>JADHKN010000009.1:0-33785 GCA_019925475.1 Ophiostoma ips | reverse complement strand
AAGAAAACGGAAAAGAAGGAGAAGGACCTGCCCCTCTTGCCCAAGTCGGATGAGCCTCCTGGTCCCCCTCGCCCCAAACTCATCCGCAGAAAGCCTGTGCCGAACGCGCCTCTGCCCCCGCCCAAAACGGAGTCGTCGAGATCGTCGCAGGAGTCGACCATCTCCAACATCCTGCGCCAGTTCCTGGCCGAGGAGGCTGCCGAAGAAGCCGAACACAACATAGCCTGGCGTCTTGCTAGTCGGGAGGCCGCCGCCGCCGCCGCTGCTGCAAACGTAGAGAAGGAGGCTGGCACCGTAGAGAAGACCGTAGAGGCCCCGAAGAAGGCGGAGGATGACAACGCCGATATGGCCGCTGCTGACAAGACCAAGGCCAAGACCACCGCCGCCGAAAGAAACAAGGAAAACACCTACACGGTCGACGTCAACAACCGCACCATCGCCTATGGGGTCGCCGCGCCGCCGCGCCGCCCGCCCAGGCACGCCATGCCCGCCAACACGGACCGGTACCACAAGTGTGGCTGCACGCCGGACGGGCCCAAGTGCCAGTACTGCGACGACGCCGCCGTCCTTGAGAAGGTGTACGATAACCTGATCTGAGTAAGTGCTGTGAGTAAGTGCTGACAAACAGGAACACGTGTGCCTGCCGATTGTTGTGAATTGCTCTTTCCAGATTGTCTTTCTCCTTCCTTGCTCCTTCCGTGCTCCTTCCGGTTCGTGAGTTGCTCCTTCCACCTTCTACTCCCTCGTCCTTTAGTATGTTTATTCGGTGATTAATGCTTAGTAAACTATACAAAAACAAAAAAAAAAAAAACTTAAAAACATGAACAAGAATAAAATGAAAGCAAATATAAACAGTAACAGTGAACAAAAACACAACTAACAGTCACGTATTCAAAGATTGGGCCACAATGTGTGATTTCAATTAGTATACTATAGATTACTCTTCCAACATCCCAGGCCCTCGACTGCCTGGCACTTCCATCGTCCCCTCAATTAAACCACCTTTCCCATTTCCCACTTCCATCTTCCATCTCTTCCAAAATTATATGATTATAGTGTTTTGTGTATTACTCCGTAGGAGAAATAATCCTGCTGTGCTGCATTGCTGCATTGCTGCATTTAGGTGCTGCTGGACACGCCGCCGATGAGGACGCTCATGAGGCTGGAGATGGTCGTGATCAGGTTCTTCAGGTTGGCCTCGGCCGTCGTCGCGGCCGTGGTGGTCAGCAGGTTGAGGGCGCCGATCTTGCCGGCAATGATGGCCGCCGTCAGCGTGCTCAGCATCGTGCCGACCTGCGCGAGCATCTCGCCCATGAGCGCGGCCACCTGCGCGGCGTCCTCCAGGTTCTCCAGCGCCGTCGTGATCTGGTCGAGCGCCAGCGTGGCCGCGCCCTCATTGAGCGCCTCGAGCTCTTCGATCTGGTCGAGCACGCCGGCGAACAGGTTCGAGGCCGCCGACACGATGCCAGTGGCCACGGTCTCGGCCTCGGTCGCGGCCGCCGAAACAATGGCGCCGTTGGCGCTGATGGTCAGGGTGCCGATCAGGTCGACGACCGAGCTCAGCGTCGTGTTGATCGAGGTCAGCTCCTTGACAATGGTGGCGGCCACGTTGGCGTTGATCAGCGCCGCCACCGTCACCTGCGTCGTGATGGTCTTGGCCGTGGCAATGCTGCTGGCCACGTCCTTTTCGAGCGTGGACAGCACCGTGCTGACGTCGCTGCGCTTGGCCACGCTGGTGTCGGCGCGCACGGCCAGGTCGGTCGTCGTCGAGCCGCCGCCAACCTGGGGCGCAGCCAGGACGCCCGCGGCGAGAACAGCAATGTTGACAATGGAGAACTTCATGTTGAAAAAGTTTGGGGGTGTTGAAAAAAGAAGGGAAGAGAAGAGAAGTGGTTTGGTTTGGAAAGGTGTTTGTGATTGTGAGTGAGTTGATGAGGATGATGATGATGATGAGAAGAAAGAATCAGGTCAAGAGGACGAGGAAAGCAGCTCCTATATACTTGCGAGGAGAGGGCGGTCCGCGTCTGAAGGCAAGGGAGCATCTCGACAGGACGAGAGCGGTGGCCTGGCGGGCTACCCTCGACAACGGCGCAACACAGGGCGTCCGTGCCAAGCCGCTCGAGGCCGACCACACGAATGAGACAACCGGCGGAGGCAGTTTCTTTGACGAATGCCCTCCGAGCTAGCCAATAGCTTCCTCGATCGACCTGATAGACTCGTCCTCGTCTCCACGATCACCGCCTGGACACAAGAGTTCCGGCTTCGGCCAGGCATGCTACAATCTCGGAGAGACATCACGATGGGGACCAGCGGGTGGCGAGATGAGAATGGAGCGCGAGGGAGCGCGAGGGGGTGGAGGAGATGGATACAGCTATCCCTCTCCAGGTCCTCCAAGAGAGGAGTCTATAGTCAGGCGGATGTCGGTGACACTTTCTGCACATCAGCTTGTTAACCCGCTCTGCAGATGCAGCCAGCACATCTACGGAGTATACGGAGTATTTCTCTAGCCTCCAGTCCACGATGAAGGCATTAACCAGAAGGGGCCAAGGACAGAAAAGCCGGGTGACGATACTATCGTTGTGGTCTCGTAATCCACGCTCTTGCTTTCTTTTTCTTGAGGTCTCTCTTTCCCTTTACTTCCTTCTTCCTCTTTCCCTCTTTTTCCTCTCGAGGTCCCTCACTCACGAGCCTCTTACTCAGACACGCAGACACGCTCTCGACCGTCGTCGACTCTGGTAGTGCAGTTGTCCAGTCCCGGAGCTTCCTATGCGTGAATACTTTCAACCCGTCAACTACTGTCCCCCGGCTTGCCCGCTTGCCCTTCTTCTCCATCACCACCGGCGCTTTTTCCGTTTGTGTTTGTGCGTGTGTTTGTATATTTCTCATCTTGTGTATTTCTGCATCTTAATGTCTTGTTTACCTTTTTTTTCTCCCTCGACTCGAATCTCCTCTCCGTGTCTTGTTTCTTTGTGGCTGCTTACTCGTATTTGCGTGGTATTTACTTTCTTTTTTCTGCGTTCTGCGTTCCGTATTCTGTATTCTTATTCGTTTCTGTGCCCACATTGCCATGTTTTTTCAGCTTCTCGTATGATATCATCTGCAATCCTCTCCCTTTCCCGTCCGTTCCTCAAATCTTCAACTTGTCTCATTACTCACGGCATCTCATGATTCCATCTACGGAGTACACTCCAGCTCATGTCTGACATGTACGTCGTAGATCAGACCAAGCTTTTGTTGACTGCCCCTTTCTCTACTCTGTGGGCCTCATTCTTGAGCATCACTACGGAGTATGCCGCATTGTCGATCGACTAGCTAGATCCAGCACCTCCCCTACCTCCCCACGTTGTCACCTGGCATGTCTCGTTGGCCCGAGGCTCTTTCCCGATGGTGGTGGGCTGCATGTCACTGCTGCATATCGAGCCAAGCTGCCTCCGGCCTGGACTTCGGAAATCTCCATATTAGCCTCCGATCTCCTTTTCGGATCTCTTTGTTGGGTAGTTTATAGTCGATTATGTCTATCCGTGTGTATGCCGCTCCGCCAACCACAAGTGCCGATGCAGTCACTACGCCGTACTCCGTATACTCCCTCTGCTTTCTTTTTTTGTTGTCAATAATTTACTTTCGTTTCTTTTCTTCTCTTTTCTCTCATCTCTTCTTCTCTATTCCATTCAATTCTTCTCTTTCTACTCTCCCTCTCCTCTCTGTTCACACATGTTCTACTCATTGGCATGTTGGCTGCTGCTGCTGCTGCTGCTGCTGCTGCTGCTGCTCGGTCGTGCTGCTTGATTCGGCTTGTCTCACTTCTTCGGGCTTGCCTCTTCGCCCCCCCCCAAATGTCTTTGATCTTAACACCGCATCATTCGATGTCCAATAGTCCCACCCGCATTCCCGGCTGTTTGTTTCTGCTCTGGCATGTCTCGTTCCTCGACGAGTACGGGTCGCGCTCCTCTACGAGTACGGGCCTCTCTCCTTCGACCCGGATGTCACTACCTATGACATTGCATGCAGCATGCTCGGCCGATGCTCTCTATATTTCTATATTTTCTATATTTTCTATATTTTTCACACTGCACAGCCGAATCAAGGGCGGTGACTAATCGGCATTGCTAATTTCGTGATGTTTGCATGGTCGGACTCGCTTTCGGGAAGAATCACCCTTTGGTTGTGTTTTCTTGGGTTTTGAGCGTCTGATCAACTTGGCAGGTATGCTCATCATCATCACTCTGCCTTGCTTGGCTGACATCCCTCGTTTTTCCTTGGTCTCGTGGACTCACTGTGAAACACGGGCAGCTGGTATGCGACGGCTATGGCCCGTCAGGGTCTCTGCCAAGGCAAGGCTATCCAACGACGTCAGTTACGAGCTTGGCTCTTTTGTTGAGTGAGCAAGACCATCTGCGTCAGTTGTGAATGTCTTTCTATTCCTCAAAGGTACTTTCGAAACAGTAATCACATGAAAAAGGATAGCCCAGCTTGTGGCATCGTAGTAAACAAACGAGTCGAGTTTTCAAAGTAGCAGTAAATCTTGACAATATTCTAATCTAAACAATATTTTTTTTTTATAGTTCTGTTTACATTTACATTTATTTTTTAGGAGCACATTTAAATTTTTTGGAGAATTTGCATTTAGGTTTTGAGTATGAATTAGAATTGAAAATTGTACATTATTCTGAAGTATTTATTTGCAAAAACTATAATCATAATTTTCGGAATCTTTTCGGATACATGATAAATAAACAAATATAGTCCTCAAAACATACTATATTCTGCAGGCTACAGGACAGTCAAATGGAAGCAGACCATAAACAACATTGCATTAAAAATACGAATTCAGCATGAAAAATAAAACTCCTTCTCTACTTCAAAGAGACCCGAGAAAATGAAATAGATGGAAATGTTGTAGATACTCTTCCATTTCCCAACAAGCCGTGCACTGGTAAGACATGCGCGGCACTACGCTTGCACGTCTGCATCCCGCATCCCCATAGCGCCATCCATCGATCATGCGTACCCGTGCTTTACCGCGGCTAATTGGGATGGCCAGAACGTGCCACATGGTGCATACCATCTATTGACCGATGCCGGAGGTTATCTGTCCAGCCGGAGGTTATCTGTCCAGCCGGAGTTTATCTGTCCAGCCGAAGGAAGACTGTTCCGGTCGGCTGTCGTACTGACTCAAGTGTGTCCAGTCGTTCGTCTGAAACGAGCAGCGAGAGCAAAACCTCGATATAGATGCAGACATCCACCGGCCATGCCTGCGAGCTGGAGGCAAATAGAAGACACGGCGCGGCGGGCATGGCTGTGGCTGAACTGACTGCGTTTTTTGGCGAGAACACAGCCCATCCGCCCGCCCGCCTCAGTCGTCCAGCTCGCGACCAAAGTCAATCAGGCGCAGCCGTGTGGCATCCTTGGGGTGGAACTGGGCCACCTTGGACCGGACCAGGAACCGCGCCGCAGCCGACTCGCGCGCGAGCGTCACATACGCCGCCGCGCTGTTGCCGCCCGCACTGGCCAGCGCATTCAGAAGCTCCTCCGTCAGCTCCTGCATCTCCGCCGCCGCCGACGTGGCCTCGTCGCGGTCTTCTCCGTCGTCGCTGTCGTCTTCGTCGGCCTCTTCACCCTCTTCCCGAGGCTTCTTACCCCAGATCTCGTCGATGCGCTGCTGCCGCCGGCCATCCAATTTGTTTTTCGTTCCCGGCGTGGCATCCGCTTTCGGCTTCACCTTGCGCAGCTTGCCCTGGGAGCTGAACCCGGCGGCCAGGTCGTCCGTCGCAATGCCCACCATGTCGCCGACGACGGGCCCGCCCAGCTCCTCGGCCGCGAGCATGGGCCCCAGCTGCTCCTGAATAAAGCCCTTGAGCGCCTTGAGCAGCACCGACGTGTCGCGGTCGTACTCGCGCTTCTTGGCGCGCAGCGCCGCCAGCTTCTCCTGCTGCCGCTCCCGCCGGCGCTGGCTGGCCGTCATGGCGCGGCGCGACTCCGCCGCCGCCCGCAGCTCGGCCACGCGGGCCTCGAGCGCCGCCTGGAGCACCTGCTGGTCGGCCAGGCGCGCCCGGTCCATGGCCAGCTCCCGGCGGGCCTTGTCCAGCGGCGGCGGCGGCGCGTCGTCCGCGTCCTGGCCCTTCTTCTTCTTCTTGGCCAGGTACAGCTCCGACTCCACGGTGACCTGGTGCGTCTTGCGCATGGCCAGCAGGGCCGGCAGGACGGAGTCGGGAAAGGGCGTAAACGGCACCGCGCGGGCCGCCTCCTCGTAGGCCGTGGCCATGATCTCCAGGGACGCTTCCGCCGAGGCTATGGGCACGGCACCAACCGAGCGGCGGAGCTAGATTGTCAGCAACAAGATGCCTGTCGTATGGTCATACATATGGCCATATATGACCAAAAAGGTGCGGGACGATATACCTCTGCAAGAACCGCGTCCTCCCGCTGGATCATGTGCTGGAGCTCCCGGATGGACCGCTGAACATAGGTCTCATGCAGGTCATCGTGCGTGATGGGCCGTGGCTGGTCCATGATGAGACGGAGGATAATTTTTAGTTTCCCTCACTCTCGCTGTGCCCGCCTTCGAAGGAGCTGTGTGCTGCACAGGATCCCAAGCCCCTGAACGATCTGCAGAAGCTGTTAGAGAGCGCGCGAATGATGGCGGTGTGGGAGTCGGCATCAACGAAACGTGGTACAGACCACGATAAATGGAATAAAACGGTGCAGTAGAAAAGACCACGAGAGATGCAGACAGCTGTTTGTGTCATACGGCGTGCTCAGCCGTTGCGTGAGATGAATCAAGCAGCAGCGCCAAGGACAAGAACAAGTAGATGAAGATGGAACATTATCGCAGCCCAGAGAAAAATGTAAAACAGAGAAGAAGAAAAAGAGAATAACTGAGAACAGACGAAAGAGCCTCGCCAACGACAACAGGCAACGGGCAACGCAGCTCTGTTATTGGCCTATCATGCATATCGCGTGTATCACGCTTATCATAGAAATCATACATACCATACAGGAGAGACGATCTGGTGTCTTGAACGAGTCAAACGCTCTCGCCTGGCCGGGTCGAATATGGCGAGCCGTGATGCGTCGTCGAGACGCGTCTGGCGCGTGAACGTGATACAGTGGCTCGTACAGTGCTTCTCACGAGACTGGACTGTGTGGCAGCTGAAGACTGGCCCTGCGGAGGGGGAGCAGTGAGCTGTTCGCGCAGCTGCCATTTGCCGCGTGGCGGCCCAAGTCTGGACACATGCATAGTGCCAATAGTGTTTTTACAGCTGGACAAAGCCCTAAATGCACACTGTCTCCTGCATCCGTCATGCGCTTTCTGTGGGGCCTCATCCACTGGAAAACGCTATTTCATTGGCTGTTGCAGGGGGGGCCCTGCAGTCGTGCCCGCCCGCCCCCAGGTCCTTCCTCGTATTTAGCAGGCGCTCAGGCGTTGCTTTCCTCTGAAACCTCTGCACTACCGGCTGCTATTATTGGGCTACTACTCCGTACTGCCCGTTTTCGCCCTCCCCGCTTTTTTGGCTCCCGCCACATCGCACGCCTTCCACCAGTAGTCGCCCTCTCCCTTTCTTCTCTCCTCCTCCCTTCCAATCCTCATCTCGCGACCTCTCGACCACTCGACCTCTCGACCTCTCGACAGCACCCTCGCATCCTTTCCCATCGCGACGCCATCCCTTGCGTCCCGTCTACCCCGGGCCTATTCTGATCTGCAGCGAGCCCTTGTTTTGTTGCGACCCTTGCTCCATTGCCCGGTTCCCTCGTACCCCCTTTGCTCCCCTCGTCTGAGCTCTTTTTTCCTTTTTTCCTTTTCTCTTTCTTTTTCATTTTCATTATTTTTTATTCCCATCTCCCCATCTTCGTTTTCTTCTTTTCTCACTCCCTCCCCCTTCTCTCAATCATTCGACCGACACGACGACACATCGTCATCTCAGCTCCGGAACACACGCGCAGGATCACATTGATTCAACTGAATTGAATCCAGAGGTTTGAGAAATCGAGGTCATCGCCCTCCAGCTTCGTCCTCTACATTCCACATCGTCGCCTCCATTTCCATCTCTCCTCTCTCTCGACCACCTTCCATCACCAAGCCTCGACCTCGCCCTTCCTTGTCATCTACTCCTGTCCTCCTCATTCTACTCCTTCTATCCTATTCTCTCTCCTCTCTCCTCTTCTCTCCTCCTCTTCTCTCCTCCTCTTCTCTCCTCCTCTTCTCTCCTCCTCTTCTCTCCTCTCTCCTCTCCGCACCACTGCAAAGAAAGACAGGCCAGATCCAAGCTCTATCCTACCCAACCCACCAGAGCTCTCTTCCTCCGGTCACTTCATCTTCTTCTTCATCTTCACCGTAGAAGACCAGCCCGTTTCGCGCCCAGTCCTGCCTCTCGCGCCTTCGCCCGACACCGCCCTCTACTTGGACTTGTTTCCAGGAGCTCTCCTTCCAAGCCCGACCCCGAGCCCGACCCCCGAGCCCGCCACTACACCTGCACTGTTTTCTCTGAAAACCTTTCGAGGTGTAGATAGGCAACGAATAAAGAACAGAACAAAAAAGATACAAAAAAAGTGCTTGACCTTTTTTGAAACCACGTGACAGACAATACACAAAAATCCACAGCTTTCACATTATCACAATGTCGACCTCGCCCCCGCCGACTTCCACCAAGCGCCCTCTCGAGGAGGAGTCTTCGCCATCTCACTCCGGCGACCAGCCCGACGCCAAGCGCCCGGCCCTCGACAAGGTCGTCCGCAACGACGGCGACATCAAAGGCGAAAGCAAGGAGAGCAACGGCCTGCCAGCCATCCCTCCTGTGCCCATCTCGTCGTCCGAATCCAACGGCGCAAGCAACAACAACAACAGCAACAAGAGCAACGGCACCAAGAAGGAAAAGGACAGCGAGGACCCCGAGGCCTCGCCCGACGCCGGCGATGCCAAGTCGGCGTCTAGCACCGCCAACAACTCGGCGCCGGGCCAGCAGAGCGCGGCCAATGCGCATGACGAGTCGGCTTGGATCCACATCCGCGCCGTCATCTCGAGCCCCGAGGCTGCCACCATCATCGGCAAGGGCGGCGAGAACGTGTCCAAGATCCGCCAAATGTCCAACGCCAAGTGCACGGTGAGCGACTACCAAAAGGGCGCGGTCGAGCGCATCCTGACGGTCAGTGGTGTCGTGGATGCCGTTGCCAAGGCGTTTGGTCTGATCATCCGCACGCTGAACAACGAGCCCCTGGGCGACCCGTCCGACGCGCACTCCAAGACGTACCCTCTGCGTCTCCTGATCCCGCACATTCTCATCGGCTCCATCATTGGCAAGGGCGGTTCCCGTATCAAGGAAATCCAGGAAGCTTCTGGTGCACGGCTGAACGCGTCCGATGCCTGCCTGCCGTTGTCGTCGGAGCGGTCGTTGGTCGTGATGGGCGTTGCCGACGCCGTGCACATTGCGACCTACTACGTCGGAAGCACGCTCCTCGAGCAGCTGAACGAGCGCTTTGGCGGCCCTGCCGCGTCGGCCTATGCCGCGCGTGGCGGTGGCCCGATCGGCGTCGTCCCCGGTGGCATGCAGGTTGTGCCGTACCTGCCGCAGCCGGCCGGCGGCAACTACGGCCGTCCCGACAACTACAACATGAACAGCCGGCGCCCCGACGCGCGCGCGCACGTGCCGCCCCAGCCGTACGGTGCCGCTGCTCCCTATGGTGCGCCGGCAGCCCACGGCCCCGGTCCTGCTGTGCCCATGTACGGCGGTGCCCAGGGCGCTGCTGCCGGTGCATACGGTGCGCCAATGGCGCCGCACCACGGCGCTCCGCACCAACCCCACGCCGGCCCGCACGGCCAGCCGATGCACGGTGGTGGCCCGGCGGGCCCTGCTGGGGCGATGCCCGGCGGCCCGCTGACGCAGCAAATCTTCATCCCCAACGACATGGTGGGTGCGATTATCGGCAAGGGCGGCCAGAAGATCAACGAGATCCGGCAGGTGTCTGGCAGTGTGATCAAGATCAACGAGCCGCAGGACAACAACAACGAGCGTCTCGTGACGATTTCGGGCACAGAAGAGTGCAACCGTATGGCGTTGTACATGCTGTACTCGCGTCTTGGTATGTTTTCCGGGGGTGGATGATAATGAGTGTGAATGTGAATCTAGACTAACCTGCCACAGAGAGCGAGAAGCACCGGGCGTAAAGCGGATGCTTGCCATTATCGTATCGCGAGTCTACTTGTTATCGTTTACCGGCGCTCTGATCAAGTATTTGTTAAAATGGTTCCCCCTTCGCCTTTGCCGTTCTCTTTGATTTTTGTGCGTGCTTTTTTAATGCTTTGATCGTCAAATTGGGAGTACCATTGGGCTTATTTTTTGCGTTCGACGGGGTTCTTACTTGGGCCATGAAGGGAGAAATTCGGATTTGTGTCTTTGTGTTATTTAAAAGTGGCATCCGCCTGCTTCTCTGCTGTTACTCTCACCTCTTTGTTATTATTTTGTTATTATACCGGAATACATTTGTATCACCACTGCACCGTCCAGCCCTGTGTTTGATGTCATATGCAGTTGTCCACCTTGGATAATGGATGTTTGTTTAATTTGATTGCTCTCGCTACATCATGACTAGCTATGTATGCATTGATGCTTGTTATCATTCTAAAGTCGTCAAACTCGTTGCCAGTCATTGCCATTCTGTGCATAGCATAAACCACAGCCCTACTTCATGGAGCCGTGCACGTAGTCGTTCCACCAGCGGCCAAACATGCCGGGCGCGGGCTTGTGGTCGTGCATGCTCAGGCGCCGGGCAATCTGTTCGGGGTCCTGCGTGCGCTTCTGCTGCTCGAGGGAGGCGAAGAGGGATGATTTCTGGGGGGTTAGCTGTTGTCACTACATAAGAGGATAGCATGTGAACATACTCTGCGCCAAGAGCCGCTGGAGGCCGTCGACGAGGTCGAGTCTGCGCGCTGCTGGCGGTTGGCGTCCATTGTGATGTGATGTGATGTGGTGTGATTGATAGTAGTTTATAGTAGTTGAGTAGTTGATGCTAGATTCAGTTGATGTTGGATAAAGAGAAAGGAAAGAGGACGAAGGGCCTTTTATTTGTAGGAAATCGCACAGCAGCACCCATAACCTCATTCGTCCATCGCCTACGACCACGTCCTACAACATCCAGCGCTCACACACCCTCTGGCCACATGCTTACGTCGAGATGAGAGACTAGAGCGTTCTATCCCACAATCCTGTACTGCGAAACCACCACCACCCACCCATCCATGGCCAGGTGAGGTCATCTGCCGCCGCTGATCAAGACAAAGGAAGTCAATAAAAGAAGAAAGAAAAAAGGCCACCCTCCATCAACGTGTGGTTTCTTGGCCTCGGTACCACCAGCACCGCCCTCTGCAAATCATACAGTTTTCTCCTGTCAATAAAACCTGTCAGTGTTCGTACTTTTTCTGCCTGGCGTCTGTCTAGTCGACCTGTTCGCATGTCTTTCCCAATCAAGTCTACGAGTACTATATAGTAATACTATATAATAAAACAGAAAAAAAGCAGGACTATCTACTCGCCTCCCTCTGCCGTCAATACTATTTGTCAGCGAGGCTTCAAACAAAGACATGATCTGCTCTTGGGTCGATGCTGCTGCCATGGACACGATCTGGTTGAACGGGGCGACAGCCGACGCCATCTAACATCATAAAAAAGAGGGCAAAAGAGGGCAACATCATGCACTTTCTCTCTCCGCTGCAGGCCCCCTCTCGAGCGAGCTCACGCGACCGCACATGAACCGCATGGCTGCAACGCCGTGTGGCTTCTACCCCGCAAGACCAATATGCTCTTGCCTTTGGGAGGTGAAATATGGAAGACGGCCATCTGCAGGTGTGTCAGCACACCTCCTCTCGAGGCGGCAAGCGAGCCTGCGTCATGTGACGATATGACGTAGCTGTGTTTCCCTCATCGACTGCCTTTTTAATAGGTTTACGTCCCCTAGAGCATTCCGCGCCCTTCATTCCTGTCGCGCTGCCTTGTACCTGCAGTCATTGGTCAATGCGCCCTTACACCAGAATGGATCCACTAAACGCCAAAATTGCACTTTACGCGACGACGCGTCGCGGTGTGCGAGTACTCACAAATTTATTGACAGCTTGGCGATAGCTCTGTCCTTCTATCTCTGCTGTATTTTGAGCTTCATACTTCTCTTACCATCTACTCTCCAATTTAACCCCTCAAACAGAATGACCACTGACGCCCCGACGGAAATCACTCTGCCCATCATCACCTCACCGCCTACGTCGCCTCCCTCCAAGCGTGTCAAGATGTCCGCCGACGCTTCCTCCGCCGCTGCCGCCGCCGCCGCCACTACTGCTGCTCCTGCTGCTCCTGCAGCCACCGAGTCTGTCGCGGCACCATCGCCGCCCCCCACAGTCCTCACCATCCAGAAGCTCTCCGCCGACGCGCACCTGCCCACGCGCGGCAGCGCCTATGCCGCCGGCTACGACCTGTACGCCGCGCGCGCCACCACCATCCCCGCCCACGGCAAAGCCCTCGTCGACACCGACATTGCCATGGCCGTGCCGCTCGGCACGTACGGCCGCATTGCGCCGCGCTCGGGGCTCGCGGCCAAGCACTTTATCGACACGGGTGCCGGCGTCATCGACGCCGACTACCGCGGCCACGTGCGCGTGCTGCTGTTCAACCACGGCGACGCCGATTTCGCCATTGCCGCCAGCGACCGCGTGGCGCAGCTGGTCCTCGAAAAAATTGTGACGCCCGATGTCGTCGAGGTGGCGCAGCTGGAGGCGAGCGTGCGCGGCGCCGGCGGGTTCGGCAGCACGGGCGGGTTCGGTACGGCGGCGCCCTCGGTATGAGGGGGGATTATATCGTTTTTTTTTTCGTCTCCTTTTTCAGTGGTGGACACATGGCAGCATGGCATTTACAAGATTATGACGGGAATAAAATATAACGAATAACAATGATCTAATGAGCTGATGCAGCAATGAACACCGCGTATGCTAGAATGAAAAACAAAAAACCAAAAGAAACTACCACCCAATGACCCCGTTGTTATGCAAGGAGAGCAGGCCTGGTTCCTCTCTCTCTCTCTCTCTTTCTATCCTCCTCCCCCGCTTAGTTAAACTCCAGCGCCGTCGCCCGGAACTCAATCTGCGGTGACCGCAGCGACTCCACGCAGCGCGGCAGCCGCAGCTCGGCCGCGCCCGACTTGAGCAGGTGCAGCGCCTTGGCCCGCGCCTCCGGCTCGACCACGCCCTGCCGGTCCAGCAGCGCGTTGGCCTTGGCCATGGCCGCCGGCATCGCCGCGCACGTCTTGGACAGTACCTCGTGCATGCTCGCCAGCACCTTTTCGGCCGCGCGCGCCAGCGGCAGGTCCACGGCGGCGACGCCGTCGTCGCTGAGCCAGGCCCGCCGGGAAAATAAGCTGTCCTCCCCCTTCTGTTTGCTCGCAGCAGCAGCATCCTCCTGGGCCACAGCCTCGCGCATGCGCACGACCATGAGCGCGCCAAACATGTCGCCCGTGCCGCTAAAGTAGCAGTCGATCGCCGGGAAGACAATCTTGAACGTGCGCGCCTTGCCCGTCGACGTGCGCGACGAGCCCACAATCGACATGGACGTTGTCGATGCTTTTTCATCTCCATCTGACAGCGTCACCGACGTGATGACAATGTGCGGCACGCGGTACCGCTCGTGCAGGACCTGGATCGCCTCGTGCAGCGTCGCCATGGACACAATGGTGACGCCCGACAGCAGCTCGGCCTCGAACTGGTTCGGCAGGATCAGGTCCGCGTGGTGCAGCAGCTGCTTGTACGCCGGCACCACGTCGTCGGCCACGTACAGCCGGCCGTTGTCGCCCATAACGGGGTCCAGCACCCAAAAGAAACTGCCATCGCCGCTGCCACCGCCGGTCTCCTGCTGCTCCTGGGCCCGCGCGCGCAGCTCCTCGGCAATGCGACCGACGACCTCGACGCCGGCGGCGCCGGGAACGTACCCGGACAGCATGACGTCAAAGTTGTCGAGGTACGACTGTTTGAGGCCCTCGTACAGGTCCCAGATCTCGGCCGCCGACGTTCGTGTGCCGCGCACCTGGCGGTAGCCCGTGTGGTTGCTGAACTGCACCGTGTTCAGCGCGGCCACGTCGCAGCCCAGCGACTGCATGGCAAACACGGCAATCTTGTTGCCGACGTGGCTGTGAGGAGTGGTCAGATGGTCAGCATGAGACGGATACTACATTATTTAGGACGCAACATCTTACCCTGACACAACCTGTTCACGTTAGCAATTTGCCGCGCATATACAATCCAGATGGGTGAGTCCTCTCTTACATGGCTGGCAATGGCCAAAACCCGGGTCTCGGGCAATGGTGGCTCGGCCGACATTGGTAGGTGTGGGAGAAAGGAGGGGATCCGGACGCGAGGCGAACAAGAACAATCTCGAGACGGCCGGCAGTACTGACGTCGTTGGGTGGTCCGGCTTGGCTTCAATGCAGTCTATGATTGCTCGGAGAGCATCGGAGGGGCGGGGGCGTGGGGGAAGGAGACAGATCGGCGAGGAAGACGGAGAAGAAGGGCGGGCGGCTAGGGGCGTGCAGGGCGGAGAGGGAGGAGGATGCGCCGTGCTGCTGGACCGGATGACAGACGCGTAATTATATGAGTATGAGTATGAGTATGAGAATGAGTAATAAAAAGAGGATGAGTAAGAATCGTCGGTGCTGGGCGAGACCGGATGAGGAAGGCACTTTAAGTCAATCTGTCTTATTCCGTATACGGGGTTATTATTTATTCTAGAGAACCCAATGGAGAGGAGGAGTGCAGACTTATGAGAAAGAAAATGGAAAGACTACAACTAGTATGACTCGAATTTTACTAGGACAAGCGGGATGCGGATAGTTGTTATCACTTGGAAGTGATAGAAGAAGAAAAAAGAGAGAGAAAGAGAGAAAAAGCCGGGGGTCGCGTGAACGCTGCGGCAGTTGTGATAAGCCAATGCGCATAATGTGTAACCGTATGAGAAACAGCTAGAACTGGACTAGAAAACAAGCAATACGGCAGGGTGCTCGCAAGAGAAAGTCCAGCCGTCGAAGACTCTCAACCTGCAGCGTCCGATATGTACGCAGTCGATGCCAATGCAGCCGAGCAGAAAAAAAGTGAAGCTAAAAGAACAGACCCACTATTCCTGCCTTCTCTCTTCTTCCATCGGCGGGGATGACATAATAATGGTTGACACGTTGAAGTAATACGGGAGAAAGACATCAAGACACAAACAGACAAGTGAACGGATATATTGCACGTGTAAACCCTTCGTAAACTATAAACAAGCCGGCTGGCACAAACAACAGAGCCAACGCACAAAAATAAATCAGAATATAATAAAAAATGCCGTCATACAGTCCTCCCCTTCCCCCCTTCTTCCGTTGTCTTTCTGTTTTTTCTGTCGTATTGAAATTCGTATTCCCATTTGGTCGTCATCGGCATGAAAAAAAAATCGCTGGTGCCAATTCGACTACTCCTCGTCGCCAATCTTGGGCGCCAGGTAGAACCGCAGGTAGCTGTTGCCCGTCAGGTTGTACTCGACCAGCAGCGGCACCTCGTTGGACAGGCAGATCTTGACCTGGTTCGACAGGCCCGACGCCTTGCAAAAGTTCACCAGGTACTTGAGCGAAAAGGTCAGCGACACCGGGTCAATCAGCTCAATCGACACGTCCTCGGCCGGCTTCTCCACGTTGGTGTGGCTGCGCAGCGTCACGCTGCCGTTGCCAATGTCGCCGTTGCTGCTAAACTTGATGCCGTCCTTGGTCGCCTCGATCGTCACCGACTCCGACATGGCCATCAGGTCCGCCGTGATGCGCCGGAACTCGGCGCTGGGCATCGTGATCGTCGCCGCGTACTCCGTCTCGGGGATGCCCAGGTGCTCCTGGTCAATGTCCATGAGCTTGAGGTCGTACTCGCTGATGCGGTCGTTCTCCGAGCTCTCAAACACCAGGTTCAGCGAGTCGGGCGCGTCGTCCGCCTTGAGCGTCAGCATGTCCTCGTTCTGCGCCGCCCGCAGCACCTTGGTCAGGCTCGCCAGGTTGACGCCCAGCGCCACGTTGCGGTCGCAGCGGTACGGCGAGAAGCCCTCGGCCTTGAGCAGCATCGACACCAGCGCCACGTGGCTGTTGTCCATGGCCTGCAGCGCGATGCCCGAGTCGTTGCAGTCAAAGTTGCAGTCCTGCACGAGCTCGCGGATGGCATCGATGACCTGGGGGAGTTAGCGATAAGCGTGAGAGGGGGGGGGGGGGTGGTGAGGAAGAAGGGGGGCAGACAGATGGCGAAAACACACCTTCTTCAGGATCGAGGCCTGCTCTAATCTTGCTTCCAACATGATGGCGGTTTGATGAAGAGGGTGAGGGTGAGGTGAAGAAGAAGGAACAAGCGGTCAGCGGGGCTGTAGAGTTGTCAGGTGTATGGGATCGTAGACAAAGTTGTCGAGTAGAGTGAGTGTATGGAGGAGAAAAAGGTGACAACACAAAATGCTGTGGAAACTGACAGGCTGCCACTAAGAGCCACGCAACGTCGCTAAATAGCAATCGCACACGACACGCTTGCCCTTTCGCGTTTTTTCCGGCCAGACGCGTCTCGCAAGTTTAATTGATCCTGACGCGGGGCCGTGTGTGTGCCCCCTTGCCTTGGGAAAGCGCTGCCCCACGTTATTCACCACGGAGCTGAGCAAGCAGGTGTTGATTGGCCGATGCCGGCCCTTCACATTACTCGTTGTACTCGTACTCGATACTCGTTATTAATGTTTTTGGATTATTGTCTGTATATGGTTATTTGGTTAGTCAAGCACCAGGCCGAGCTATGCTATGCAAAACGTAGATGGCAAATCAGGGACAACTCCGTCGCTGATGACAAAGGAAATCTACAAGAGAGTGTGGCACAATTAACAAAAAAAAAAAGAGAGACAAGAAGACAAAAAACAAACAAAAAAACAATGGTCGTCAAAGTCGTTCACATGTATCAATGCATCATGAGGAGTCGGCGCCGGTCTCGTCCGTTGGTGCCGTCTTGCTTAGCGGGCTGCCGCCCGCCTCGGCCCCAGCCCCAGCTCCGGACCGTGCGCCTTTGGGCCGCAGGTTGATCACCATCTCCAACTCACGCAGCATGCCACGGCTCGCGTCGGCTTGCTCGCGCGCCTCGGCTCGTCTTTCGCGCTCCTCCTTCATCTTGGCAATCCGCTCCTCGCGCGGCAGCAGGCTCTTGCGCTTCGATGCCGGCGGCAGCGACACCGCCTCGAACACGGCCTCCTCCTCCGGGTCGCCCACGGTGCTGCCGCCCAGTGGCGAGCCGCCCGTCAGCGTCAGCAGCGCATCCTCGGCTGTCCCGCCGCCGTCCTCGCCCACCGTCGTGATGCCGCTGAGCGACGTCGTCGGCGAAAGCACTGCGTTGATCGAAGAGAGCCTCTTCTCGTTACGGCCGATGCCCGACGCCAACGCCAGTCTTCCTTCTTCCCACGCCTGCACGAGTTGCCGCAGGTCTTGCCCAATCGAATCGTACTGCGACAGCAGGCTGGGGCCCAGCTCCGTAATGTCGTCGGCCTCGTTGAGCGATCGGTCCGACAGCTCGCGCAGCAGTGCCAGCTTGGCCTGCAGGCCGCGGATGCCGGTCGACAGCGAGTTGAGCTTGCCCAGCTGTGGCCGCAGCCGCTCGCGGCCGGGCGTGAGCGGTGACCGTGGCGACGCCAGCTGCGGGAACGTCTCTGCCTCGCCGAGCAGGTTCTGGAGACGCCCATAGCCCACACCCGACGTCTCGCTCAGCTTCCGCAGGCGCTCCACCGCCGTCGTCCAACGCGGGTGGTCAGACTTGTCGCCCGATGCCTCGAGCGCAAGCAGCCCGCAGAGGAAGATCTTGCGCACCGTGTGGAAGCGGGCCGCCAGGATTGTCATCGTCCGGATCGAGCTGGCATCCTCAAACTCGGTTTCCGAATACCCCTGCATGGCATCCGAGATATCGAAATCGGTAATGTCGTGGACGTGGTAGTACATCTCGAGCTCGAGCGGCTCGGCAAGCTCCTTGACCACATTGGCCGCCTCAATGTACTTGGGTAGCGCTTCTTGAAAGCAGCTGCAGACAGCTTTCCGGATGCGCATGCAACGCCGCATCTGGCTGCGGTCGTCCATGCGGCTGATGGGCGGTAACGGGGCGCTGATTCTGTATCCTCGCGACACGAGCTCGACCTCCTTGATAAACGAGATTGCCGCGCTGGCTGCGCTGTCGAAATCGAGCGACCGTGTGACAAAGTTCTTGACCTCGGTCAACGCCGTCTGTCTCACGTAGCGCAACCACTGCTGCCGCAGGTACGTGTGAACAACAACCGCCGTACCAGCCAGGAAGACGATGCCAAAGAGAAACCGCTTTTTCGAGAGATGCGCAATGCCACCAACGCACACGTAGCGGACGGCCCATGCAATGACAAACGCCCCAGCCACGGCCACCACTACGCCCGTCGTAGTCGGAGCAAGCGCATCGAGACCGTCCGGTGCTGTGCTGGATTCTGATGGGACATTGCCGCTCTCATCGATGCTGCCGTTGGCGCGCGTAAACGGCTGGCGCTGGCTGAGCGATACCGCTCCGAGGAGGTGTGATGTGATGATCGTGTAGCGGAACTTCTCGAGGAACCGCGTGTTGTCGGCGCGACTAATTGTCGACGCAAGAACTCTCTGCGCATAGGTTAGCAGTTGCTCCCCTCGTCTCCGCCTTTTGGTCTTTGCGCCATCCCCGTCCCAGCGACAACGTACCGAGTAGCGATTATTGATCGTGCTGGAGAGGGACGCGCTGCGCCGCTGGCCGTCAACGCGCAGCGGGTTGGGGATCTTGTTGCGGAAGCGTTTTCGCACCATCGGCCTGCCGACTGGTGCAAAGGAAGGGGATGGTGGGCTCGGCGGCGGTGTGTCGACGCCGTTGTGACTCGGGTTGTTGGCTGCTGTCTTGAGCTGTCGCGCTTGCTGGTCCGGGGTTACTGGAAGCGCAGGGCCGGTGCCGGCGGCTGCCGTGTCGTCGACCTCGCCGTCGACCTCGCCGTCGATCTCGCCGTTGCTCTCGCCGTTGGTCTCGCCGTCGGAATCGGGTAGTAGTTCAGCGGCCAAGGGCGCAGAAGATTCCCATACAAGAGGCTCGGCTTCTCCTTCATCTACCACCACCGGAAACCTGTTAGGACGTTTGATTCGCCTGCGCATATTCGTAGCAGACATAGACATGGCGACATGGGGAGGATTTGAGGCTGAACAGAAAAATATCGAAAGAGTAATGTCTGGTGCCGGGGGAGAAAGAAAAGAAATACAGGAAAAAAAGGCCAAAAAAAATAACAAAGAAAGTAAAAAAAGAACCGTACCTCTAAGATACTCCGCAAGAGGACTCTCGTTATAGACAATGGTCTCCATGGGAAAGTCTCGGGGTGTCGCGTGTCAGCTGCTCACACAAAGAGTCGGCGCACGCCCCAACGTGCAGCGGCGCAAAAAAGGGCACGTGGGATCGTGCGTGTAGTGAAGCGACGGCGACGGCGGGCGGCTATGACGTGGATATCTGTAGGCCAAAGTACTCGTAGTCCCGAAAGGTATGTCGCAACAGGTGTAGTAGGATGACTTGGGCGGCAAAAAGTCGGCGGCTGGCGCTGGCGGTAATGGCTGTAGATATGTGATTACGTCAAGGCGATGCGCATAAAAATGACAAAGGAATGGACGGTGTATGGACTAGGGCGAAGACGGGAGGCGCGAAAAAAAATAAAGGAAAGACCGAAAGCGACTAGAAGGATAGTGTAGGTGCGCTGCAACTAGTAGCGATGCGCGGTGTGGTGGTGCTGGTAGCTGCGTCGTTGACGGTGAGGCTGCAGCTGGAATGAAAGGACACGGAAGGAGCAGTGTTGTGTCACTTGGCGAATGTTTCTGTTTTCGGTGAAGCTCCGACGTGCGATGGCTGGGCCCTGCCTCTTGGGAAAGAACGACGGTGGAGGAGAAGATGGAAGGAGATGGCGAAGGAAGAACGGTGGAGGAAGGAACAAACGAACAGTCGACAATGGATGAGGAAAGAAGAAGGGGAGAGAGTGAGAGCAAAGGAGCAAAGAGCAAAGAGCAAAGAGCAAAGAGCAACGAACAACTACGGAGTACGGAGTACGGAAGTACGAGCACAGGGAGGCATCGGGCTGGGTCTCTCCTTCCTTTTTGCTGGAGTGTCCATTTTGTCTTGGTCCTCCTTTTTTTCTCATATCGGGACAGCACAGCCGCATAAACAATGTAAATATTACACTGCGGAGTCCGGTCGTATTGCATCTGGCTTCTTTTTTCGTTTTCGGCCGCGCCTTCCCTCTGGGAAATGAACACACATTCGCCAAATCGAGTTACAGCAAACAGGAAGGCACGAACAAGGCTCGTGCAGTGCTTTTTGCTCCGCACAGCTACCGACCCTCCCCCTACCTACGAGTAATACGGAGTACGACGCACGGAGTAATAGTACGGAGTACAGAGTACAGACGACGAATCGGGCCCGGCCCCCCCCTTCTTGGCCTGCTTCGTCATATTCCATGCCGTCGTGACCCTTGCAGAGAAGAGATTCAAAACATGCAGTCCATATTGTAAAGGGAGCTGCTAAAAGGACAAAAGTACGGAGTACGAGTACGGCCTACGCAGTCCAGGAGACGGCCGATCCACCGCCAAGTAGACTTGCGCTAGACCCAGATAGGCAACCGCAGGTAGGACCGGAGATCCGGCCAATCAGGAGGCCTCGTCTCGGGCGAGCTTCGTGGCAGGTGCGTCGTGCCGCTCTCTGTCTGCACTGCACGGCTGTCCACAACTACCCGCACCCCGGGCAGCATCACGACTTTTTGGGGTTATTGCACGGCGCCACCCCGAGACACCGACTTCCCCGACGAGCTCTGCAACGCCCCCCCTCTAACAACAATCACAATGTCGGCCGAACGCCAGTTTCAGATCGAGCCCCTTGTCCAGGAGTCTCTCGTCCACAACATGAGGGTACGTTGCGCTGGATGATGATGATGATGATGATGATGCTGCTGCTGATGATGATGATGGTACTGACACGTCGGACGTAGACCTTGACAAATGTCCAGAACATGGCCGCATCACTGTGCGGTGTCGGTGCCGGCATTCTGGGCCTCGAATCCTACAGCGGCTTTCTCTTCTACATCACCTTCTCGCTCATCACGACAGCCTTCTTTTTCTTCTTTCGCGTCGTATCGGCTTCATTGGACCTGCGTGCGGCAGGCAAGACGGTCGATGTCGTGGACACTGGCGCCTACTTCCGCAGCCCCATTGAGTTCTGGACCGGCGGCCTGATGAATGGACTGGCAGGCTACATTCTCACGTGGACGCTCTTCTACGGCCTGGTACGAGCATAGTTGACGATGGCGGCAGCGGCAGCGGCAGCGGCAGAAGCAGAAGCAGCAAAGCCAGTGCTATGTGGTTTTGGTGGCGGGCGCACGGGAACAGTGGCCATTGTGATTGCTATATTTTCTCGTTTGGCGTTCTCTCGAGGGGTCTCGTTGACTCGGTATCTGCTCTCGGATACCGGCAGACAATATAAAAAAGCACTTGCATTATCTCTCCGCGCAGGCACCATGCAGTTACCACGCAGTCTATTCAACGTACAGACGAACCATACATCAGCATAGAGATACAAACTAACAAATACCAGCGACCTATCATGCCTCCCCTGATCGGGAGACTGGTCACGCGAAAACCTCCAGCACTCGGCCGACGAAGCCGTCGAGCAGCGACCGATCTTTCCGCTCGAGAATAATAACCTGGGCCCCGAGCTCAAACCATTCGCCTGAAAAAAAGATGTCGCCTAATGGTTCTTCCGATTGGACCTCGAACTTCACACAGTAGCCCTGCTCCTCTGCAGAGTTGCTGGCCGCGTCACTGGCTGGCCCGGGACCAGACATGTTGCCGCCCGCGACGGGTCCTGCCGACTCATCCATCGTGGCATCAACTCCAACACGCGTGCCAACGGGGTGCGCTTTGAACCCCTCCACCACCTTCGCCGGTCGCCTGATTCCGGCTGTATAGAGATCCACGAAGTCATTGACTTGCAGGCGGCTGATTCTGACGTCCCTGAAGTAGGCCGTGAACTCGAACGATTCCTCCGGTTTCAGATCGTTGTCGACCATGTATCTGTTGGGGACGAGTAGGACCATGCCTGGCCGTACAGTGCCCCTCTCACCTTTTTTGAGGTTGAGATCCAGCACGAGTCTGCCCACCTGGTCGGCCTCAAGGGTATCGACAGGCTTCCCCAGATTGTCGATGCTGGTGATGTGTCCCAGGTGCCACGGTTTCCAAGCCTCTGTATTCACCGAGGCTAACCGGTCGAGATATTCTTCTCTGGTCATCGGTACATATGAATCGTCGCTGTCTGAATCGTCGCTGGTTGAATCGTCGCTGTCTGAAGCGTCGCTGGCTGAATCGTCGCCGGCGGTGTCGCTGTGGTAGTCGATCGCCACAAAGGGGCCGACGTGAACGATTTGATGAAGGGTAAGCCGACCAAAGCGGAGAATCCCTTCGACCTTACAGTACTTCTTTATTTTAAGCATTGGGTTTTGATGAGGCGAGACCATCACTTCATTGATTTGGAAGACTGCCGCAGGCTGTGTCCTGTTGACCAAATTACCGGGAGTGTTGGCTGATGGCATTGGTGGTAGCGGCAGCGCACGGAGAAGACCGTGTATCAGCCCTATGCCAGATCCTGTCACAGAGCTTTGCATTATGACGGGAACTGTGCCCAGCAGAGTCTCCGACTGTAGTATAGAAGCCACAACGTTCCGGACGGTCTCCGTATCTGCAGCACCGACGCGGTAACATTCTCCGGGCAATCTCACGCTGTGCGGGAGCAGACGAGGTGTCCTGCCGGCGTCTCTCACTGTGTCAAAGATAGGGCCCAGCCAGTGCCTCAGCTGCTCCTTATTCAGCGAGTCTGATTTTGTGACCACGACGACCAGCGGTAGACCGACTTTGAGGCACAGCCGAAGATAGTTCATGGCATCGCTAGATGCACTGGGGGACAGGCACAAAAAGACCCAGTGCGGCGCCCGAGCAATCAATCCTGTCAAGGCTGCTCTCCTCTCACATGCAAAGTCTTCCTGATCGGTTATGAGGACAAGACGGGACTTGGTGGGAAAGTGTCGAATGGCGTCCCGGTGATTGATATCCGGGCGCGCGTGATTGAGAATAATGTCATCATTGTAGCCCAGAAGCCCCTGAGCAATCGTGATGCCCATCACAGACTGCAACCTCGCACCGGCGTGGTCGTCAAACGTGTTACGCCGACTCCTCCCATGGCCGTCGTCCAAGAGCCCCGAAAGAAGTGTCGCCAGCAACGTTGACTTTCCCGAGTTCGGCGGCCCGGCCAGCGTCACTCGGAGTTGATCATACGCTGCAGCCTGGGGTGTCACATTGGGGGGGTCCCCTCGGCCAGGAAGCTGTGGCGGAACGCACGGAATCCCACCCGGGCGAATGAACAACTCTGTCACGTACAAAAGCACTACCGGCTCCTCGACTGGAGCAGGCTCGCCACTAGACGGAGCAGGCTCATCCGCGCGCTTGGGTGGTTGCCTACCAACACCAATGTCCGTTACCAGCTCAACAACACACCCGAGATATGCTGCCATCCACTGCAGAGTGGCTATGCTTTGGGCCATGTCAGATGCTGTGAGTCCTTGAAGTTTGCCGTCGTCTTCCACTCCGAGTTCGTACAAGGCGCCCTGGGACGTCTCTAGTCCAGGAGCCAGTTTGGCTATCGTGGCCGGGGGGCCGACAATGCTGTCTGGCAAATCAAGGAAGCTCATTTCCTCTCGCGTGAATGTTGTAAGGCCAGGTGATGATTGGTGCAGGCGCCAGAGGAGTTGCGTGGTAAATCTTTGGAAGCGGGATTTTCTGTTCTCGGACTGCGACCCAGCATGTCCTTCGGCCGTTTGTGTTGACTCCAGCAGAAGATGCCGCTTGTATTCGACTGGGCCATCCTGTGGTTCGGGTATGAGTTTTGCTCCATCGCGGTCCGTTGTCAATATGTAGTAGGCGGGCAGGCTGTCGACATCATTTTGGCGGACAAGATACTCAAGAGCAATACGGCCTCCATCGCAAGTCGGCTTTAGCCACGGCGACATGACACGCTGGATGCTTGGTTCGTAGGTAAAGACAGACATTTTGTTGCCCGGTTCGGTGTATTTGTCTGCAGTCGATATGGAAGTTTGGTATGGCAGAGAGTGTTTGTGAACGGGATGAACAGTTCAGATCCCTGCAAGTGTGACAGCAAGCACATGTAACAGAGATGAAGAAACCATCGGCTGGGCAAAGAGGGATGCAATGGCTGCAGACGTTGGGCAGCGTGGTCGGCCAGGCTTAAAAGACGTGTTGAGTAAAATGATGTCGCGTGAGAACGATGAGTTAAGAAGATGGGATAAATACAGCGCACGTTTGAGCTGGAAGTGAAGCACACGGAGTAGAAAGGGTGAGGTAAAGTTGACAATAAAAAACATAAAGCTGAAGACCGGGGGACTAGTTGTATTTGAGGTGGTGACGGGATGCAAGAACAACAAGTACGAGTAGCTCGCTTGGGGACGGGATGGTGGTAATATCAACGGCTGTTTTTTTGGGGGGGGGGGCGCGGGAAAGTTACAACGAATAGCTCTTTCCGGGACGGGATGGTGACAGCGCATGGTTGTTCCCGGGCACATGGGTGTGGATAGCACTGACTGGTTCTGGGGAAAGAGCAGGTCAGACCAAACCATGAACGCAGCTTCTTTATTAATAGGCCTACGAGTAGGAAACCGCTCGCGCATCGGTAAGAAGATAATACAGCGTAACGCTTGGAAGGAAGGACCTGATTGGTCTCCTTCCCATGTCCATGTCCTTGAATGGAAGGCGCATACGAGTAATATGACTCTCCTCCGGTGCCGATACCATACTGGAAAAGGTGCGGCCGCGCGATATATTATCACAATAGCCCCAAAGAGGCCGAACTGATGCACAAACCCGGGATTAGACAAGGAAGGCGAAAGAGTCATCCAAAGTATTACGGGTCGGCGTGATACGGCGGTGATTCATCTCCAAAAACTCCGAGTCCACTCTCACTTCACCTGTCGCACCTGGATAATGTCTGCCTATTTCGACTGCTAGGTGGTGCATTGTGCGCTAGTCTCGATTCAAAGGCAATCTGTCAAGATTGCCTTTGAATCAAGGTGTTTGCATTCTGAGATAGTCTACACGTGTGCCGCAACAATACTAGAAGCTGTGATATGAATATGTAAAGGCTTTATTCGTTCAATTACTAATTACCGTTTGTTTGGAGGTATCAAACAGTACGGAGTAGGTTTATCGAAAACCAACAAACAAGCCCATCTCCTACGACCCCTCTTTACCTCTACGAGTACGAGTGCAAGATGACTAATCGTGACAGGCACTTCAACCATGCGCCCACCCGATGTCACTGAAGGCAGACTCTCTTGAATACAATCCGAAGCCATAAAAAAGGCTCTGGTATTTATTATAAATGGACAGGTACTATGTAGTATGCACTACGAGTGCGGCCTCAAGGCGATGGTCTTTGTCGCTGCCGTGACCTGTAGGGCCACTGCATCACGTGAACGCAAGTACAGGTGGTGGCCAGCGCCGCCGGTTCTATTTCTGTACTCCGTAATCTTCATCAACGCTGTCCGCCCCGTTGTGGAACATGTCCTATTAGCGCGGGGCGCAGTTACAACGAGACGCCACCGCCTGAAAAAGGACAGTGAGACTCCCCGCTTTGTAGCCTACGTTGTTGTACGGAGTACGGAGTACATACTAAGCCAACAAGGACCACTGTTCTATCCGAAACGCTACTCTCCTCGTGTCGAAACACACGCCAGAGACCGCAACTCTCCTTTTACATCCTTCTTCCACCCCCTCGCTCAATCGAACCGCACTCTTCTATCAACATCAATCAAAACACATCTTCCTACCTCTACGTGATTGATCTTCCAATTTCTGTTTATTCTCTATAGTATTCTTTTTAGCTTTTCTCGACGAGCAAAACAACACTCGCCTCCTCGACGAAGACCTGTGGACACATTAAGGACACATTAAGAACATCGGCGGCATCGCATCGACTCGAACCACCGCTGCTATGCCAATTTTCCACCGAAAGAAGGGCGGCAAGGACGATGCCAACCCCTACGCCCAGCAGAACCAGCAAGGCGACCCTTACGCCCCTCCCATGACATCGCTCCAGAGAACGCAGGCAGAACTCGGCCTGCAGCCCAACGGGCGTCCTGGATTGCCAAGCGGCCCCCGAGGCGGTGGTCCGCCGGCGCTACAGCAGAGGAACCAGCCTTCACCATATGGCGGCCAGCCTGGCAACGGACCCAGGGCATACGGCGCCCCCCCTCCGAATAACGCTCCCGGCCAGATGGGTGGTGCCGGCGCTGGTGCTGGCGCTGGTGCTGGCGCTGCTGGTGGTGCCGGCGGTGGCCGTGGCGGATACAGTGCTGGCGGCTACGGTGCCCAAGGTGGCTACGGAAGCAACAGATACGATGGCAGCGCACCATCCGACGGACGCCCCCCATCGTACAGGAGCACGGCTGACAGCACAGCCCCCGGAGCGGGCGGCCAAGGTGGCGGGTACGGTGGTGCAGGCGGCAGAGCAGCGGGCGCTCGGCGCGGCGGCTACGGCGGCATGGGTGGCAGGGAGGAAGCCGACGACTCCAGCAGACAGGCTCTGTTTGGAAATGCGCCACAAAAGTTTGCGGCTCAGGCCCAGGCCCAGCCCGGGCGTCCAGACGGTGCCGGTCGCGGCTACGGCAGCCTCTCTGGGGCCGGTGCTGATGGTGGTGCTGGTGGTGGTGGCGCCGGTGGTGGTGGTGCCGGTGGCTATGGCAGTGGCGGCGGCTACGGCGAGGACCGTGAGCTGACGGAGGAGGAGCAGGAGGATGCGGATGTCAAGCGTATGGGCGAGGAGACCCGGTACCTGCGCAACGAGACGGACCAGAGCCTGGACCGGTCGCTGATGATTGCCAACCAGAGCATCGAGACGGCGCGCGCAACCATGGCGCGCATGCACAACCAGCGCGAACGCTTGCTTAACGTCGACAGCAACCTGGATGCGGCGTCGAACCACAATAAGATTGCCGAGCACCGCGCGGCCGAGCTCAAGCACTACAACCGCAGCATGTTTGCGGTCAAGGTCAACAACCCGTTCACGTCGAAGCAGCGGGCGGCGGCCAAGGCGCAGGCGGACCTGGACGAGCATCGCGAGCAGCGTGCGCAGCGCGAGGAGACGCGGCGCCTGGCGTACCGCAGCAACCAGGAGGCCGAGCAGCAGTTTGACAAGCTGGACAAGTCGATTGCGCAGAGCCGGCAGCTGGGCCAGAGCAAGGCGAGCGGGTCCAACAAGTTTGCGCTGGAAGACGACGACGAGAACGACGATGCCATGGAGCGCGGCATCAACGACAAGATTGGCATGCTGGAGAACGCGGTGGGCACGCTGAATTTCACGGCCAAGGCCATGGGCGAGTTCCTGGACGAGGACCTTGCGCACATTGAACGGATTGCTCAAAAGGTGTGTTTTTTTTTTTTCGTTTTTTTTTCCTGATACTAACCAAGCGCAGAGCGACAACGTCGACGACCAGGTCCGTGCCAACCGGTACAAGCTGGAGAGAATCGAGAAGCGCGGTTAGGTGATGCACATGGAGGAGGGCCACGTGGGACGGCGGTGTGGCCGAACATTGATAGGGCTGGGTCATTGATGCCTTTTTTTGCTTTTTTGTTTCTCGCGATTTTTAGATAGCAAGCAGCATGTTGTAGAAATTTGGATATACCAATTCATTGCGTGCATTTACCAGCCACATCCAATGTTTGTTTTAATTATGGTCATAAAATTAAAAATGTTTCAAACATATAAGCAATTTTTTACAAAAAAATATCCAGCAAAATAATACAAGTCGATGCTGTTATTCGCGCCATGATGAGTCTGGACGATCCAGGTCACGTGACTGCGCGTGGACATCTAGGCCTAAAAATTTCACGATCAACTCAAACTGAGAGCGTGCATTTGTCGTCCTTCATTGAACCACCAGACAACATCAAATATGGCTACGGGACCAAAATCAAAACGGAAGAAGGGCGAGGCCAAGTCCAAGCACCTTTACAAGGTCGGAAACGGCTATGTCGACCTTGACTTTTTCCTGAACGGCGCCCCAAAGAAGGACGGCGCAGAAGCAGCAGATGCGCCAGAAGCGCCAGAAGCAGACCCAGACACAAAGACAGCCGCACAAGATGGCGAGACAGCAGACAGCAAGGAACTCTCGGCAAAAGATGACCACAGCAGCCAGGCCTCATCACTAGACCGCAAGAGGCGGCGCAACGGCAAGCCGGCCGGCCGGCGGCCGCGACGGGACGACGACTTCATTGCCGGCGACCCGTCGCTGTTTGCCACGCGCAAGGCGCTGCCGATCTGGGACAGCCGCAACGCGATCCGCGAGGCCCTGGGCGCCAGCGACGTGCTCATCCTGGTGGGCGAGACGGGCTCGGGCAAGAGTACGCAGGTGCCGCAGTACCTGTGCACGGAGCCGTGGTGCACGGGCCTGGTGGCCATTACGCAGCCGCGGCGGGTGGCGGCGACGACGTTGGCGAACCGCGTGGCGCGCGAGATGGGCACGCCGCTGGCCGGGCTGGACACCAACAACGACCCCAACGCGCGCGGCCGCGTGGGCTACTCGGTGCGCTTCGACCACAAGGTGCCCAAGGGCACAAAAGTAAAATTTCTGACGGAGGGCATGCTGCTGCAGGAGATGGTGCGCGACCCGGCGCTGCAGCAGTACAGCGCCATCATTGTGGACGAGGTGCACGAGCGCAGCGTCGATGCCGATCTGCTGCTGGGCTTTTTGCGGCAGATCCTGCAGGCCAGCCGCGGCGGAGGGGGAGGCACACACGACAAGCGCCGGCGCGGTAGCGACAAGCCGCTCAAGGTTGTGGTGATGAGCGCCACGGCCGACGTGGACAAGATCCGCAACTTCTTCACCATGCACACCGACGCCAATGTTACAGTGCAGCAGCCTCCGCGGCCGACTACCAAGGTCGACCTGCTCTACATCCCCGGCCGGCAGTTCCCCGTCGAAATCATCCACACGCCCAAGCCCGTCGAAGACATTCTCGAGGCGCTGGTCAAGAGCGTCTTCCAGATCCACATCCAGGAACCTTTGCCGGGCGACATTTTGTGTTTCTTGTCCGGACAGGAAGAGATCGACGCGGCCAAGCGCCTGCTCGACGAGCGCGCGGCCACGCTGGCGTCCAACGTGCCCGGCATGGAGATCTGCCCGCTGTACGGCCAGCTCTCCATCGAGGCGCAGAACAAGGCGTTCCAGCCCGTGACGCGCGCCTTTACGCGCAAGGTGGTGCTGGCCACCAACATTGCCGAGACCTCCGTCACGGTGCCCGGCGTGCGCTACGTCGTCGACAACGGCAAAGCCAAGGTGAAGATGTTCCGTGCGCGCCTGGGCCTGGAGTCGCTGCTGGCCAAGCCCATTGCCCAGTCGTCGGCCATCCAGCGCGCGGGCCGTGCGGGTCGCGAGGCCCCCGGCAAGTGTTTCCGGCTGTACACGGAGGAGGCGTACAGCCAAGAGATGGCGGCCGTCGAGCTCCCGGAGATTCTGCGCATCGACATTCTCGGCGCGGTGCTGACCATGAAGGCACGCGGCATCGAGAACACGTTCACGTTCCCGCTGATGGACGAGCCGGACGAGGACCTGATGGAGAAGTCGCTGGTGCAGCTGCGGCGGCTGGGGGCGCTGGCGGACGACGTCAGCATCACGGCCGAGGGCAAGACCATGGCGCTGCTGCCCGTGTCGGCGCCGTTTGGGCGGGTGCTGCTGGACGCGGCCAAAGTCGGGTGCCTGCTGGAGGCCATTGACATTATTGCGTGCCTGACGGCGGGCGACGATATCTTTTTGCGGCTGCAGTCGGAGCAGGACCGCGACGACGTCGAGGAGTACCGCAAGGAGCTGTTCCGGCGCGAGGGCGACCTGCTGACGTACCTGACGGCGATGCAGCGGCTGGTGCGCGAGCCGAGCACGCAGTGGAAGGGCTGGTGCCAGCAGCGGCGCGTCAACCTGCGCAACATGCGGCAGGCGCTCAACATCCGGCGGCAGCTGCGCAGCATCTGCGTGCGGCAGCAGCTGGTGGCGGCGGCGGACGTGCCGACGGCGGCGGACGAGCTGGCCGACGACTTTGTGCCGCTGGCGCCGGACCGGACGGACGCGCTGCTGCGCTGCTTCCTCAGCGGCTTTGTGCTCAAGACGGCGATGCTGGCGCCCGACGGCAGCTACATCACGACCGAGGGCAAGCACGTCGTGGCCATCCACCCGTCCAGCGTGATGCACGGCCGCAAGACCGAGGCCATCATGTACCTGGAGCAGGTCTTTACGACCAAGAACTACGCGCGCAAGGTGAGCGCTGTGCAGAGCGACTGGATTATCGAGGCGCTCAAGGCGCAGCAGGTTTGATACAGCATATTTATATATATAGACATAAATTATATACCCCATTGCACATTAAAACGCATTGCTATTGTTTGTGGTCATGCCGAATTATTGCCAGCCTCGCCGGCCTCGCCGTCCGCGTCGTCGCCGCCCTGCCGGTGCTTTTTTATCGCCATCATCAGCTCGTACAGCTGCCCGACTTGTTGATCTAGCTGGTCAGCACTACTATATCTCCAAATAAATTGACTGACAACCCACCATTCATCTTGGCTACTTTCACAGGGTCCAGCTTCTCGCCCACCCACGCGTCGCCCTCAATCTTCTGCGCATACAGCTGCCACTCGGTCAGGAAGCCAATCAGGTGCTGCGCGTTGTCCACGTTGCGGTGCGCGCGGAACTCGGCCTTGATGTACTCGTCGCCCAGAATGCGCATCTCCGCCGGCAGGTGCTTGCGGTGCGCCCGGAACAGCCGCCGGTACAGCGGAATCGGCGGCAGCAGCGCCATGGGCGAGGGCGGCAAGGCGGCGGCGCCGCCCTTGGGGCGGGCCGCCGACGCCAGCAGACGAGCCGCAGGTCGCATGGTGGCTTTTGCGAGTGGATATGTGAGGAGGGCGTTGGGGTTAAGAAAAAAAGACCCGGGTGACGACGGACAGCTCACGCTGGCTGCTGTGACAAGCCGAGGTGGAAAACTCGCGATGTAGTGGGTCGTCGGGATAGTCCGCGCACGGCCTGTGCACACTGTGCATATTTAGTAAGTGATTTACTATCGACACGCGGCATCCAAGTTGTATGATTGATTTGTATTGTTCATAAATCAGCTTGTTCGCCTGCTATCTGGGTATCATGTCGTCGTTATTGCCTCCCTCCCCCCCCACATTTACTTCTTGTCCCGTACATCGTCCTTCTCCGACTGCGCAAGCGTCTTTCGCGGCCATTCCGGGCAGATGTCGATGCGGTCCCGCGGCCAGAAGAACTCGCAAAACAGGAATAGCAGGTAGTCCACCACAACACACAGGCAGAACAGCTTGCCGGCCCAGATGCCGCAGCCGTAGTACCGCTTGAGCCGGTCGATCAGCGCAAAGCTCTGCACGCCCGACCGCCCGCGCGTCGCACTCCAGGTGCCGCCGCCGCCGCCGCCGCCACCACCACCACCGGCTCCGGCGCCGCCCGCCAGGTCGTACCCATAGAACTCGGCCTCGCTGATGGCGCCCGTGATGCCGTTGTACACACGTTCGGTGCGCGCCGCCACGTTGGTCCACGAGTACATGGCCTTGACCTGGTCGTGGAACCGCTCCGTGCGCACCTTGTTGGCGCGCAGGGCCGCAATCGCGCGCCCCGTCGCCGCCACCAGGTCGTCCTCCTCAGGCCGCGCAAACTGCGTCATGTGCGACGGCAGCACCTCGGGAATGCCGCCCACTTGCGTGCACACCACGTACAGCCCGCAGCTCGCCGCCTCGACGATGACCGTGCCAAACGCCTCCGTCAGGCTGGGGTGCAGGTAGATGTGCCCGCGCACCATGACGTCGCGCACCTCCTCGTGGCGCACGGGGCCCAGCATCTCCACGCGGTCCTGCAGCACGTTCTGCTCAATCATCTGCTTGAGATCAATGGCCTTGGGGCCCGACCCGGCAATGATGAAGCGCGTGTTGGGGTGCGCTTCCAGGATGCGCGGGATGGCCGCCACCAGCAGGTCCGTGCCCTTGTTGTAAAAGAGCCGCGAGATCACCACAATGGTGATGGGGTCGTGCGGGCCCAGCAGGTGTGCGGGCGTCGGCGGCGACGCGTCGTGGCTGACAAAGTACGGCTTGGGCGGCGACGCGTTGGATGGCTGCTGCGGCTGTTGCTCGGCCGGGGCGTCTAGGGCTTGCTTCTCCTTGTCCTTCTCCTTCTCCTTCTCCTTCTGGACGGTGGCCGCGTCCTGGCTGAGATGCCGCTGGTGCTGCCGGTGGCGGTACTCGTTCTGCAAATGCTCCTGCTCCTCGGGCGACAGCGGCTTGAAATTCTCGGCCACCACGGCGTTGGGGATCACCGACACCATCAGCGGGTCCAGGGACGCGCGCAGCACCGTGTTCTCCTTGCACGTGTGGCTGACGCAGATGACGTGGTCGACGTCGCTCAGCGCAAACTTGAGCAGCTTGTTGGCCAGGATGCTGCTGGCGTCGGCAAAGCCAAACAACGAGTGGTCCGTGTAGACCGTGCGCAGGCCCATGGTGCGCGCGTGCAGGATGGCCTCGTGGCACATGCTGCTGAGACTGGCGTGGCCGTGCACAATGTCAATCTGCTCGCGGATGACAATGTTGCGGAAGACGGGGAAGAAGGAGAAGACGGTCGGGAAGGTGGTCGAGCGGTAGATGACGAGAAAGGGCACGTGGTACACTTTGATGCCGTTGGTCAGGTAGCGCACGCCCTTGCGGTCCGGGTACTCGTGCGTGATGATGACGACCTTGTGGCCGCGGTCGACGAGCTTCGACGAGACCTGGTAGATGTGGCTCTCGACGCCGCCGGGCTGCGGGAAGAAAAAGTCGCTGACCATGGCGATGTTGTACGTGCGGCGAGCCATGGCGGGCATTTGGGCGAAGAGAAATTCCGCGCGCAAGGCGGACAAGCAGCAGGGTGGGAATAAAGTCGAGATGGGGCGGTCGTGATACTAAATAGGCAGATGACGTTGGAAGTTGCAGGGCGAACGTGGTAATAGGTGCACGTGATCGCTCAGGGGCTAGTGCAGTCTGGGCGTACGAGTACTCGTGTCAGGGGGTGGACCCACTAGAGTCCACCAGACATGGACATAACGGGACAGCTGTCCCGTGCGAGTAGTTAGTAGTTAGTCTCTTCTTATCCATCTTCATTCCACTTATTAATACTATATACGTAATATTTTAGTAGCAGCTCCTCGCTTCTACTAGCCGAAATTTTCGGTACTAGTTATTTTAACACTAGACTAACCCCCCCTTCTCCTTTTTCTTCTTTTCCCCCCCTTTTAAACCTTTTTAACCCTTTTTTCCTTTTTTTTATTTTTTATATACGACTTAGACTAACCGTTCGCGTAGCTAATTTCCGAAGTATTATACTTAAGTTATTACTTCTCCTTAGACGAGCGTGCCCGACTCGCCGCCGTTTAAATTTTATATAACGTTTTAACGTTATACGACGTTATTTAGCTAGATAACCGACCGTTTTAGGCTGTTATTAGATAGTAACGTTTATAATAACGTTTGTAATGGGCCAGGGCCATGGGGAGTGGGGCAGGCCATGCCTTGCCCGGTCCCGTCGATTCCATGAGGCAGAGAAGCGGCGTGCGACCCCTAGACTCCTGTAGGGAAGTGA
>JADHKN010000089.1:0-87378 GCA_019925475.1 Ophiostoma ips | reverse complement strand
CCTCTTTCCCTCCCCGACGCTCTCCCGTTCTGCTATCCGGTGGGAAACTTCGGGGGTAACCAGCTAATAGATGGTTCGATTAGTCTTTCGCCCCCCCCCCCCCCCTCCATGCTAGCCTCAGCATCGACGGAGTACAGGACTAGCATCAACGGAGTACACCGTTCAGCAAACCAGGCCGGCCAATTGCTTCGTCGGTCTCTTATCAGGTATGGCCAGCTGCATGTTGTTGGATCTGCATCTGCTTCAATATTATGATGCAGGCTTATATGGCATACGAAAGATAAGGACCAGCTGGACGGAAGAAGGGCAGCGAAGCTGAGCGTGTCCCTTGATCCCTGACCTGAGGACTGACCCTTTTTCTTCTTCACGGAACCCCTCCTTCTCTTCCTCCTTCAGCTTGCCATGCCTCTTGGAGCATAGATAGCGTCATGTATCACAGCATTCCTCTTTCTCGGGCGTCCCCCTTGCGGTTGTGCAGTATGCCTTGGTGTGGGCAACTCTTCTTATCCCTTTCTCTCCTTTTCTCTCCCCTGAGTCCTGCCTTCATCAGACTACGAGTAGTCCCTCTGTCTACCCTGCTTGTCTTTGTCCTCTGAACCACGCTCAACGCCTTGGTCGTCTTTTTCCTCTTTCCTCTTTCCTCTTTGCTTTTTACTCTTGCGTGCTGAGATTCCCGGTTCGCGGCGTGGACGTGCAGCAGCCTCTCCCCCCACCCGCCATCTGGCTATCTACTCGTAGTAGGCGTTCGTCGGCTGCGAAGAAATAGCGCATAGTAGTCCGGGAGGTAGCCCCTTTTTGGGGGGGATAAGCTGGTATCAAACTGGGATCAAACTGGGATCCGGCTTCCAGGATATCTCGGCGAGGTTTGGTGCGTCTTCCTTCTTCGAGAAAGGCCTTCCTCGGCCACCCGTCGACTGTCAATTGAATTGATCAAGGACAGCGAGACCGACTCGTTTGGTTCTGTGTGTATTCAAAAGGACTTGTTCAAATTGAAAGTCAAAACAAACGTCGTCTGTCGATCTACCCCGGCTTTCTGAAAAGCCAAGAGTTGAGGCTCTCGGGAAGAAAAGTCTTGGCTCTGCCGTGCCCCAAAACGCCAAGACATAAATATAAGCTCAGAGCGCTGCACGAGTGTACTCCGTATTTGCACAAATGCACACCTGCCAGCAAGTACGTGGAATAAATGCAAAAGAACGTGGGCTAAATAATAGACACACATCCAGGCGCTGTAGGAGGGGCCAGCCACATGACGGGGTCCAGGGTCTTCGTCGCACCGTTACTCACTTATTGTCTACTCTGTACGCCCGGCAGCAAGTAACTATTACGCAAACACAGCCATGATCTTGGAAAGCAAGACAGAGAGCAGACTCGTTCCTTCCCTCTAAGTGACAACGGCCATCATGAGGCAATCACGTCTCAGGCGATGTCGCTCTTTCCGTTTTCATCTGAGAATCCTCGCAGCAGAAACAGCCGTCTTTGACGTCCTTGTGACCCTCCCGACAGCATGGTGGCATCCATCACCGGCAGCTGCCATGAAACACCCGGGTCGATCCTGCTGAGATGCCAGAGTCTCGGTGGTCATCTCGCGCAACGCTGGCCGGAAGCGCATCCGACGAGCATTGCACGGCAGGCCTGTCTCGCACAAAAGAAAGACGACGGTAGCTGATATGGACGGCAACATGCTTCTCGCTTCGCATGCCGTCGTCGAATGCCTCTTGCCCGCCACCGCATCGCCTGTTTTGGGAGTGTGTGCTATTATTCTCCGCGAGACATTGCATCCCAGGCCACGCAAGACGGAGCTCACGGCCCCTGCTGCTTTCCGCGTTGCGCTTTCTTATCTGTGCCAGCGCGGTATCGCCCGGCATCGCTCGGCATCGCTCGGCATCACTCGGTATCGCCTGGCAAACGGCACTCAACGTCAGAGCGGTTCAAAGGCATCTTGTGTCCAGCATGGCTGTATGAGGGCACAGTTGTTGAGATGACAATCAGAGCGGACGGCCTTGAGCAGCATGCGATGCTTGTTGCTGTTAAAGCACTGCGATGATGGCGCGTGCTATGATCGCGGCAGAGAAGCACGTCAGCACTCTTGTCATCTGCCAATCAATAGCACTCGGGTCATCTGTTCAGTGAGAAGAGAGTACATGATCCCATCAAAGATATTGCAAACTGTCATCTTACAGAGTACTTGCAGGTGATTCTGCGAGCAATACACCGGGTGACCATCCGGGTAGTGCACGTTCTTGTCTTGGAGGCATACGGAGTACATCTTGGGACCTTCTTGCCAAGGTGCTAGTACTCCGTACTCAATATAAAAAGTACATCATACGAGGCCTCTGCTCGTGGTCGCAGCAAGAAAGACACCGTCTGCTCTCTTGAGGGTGTGAAGGATAGGCAGCCACATTGCAGTTTCCCTGGGGGCTGTCTGAAGATGATGCGAGAAAGAAACAAGAGGGAGGGCGGCAAAGACTACTCCGTACGCCAAGATCAGCCGCACATGCATCCAAGCGTTGATAACGATGCATGTCTTGCCGAGTGAGACAATCCTCCCTCTTGACAAGGATCGGTGCTGGCAATCTCTCCATATCTCCGCCTCTCTCCTCATTCGAGATAAGATATTGCCGTGACCGTGCTGCATTGTCAGCAAAGATGATCTGTTCCGTGCGCGCAGAGGAGACATGCCAGATGCAACATCATGCTCTTTTTTTTTATTTTTTTTTTGGCAACGTGATTGATTAGTCCATGCAGCAGCATGCCCGTTCATGCCGTCAGCCAGCCAATGCAATAGCATGGACGTCATTTAATAAGCCGATGCAAGATGCTGTTCTTATCCGTTTTTGTGTGTGCCCTCTTGTGCGAGTACGTCTATTAAGCAAGCAAGCACAAAAAGCTCTTTCTTTTCTTTTTATGAGACGCGTCAATGGTCTTCTGCCTATTCGTACAAACACTAGCTGCATAGACGACATTCTTGATGGATTCTCTGCCTCGTGTCTCTGTCTCTGTCTGTCTCATGTGCTGGTGTGCTGCTGATGTGCTAGTACGCCTGTCACATGCAAGGGATGCGCTCAAGGGAAGAGGAAAAAAGGGAAAAAGTGAGACAGACACGCGGGACGTGGCGGACGCGAGTTGAGACTACTCGTAGAAGAACGGCACGGGCATGAGAGTCTGTTGGATAATAAACGGAGCGGTAGAGCACGGTCCGTGGTCGGGCAGCTGCAGTTGGGAAAGACACCCTGCACAGGCAGCCCCCGTTGGTGCCACGACGATTGCATGTATCATATGTGACGGGACTGGGAATGTCGAGTAGCATTGAGGGAGTACGACGTACGGAGTAGGGAGTAGATAGAGACGATGATAATATTTGATACGTACGAGTACGAGCAGAGGAGCAACGAATGTTTTTTCTTTTCTTTTTTTTTCTTTTCGTCTTTCTATTTGAATATTTCTTTCCAACTCTTTGCTTTCTATTATTCATGTTTATTCATCTATTTATTCTCTCATTTTCTTCCTTCTTCTTTCTCCATCATCGATTTTCTTTCGCCTTTCTTTCTTCTTCCATCTTGCTTCTTCCTCCATTTTCCTTTTTTTCTTTTTTTTCCAATTCTTGCTTCTGTCCGTCTCTCATCCGAGCCGAGTTCACGATAATTCAGACTCGACGCGAAGAGGGGATGGGCCGGTCTGGACCGTGGAGAAAAAGAAAGCTTTTATTGGCAACTACTCGTAGACACATCCTCTTTTTGCATATTGCAGAGTACGGAGTACGGAGTAGATGAATTCGAGCAGGCAAGGGTGGAGTCAATGTACGGAGTATGAGTAAGAACGCAGTTGGAATACTACAGAGTACGGAGTACGTACGGAGATGCAAAAGAGGAGGAGGAGAGATGCAGAAACTCGGAACGGGTCAGAGAAGAAGGGACCCTCTTCAGCCGGGTTGCATTGGTCCACTGTGCTGCCCCATAGAACCCTGTGATAGGACGAGACGAGCTCCAGGTCGGCAAGTATAAAAAGCAGTCATTTATAAAAATAAATAGAAGTAAAAATAACATAATAAATACTGTATGAGTACGACGCCGGTGCTCTGTCTGGTGATGTTGCCGACAAAAGAGGGAGACGCCGTCCGGGGGAGGGAGGAAACAATGCGCTTGTCAGAATATTAAAAAGAAAAGGCGTACGGAGTAAAGCTGATCTGACCAGAAGGGGGTCTACGTCGTACGGAGAAATCACATAATCACGCCCGTAGCCGCGGCCGTGCACAGGCCACTCAGCCAAGCTAGCGGCTTGTCGTGGCTTGTACGAGTACTCGGTTGTCGTACTCGAACTATCTCTTTATCAGTGGCCGGGGAGTTGATACCGCTCGGCGCGGGGAAGGGGTCAGAGACGGCAAGCACCAAACGAGGGACATGGGTCAGACTACGACGTAGAGGCAAGATGTGACTGAGTAGAGAAGCGGCTAGAGCAGATGGTGGTGTCTAGGATGGTAAGCTGAGGAAGGGGAGGAGGAGGAGAGGAGGAGGAGGAGAGGAGGAGGAGAGGGAGGAGAGAAGCAGACGCGGATGATGATAGAAGAGGCGTCGACGACAGCTACAACAACAAAAACAGCATCGACAATGATGATGACAATTCAAACACCAACAGTCCTGTCAAAATGTCACGTCGAAAGACAGACACAAACAACAGACGTCAAAGACCCGTACTCGTACTACGAGGAACTACGAGTACGACTACTCGTACAAGTATTGGACGATTGCAGGGTGGAGGACGCTACTGCACGCTGCAATGCAGGGCCCGCATCAGCCAAGTCGTGAAGCCGAGAAAAGGAGGCAAGGTAGCAGCTAGCTGGCCGACGTGCACGCATTCGGAGCAGGTTGACAGGGACGGTTGGAGAAGGAGAAATCGAGATCATCAGATACGCAGGGCTCGCCGTTGGGTGGTGATGATTAATATAGGGTACGAGACACTCTGCCAGCGACGTCCCACGCCACCCTCTGTCAGCTAGTGCAATGCCGATCAATGCAACAAGGACAGCACGGTGGACGGTGAGTTTGATGCGGCAAGGCAAAGAGGCAAGGCAAAGAGGAAGGCAAAGAGGGGGAAGTACGAGTACGAGTTGTCGTAGTGTGAATTTCAAAAAAGAGGCGAGAAAAAGCAATCAACAAAAGACGCATCATCACCACTTTCATCACCACTTTGACGAGCAACGCCAAGACCTTCCATCAGCTATGAGCCGTGCGAGCCGGCGTTGACGAAACAGGCTTGTTCACGCTGGCTGCCGGTGGATTTGCCGTGGGCTTGAGACACGCTGGGAGGTATCGTCGCGACGTGATTGGTGTCTGGCGTTTGAGCAGCTGCACGAGCCGTTATCTCCTGTTACGGGCAGAAAACCACCGATTTGGACAGAACTGCCGGGACTCCAAAAATAGTATGAGCCAGTATGATATTGTCAAGATTTCCTATTTTCTTTACGCCAGTCAAACTGCAATTGAGATCGAAAAAAGCATCATCGAAATTTCGAGAAAGCAAAAATAGCGATTCTCATCGTCCGCGATTTAGTACTCGCAGCGATTTAGTGCGAGAAAATCCATGGAGCTAGGAAAACCGCCTGCAGCCAAGACCACGGACGGCGACAAGGTACAAAGTACAAACTATGAGTACTCGTACAAAGACAAAGTACTCCGTACTCCGTACGGAGTACGACGTCGAGCGAGCCGGAAGAAAACACCTAGCCAATCACACCCTGCGCAGGCTCAGAATTGGCGCGATAAGCGTCATGGCCTTGGCTTGCTCGGGCCCCGCACTGTCTGGCCGGAGATCACATAATGATAATATCACTGATGAGCAAGATACGGAGTACGAGTACCACTGCAAGTGGATACGTCACGGCCATTCCTGGCCGCCTTCCCCTCCACACTTGTGTCGTTCTTGCCGTGTTTTGCAACGGCAGAATCAACGAGTACTCGTACGGAGTACGGAGTATTTTTACGAGTAAGAGCAAAGGCACGCACAGAAAGAGCGACGCATCTGCGCGCGTCAGCTCACAGGACGACACCGCTGAAAAGCGCGGCACCATAACACCACTCGCTCCTTTCTGCTCCTCCGTGCTCCGTACGAATACTCCCTACTCCGTACGATACTCCGTAACCTTACATACGAGTACTCCGTACATACGACGTGCGCAGGACGGCGCTCATTCACAGCGCAACCCCACCTGCCAGCGCTGCTCGCCTTCCCAATGTATTTGGCCCACTCTTTTGTTATCCTGTCGCGCGCGCTTTCCTTTGCTCACCCCTACCCACTTTCTTCCCTGCTTACAAGAGACGAAAGCCAGAAAGACGAGAAGAGGAATAAAAAGAAAAAGAAAAACCAATAAAAGAATAAAGAATAAAAAGAAATAATTCATGATTCGGTGACGCGCGATACGATACGCCGCCGTCTGTCTTACGGTGTGACATGCATCGAATGCACCGATCGTATGCCTTTCTTTTTTTTCTTCTTTCCCTCTTTCCCTCTCTCCCTCCTTCCCTCTCAATCAAACGTGCCAAACTTGCTTTCCCTTTTGACAGCGCACCTTCCTTATCCACTGCCACCTCGCTGCTCCCCCTCCCTCCTGCCAGCTCAACTCAAAATTTGCTGCTCGAGCCTGACCAACACATTCTTCTTTCTGCACCCGCCGAACGGAGTCGACCCCCCTGGGCTTACATAATACACCGCCTTCAAGAGTACGTACTCCGTACTTTGTAGTGCTACCATACAAGCTACTCCGTACGAGTACTCCGTACAAGCAACCCCTGCCCGTCCCCTTCCGGTTGGTCTGGGTTGTTTCGTAATCCCGCCTTCCTTATCTTTCCCAGCGAAGCAACCCTCCTGCCACTATCTAACCATCTCTGTCGCTCTTTCCTTGGCGCTGCCGCCCTTTTGGCCCTGGCTGCTGCCCTGTGTGGCCTGCTTCGTGCGTGTGTCAATCTGCTCTTCTTCTTCTTCCCTTTCCCTCTCCGTCGGCCTGCCATCTCGACCCTCGACCGGCATTTCCCCCCCGTCACGTCTGGCCGTCTTCGCGTTCGACTCCTTCGACTCCCTCCGTCTCCCTCCGTCTCTCCTTTTGCAGTAGTTTTGTTCCGGCACCATTTACCATTGCAATCCTCTTTTTTTTTTTTTCATTCCTTTGCCGTTGTTTCGCCTCATTTCATTTCCTGGTGTGATTTATTGAGAACCCCTCCTTTTATTTTTATTTTTATCTTTTATTTTTTCTCTCTCTCTCTCTCGCTCTTTGCTCTCAGCACGGACGTCAAAACCATCGTCGACCCGTTCCATCGTGGACTCGTACACCGTACACCGCCCACCGCCTCGCCTCGCCTCGCCTCGTCTGAGGTGATCCGTCTTGACGTTGCCATTGTTGCTCGGCCGCCCAGCAACAACTCCTCTTCTCTCTCCCGACTCGGCATCCGCTCCGGCCACCGACTTTGATCCTCGGCCACCAGCATCAATGTCTCGCGTGCAGTGACGCTCACGACGCCAACGGGCGCAGCAACTATTATAAACAACGAATCGACTTTTGCTCCCGCTCCCGCTCCCGCCCCCCCCCCCCCCTCTCTGTTTTCTCTCTCTTTCTCTCTCCCCCCCCCTCCCTCGCTGCCCGCCGCCGTCGACACGCCCTCCCTCCTCCCTCCCCGCCGCCATGGAGCCCCAGCAGCCTCGGCCCTCGCGGCCGCATCACCACCTGCACCTCCTGCCGGCCACCTCGGTGTCGTCGCCCTCGTCGCCGCTGCCGTCGGGCCCGTCTCACCTCCTCTCCGCCATCACGCCCGCCTCGTCCCCCGGCGTCTTCAGTCCCGCCGCCTCCAGCCCGGTCATCCCTCTGCGCGACTCGTTCAGTGCCAATCCCACGCCGCCCAATTTGTCTCAGTCCAATTCCTACCGGCTACCGCAACTCCCCGTTCGAGAGTAGGTTTTTTGTGTTCTCTTTCTTTCTTTCTTTTTCTCCTTCTCTCCTCCTCCTCCCACTAACGACCAGAACGCACATTGCCAATGTTGAACGCGACTATGCTACGGGCCGGAAAACGATCAACGACTACCAAGTGCTGGAAGAGATTGGTCGGGGCCAACATGGCAAGGTCAAGCTCGCCCAGACCGCAGAGGGCCACTTTGTCGCCATCAAGATCATCCCCCGCCTCTCCAAGACGCGCCGCCTCGGAAAGGTCTCTGCCGCCGACCCCCAGCAAAACACAAAGCGCGAGATTGCCATCCTGAAAAAGATCCGCCACCCCAACGTCGTCGCCCTCCTCGAAGTCATCGACGACCCCGAGCTGCAGAAAATCTACATGGTCCTCGAGCACGTCGAGCGCGGCGAGGTCACTTGGCGCAAAAAGGGCCTCCCCAACATCTGCTACTTTGAGCGCTACCGCTTCGAGCTTGGCATGCACGGCAAGGACCTGGCCCCTGGCGAGTACAACTGGCAGTCCGTCCTCGACCGCAAGGCCACCATCCGCGCCCTCAAGGAGGCACGTGCTGCTGGCCTGCCACCGCCCGTCAACGAGTGGACCACCCGCTACGGCCTCACCGCCGATGTCGACGACGACGGCGAGCCTCCCTGGTGGTACGCCCCCAGCGCCGCCTCCGCCGGCCCGTCCCCCGATGCCCCCTTTCTGGACTCGCGGTCCGTCTCCCGCATCACGTCGCGCGCGCCTTCGCGTGTGCCTTCGTCCGTCTCCATCGTCAGCGGTGCGCCCACGCCACACTCGTACAGCTCCGAAGCCTCGCTCTCTGTAGTCGCCCAAGACGGCGACGCCGGCCTCGATCCGCTGAGCACGCCGCACCCGCCCGCCGACCCGGCGCAGTTACAAACCCAGGCACAGGCCCAGGCACAGGCCCAGGCCCAGGCACAGGCACAAACACAGACCCCGCTCGCGGGCAGCAACTTGCTTGACGCCTACGTCGAAAACAGCGTGCGTCGCCAGCGCTCGCCCAGCATTGCCGGCTCCATCATCTCCAACATGTCCGGCGTGGACTACAACACCATGGTCCACGACCCGTACGCCGACGACTTCTCCTACGTCCCCTGCTTCAGTGTCGAGCAGGCCCGCAGCGCCTTCCGCGACACCGTCCTCGGCCTCGAGTACCTGCACTACCACGGCGTCGTCCACCGCGACATCAAGCCTGCCAACCTGCTGTGGACGGCCGACCACAAGGTCAAGATCTCCGACTTTGGCGTCTCCTACTTTGGCCGTCCCATCCGCGACGGCGAGCCCGACTCCTCCGTGCCCGAGTCCGAGGCAAAGGACTTTGACGACGACCGCGAGCTGAGCAAGACGGTCGGCACACCGGCCTTTTTCGCCCCCGAGCTGTGCTACACCGACATCGACACCGAACCCCCCAAGGTCTCGGAGCAGATCGACGTCTGGTCGCTCGGCGTCACGCTGTACTGCCTGCTCTTTGCCCGCATCCCCTTCTTGGCCGAGGACGAGTTCTCCATGTTCCGCAAGATTGCCACCGAGGACGCCTACATCTCGCCGCGTCGGCTCAAGCCCGTCGACGCCTACACCGATCCCGCCATTTTCTCTCTCTACAATCGGGTCAACGTGCACCCGTTTAGAAGCGATGCCGACCCCGAGTACGAGGAGCTGAGCGACTCGCTGCTGGATCTCCTCAGGTGCATGCTCATCAAGAACCCCAACAAGCGCATCCGCCTCCGCGATGTCAAGCGCCACAAATGGGTCACCGAGGATATTCCCGACGTCAAGCAGTGGCTCGAAGACACCGACCCGGCCCGCAGCCAAGACCGCCGCATCATTGTCGACGATGCCGAAATCGGTGGTGCCGTCGTACCCCTCAACTTCCTCGAGCGCGCGCGCACAGCAATGAAGCGCGCCGTCGGGAAGGTGATGCACTCGCGCCCCGACCGCGACGAGCACAGCGCGTCGCCGGCGAGAATGCGCGCGTCCAGCTCCAACAGCAACATGGTCGCTGTGGACACAGGGTCGGCAGCAGCTGCTGCGATTGCGGCCGCAGCAGCCGCTCCACCACAGCATCATCATTATAGTCATCATCATCGTCACCATCATCAAAGCGGCAGCAGCAGCAACAACAACAACAACAACAACAACAACAACAACGTCAGCATCGAGCAGAGCCACAATCACGGCCACGGCCAGGCACACGCGGTCAGCCACCACGGCCGCAGCCTCGGACACATGTACAACAGCCACACCATCTTCGGCACCCACCAGATCAACGCCACGAGCGCGCGGGACGCCCGGCGGAAGAGCTTGCGGGGCGACGACTACTTTGCGACCGTCACGCAGATGCCGACTGCCAAACCACCAGGCACCGAACACCCCCTGGCACAGAGTGTCACTGCAAGCCCGTATGCAGCATCATCATCAGGCGAGGTGACCCCCAACTCTGAATCCGCACAGAGGCTGATGATGACTGCAGGAGCCCCGCCCGAGACGCGCGCGCTGCACGGCGAAGTTTTCAGTCTGGATGGTTCCGCAGCAGAAAGTAACGCCCACGCCATCCACCCGCCTCGCAACCTGGTCCGCCACGTCCACTCGCGGTCCATCTCCAATGCCATCCTGTCGCGGTCCTCGGTCCTGCGCGAGATCCACGCAGCATCATCATCATCGCCGCCCAGCCACGCCACCGCTGCTGCTACTACTACTACTACCACCACCTCTGCCAACACCACCTCGCCATCTGCCGTCCCGTCTGCCGCTACTGTCGGCTTCCCTCACCTTTCCACAATGTCCCACAACTCCCCCATTCTCAACGCGGTCCGGCGGACGCGCGAGGTGCGGGCGACGTGTGATGCCAACGCCAGAACCCGGTCCGTCGACCGTGCTGGAATCGTCTTCTCCAACCCCGACAAGCGGGCTGGCGCCGTCGTCGGTCTTAGCACCACTAATGTTTCCGGGGATCTACAGCAGCCCATACATCGCACATTGTCGCGCGGCCGGAGACCCATTGACACGATCAGCGAGACCAAAACAACAGGCTCTGACGAGACGATCAATGTCCGGACAAGTGCCAGCAACAACAACAGCGTCTCCTCTCCCCAGGTCTCGTCCATGGGCATGGGGTCGTCGCCTGTCCAGCAGAGCTTCCATCATCGCGTGCTTCCTCTTCTCGAAGACCGGCCCGTGACGGCCCATCGTGTTGAGGAGTCGGCGCCATCGCCCGTGGTACCGACTCCAACTCAGCCAGCCAAGCCAATGGCGTTGACTGCCCCACTCGTCCCTCCCACGCCACTATTGCCCGGTGGCCGCAGCAAGTCGAACAGTCTCTCGGCACTCTCGTACATTGAAGTGCAGCGCCAAATTGCCGGTGTCAGTGCCGGTATCAGTGCCGGTGCCGGTGTCAGTGATCTGGCCAGCATCTCTCAACCACCGTCACCTTCACTGGGGCTTGCTCAGCCAGCCGAGATCCTTCGCGCCAGCGAAACCTGCAGTGCCGTTCCTACTGCGACGTCGTCGAGTTCTGCCTCTGTCCAGAATGACGATGAAGCGTTCAACCAGACGCCCTACACCAGCCCCAGCGACGTGGCACACCAGCCGTCTGTGGGCAGCAGCCAACCCGGCCACCGCAAGAGCAGCTCCAATGCCATGATGGCCTTCCAGTCGGACCCATCGCTGCCTGCCCTGCTGAGCGGTGCCAGTTCCGTGTCGGCCGACATGGAGGGTGACTTCCTGTGCAGTCCGGGCGTGGGGGTTGTCGGACCGGCTCTTGTGAACACTGCGACACTGGTCAAGGATTCCGGTGTTCCCCTAGACCAGTGCTGGGCCAGCGGCGGCGCCATCCCGGTCGAGCTCGACACCAAGAGCGGCACCAAGAACGCCTTGGATGTCACAGCCACAGCCAATAGCGCCGCCACAACGGGGCCGAGCAAACTCGGGGCAGATCAGGCCCTGGCCAGGACGCCAGTGGCGACGCCTGTCCGAGGCAATAGCCGGTGCTTCACTGACGAAGACGACGACAGCGACAGCGATGGCGGTATCATCATGATGGCCAAGCCCAAGAAGAAGAGCCCCCCCTTCACACGCGAGTCGACGCCTCTTTCCCAGGCCGGCCGCTCCCAGGCACACAGGGCGCACCGGCGCGACACCAACACGAGCATTGGCAGCACCGACACAGCTAAAAAGGTGTCTGTCGATGCGGAAAACTGAGCGACCGCTTACGTTTTACGGGAGGGGGGTACATTCACGAAAGAGACGGGAATGATGTACAACGATACACTTTACTGATTATACCCTTGTGCAAGCGCAGCAGATAGACTTCTCTTCTTTTTACTCCAGTTTTTTAACATCTTTGCATTTATATCTTTGCATTTTTTTTTTCTATCCTCATGTTATAATCTCTCTACATCATCGGGTCGGACGTTTTGTGTTTGGCATTTCTTGTAATGACGGGCTGGCCTTTTTTTCACTTTTGTTCTACCCGCGCCTGTTTACTGTGTCATATTTTCCTTGATAGCCGCGATAGATTTGATCTCTTATTTGGAATTTTTATCCCGACTTTCTGTTTGTCTCATTATAAATTGTACTTTTCATAGATTCTTTTCATGTGATTTCACGCTTGTCCTCGATATAAAAAGAAGAAAAAAAAAAACAAGGAGTAATTCACTCAGCCTCGATAGAAAAAAAATACAAAAAAACAAGAAGTTAAACTGTCTCAAACATATTATTGCTGTGATTCTGCCTTACAATATCAAGACAAGTGATGTCATACTACAAAACCTACCAAAAAAAATCTACACAAGACAAAAGATAGCAAACTGCAAAACAAAAAAAAAAAAAAAAAAAACAAGAATAATGTGATGAGAGGAGTGGGGTTCGAACCCACGATTCTTACGAAAGTAGAGTTCAGGATTGTTGTTGCTTAAATCTACCGCCTTAACCACTCGGCCATCCTCCCTCTAGCGCATTTCTCGGAAACACAGCTTATATAGCGTTCAAATTACTGGTCCAAACTGGCCTTACATAGGGGCAGCCGCACTCTACTGTCGGATAATACGTAGCATTGACGCAACACTGACGCAAAGTCATCACTACGTCGTAATATGGCAGTTTCCTAGTTCGGCACTAACACCCGCCCTGGGCGCGTCAGTCAAACTTCATTCAACCAGCATATTACGGCATGCATTGTTTTCTAGGCATTGTTTTCTCATCATCAAGCTGTTTAAAAGTCACATCATTTCAGTGTAGTCTAATAAATTCGATTTTCATTACTCGATCGTGTAAATCCATCGCCTAAAATCCACCTCGAAATGATTTGTGGTATCGTCCCCCAGAGCCGCGCCGAGCTCTTTTCATCACACAAACTCTGGTATTGTAAAATAAAACGTAGCGAAAGAAAAGCAAATAGAAAGAGAGAAAAGCATAATCATGAAGAGAATGCTTCTTGCGACTTCGTGCTGGAAACCAGGCAGTGACTTCTCTCGATTGATAATATTAGGTAATCATTAGACATCAACATTTGAGAAGACCGAAGTCTGCATGCGAAACTGGTTCTAGAAGCTAGAGACCAATTTACAGCAGGAAAGCGGCAATACCGGCAGCAGCCAGGAAGCCAGCAGGGGCAGCGGTGATGTGAGCGGCCCAAGCAGTGCTGGTGGAGGTGGAAGAAGAACCACCGGTGGCGGTAGAGCTGGAGTCAGAGCCGCCAGTGGTGGTGGCAGTGCTGGACTCGGTGGCAGTGCCGGAAGCGCTGCCGTCAGTGGCAGTGCCAGAGGCAGCAGAGTCGGTGGCCGTGCCGGTGGCAGAGCCAGAAGCACCGGCGGCACCGGCACCGGTAGCGCTGGCAGTCGAGTTGGCAGCAGCGCCCGAGGCAGAAGAGCCAGAGCCAGCGCCAGCAACAGCAGTGGCCGAGCCAGAGGCAGCGGAGCCAGTGGCAGAGCCGGAAGCGCCGGCGGCAGCGGTGGTAGAGGCCGAGCCGGAGGCAGCAGCGCCCGAAGTGGCAGAGCCGGAGGCAGCGGAGCCGGAACCAGCAGTGCCAGCAGCAGCAGTGCCGGAAGCGGCAGAGCCGGAGGCAGCAGTGCCAGAGGCAGCGGTGCCGGAGGCGGAGCCGGCCGTGGTGGTAACACCGCCGGCGCCAACAGCAGTAGCCGAGGCAGAGCCACCAGTGGTGGTAGCAGCAGTGCCGGTAGCGGTGCCGGTGGCAGTGCCAGTGGAAGCCGAGCCAGCACCAGTAGTAGTGGTAGTGGCGACGACAACACCAGCAGACGAGCACAGCTCAACACCGTAGGCGACGACGGCAGCGGCGTCCGAGTCGCTGGGGCAGGACTCGTACGAGCAGTCACGGATACCGTAGATGAAGTCCTGGTTGGCGCACAGGCAAGCAAGGTCGGTGGTGGACGAGCAGCTCAGCTCAGAGTACTGGCCCTCCATGTTGTTGATGCAGACAGTCTAGGTTGTTAGTCAGGTGGACATGATCGACGAGGGGGGGAGGTGGAATGATGGACGTACGCCGCAGGAAGACAGCTCAGCCGTGGTGACGGCAGCAGCACCCAGAAGGGTAAGCATGGTGCGAGTGGAAGGCATTGTGAAGATTTGAGATTCTGTTATCGTGTTAGCAGTCGTCCTCGGAAGATGGTGCCGGCAATGATCAAGTGACCCGAAAAGAAAGACAAGGAAGGCAGGGCGTGCTCACTTCTCGTGTGAGATATACAAAGTTGGATAACTGAGTAGTTTGGAAGGGGTGAAGATAGGAGAGCTGGAAGGTGAAGAGGCTGGATGGTGAGAAAACTGGGAAGAAAAGAAGCAAGAATTCCAAAAGGGATGGGGGATGGTATGCTTAATATAAGCAAATCGGGAGGCAGCGAAAGGGAGGGAGACGGGAGACGAGACACAGCAGAGCAGAGACAAGAGGTACTCCATAGTGTGTACTGTGGTGTGTGCGACGGGAACAGAAGAGTGGAAAGGTGGAAAAGTGGAAAATGATGTCTGAGTGGAGCAGTGTAGATCTAAGCTAGATCGTACAAGGTTCCGACATGGAGAGTGATTTCGGGGGGGGGGGGGGGGTGTAAAAAGGGCCAGGATACAAAGTGAAAGGATGGGGCAAGTAAAGAAGCAGAGAAACAACAGTGAGCTAGGGGTCAGGTTTAATTTGAGGGACTGGGCAGTGGTCGACGGCGCTCTTTTTTGTTTGGATTGAATTTCGGTGAAGGGGGGTGTGTAGAAGAAGCGGCGGGAAGAAGGAACCAATTGAAGCCGGTACTTCTGCATACAGAAAACGGAAGGCACGAGAGACACAAAAGAAAAGGGCAAAAAAAGGTACGGAGTAGGCACGTGTAATTTGCAGCAGAACAAAGCATAGCAGCAGAACAGTAGGGAAAACAGAAGCAGAGAAACAGAATCAGGGAAGAGTCAAGCCGAAAAGCGACTGGCTTGGGGGGCAAGACAGCACGATAAAGAACAGCGAGAAAATGGGTTATGTTCCGTCTCCGGCTGTTTTCGCACAGTAGTGCGGAAGTGCAAGTCTGACTTACTCTCAAGCTACAAAGATGAGAAGATGATGCCCAAGATGGGAAGCTATATTGCCGAAAGCGTAGAGTGGAGAGAGAGGTCGCGATGAGGAAGATCTAAGAGGCTTGTCAGAAGAGTTCAGGAGCAAGGGTTCACGGCTGAAGACGGAGAGTCTTGAGAAGAGTGGCTGAGGTCAACTCAGCTCAAGGAGACATGCACTCGGTAAGACGAAGGAGAGACAAGTCGGCAAAAGCCTGGGGTAATAAAGCAAAGCATAAGCTAGTGCAGCTGAGTTGGAGGGGCGGATAGAGGACAAGACGGGAGAGGAAAGGACGGGGGGCAAAACGCACCTTGCGATGTTGGGAAGAGGCTGGTGAGGACGATGAAGACGGAGAAGATGGGGGGAGGATGAAGAGAATGAGAAGGGGAGGTGAGAGGAAAAGAAGAAGGGACAAAAAAGGGGCAGGAGAAAAAAAAACAGGTAGGGCCAGAGGCCACAAAACGCGTATTACGATGCACAAGGCGACTGCAGCAGGAAGGTACGATGTTGCGGTTGTCGAGGAAGGAGCGATGGGCAACGACACAGTATGGCACACATTGCAGCACCAAGCATACGCACACCCGAATTCACTCTACACACAAAGCACAGAGCACAAAGCACAAAGCACCCAATCACAAGCACAGTGCCAGAGACACGATCATACTGCCCATGCAGGCAAACACAAACAGATTGCGCGTAGAAACAGAAAGAGCGAGGACCGCAATGTGTCGCCCATACAGGAAAGAGCGGAACTGCAAGACATGATGGTGGCAAGCATGGCAGCTGGAAAGGCGAGGGACTGGCTGCTCAACTTCAGGTACGTCATCAGTACTTTTGCAATATTCCAAGAAAAAAGGCCCTGATCGTTGTGGGCTATTTTTTAAGCTACAAAGGCCGGCGGCACCGCTCCCGACGGCGGTACTCGTAGACTGTACTCGTAGATACACTGTCAAGCATACGTCAGAATTGGTCAGAACAGGATGTCGTCGCTACTCCGTACGTACGACGTAGAAGGAAGGAACGAGTAATGCGCGCGTCGCGTCGGTACCCTCTGTGGTAGAGCGATATTATGCGCCAATGCGCAATGCAAATACTACAGGAACCACGCTATGCACCAAAGTACTGGCGCCCTCCCGCGACTAGTGACGAGTACAAGCGGTACGACAGCTTTGCACAGCAAATTCGCATGATAGCAAGGTAGCCATGGCGGTGTTAGGCAGCTCGATTGGTCGGTCGTCCGTCGCATGCGGAGCCAGCTGTCTTGCATTTTTCTACAGAGTAGCTGTGCTGTCAATATTATTATTCCAGATTTGCACAGCTGAGCAGGGATTGAGCGGGCCGGCTTAGCGAATTACAAAGAATCAAGAAGACACCTCCGAGAGGCGATGGAAAAAGGTGAAAAAGAGGGATTAGGGGGAAAAAGCGACCTCTTGTACGGAGTACGACGTACAATACTCGTACGGAGTAGGCTATGCCGGATTGGGGTGGCCTGTGTCGGGCCAACTTGTCGCGCCGGATGACGGTGCTGCCCTGACAAAGCAGAGGCCGGGTGTCGTGGCGAGTCAGGCCACCAGGAGAATGGCAAATCTGGGATAGCCATGCTGTTCTGGGCACAAAGAAGAGCGCGATGTCAACGTCACCGTGTATTCGTATGAATGAACCAAGTGCCGGCACATGCTTGTGCGAGATCGCCCTTGACGTTGCTTTGGAGCTTGATCGGAGCTCGGGCTCAGCGACGACTTCCAGCTGGCGCCCTCCGATTCTGCGTAGTATTTGCATGGGGTATATACAACCTACTCTGTATTCCGTATCCCGTAGATGCAAACAAATAGAGGCAGCTCAATTACCCGACCTCCAGAGCGGAGCCAATAAACTTCACCGCATCGTCGTCGTCGTCACCGACAGGTGTTGTTGTTGGCCTCCCGCCCAAGCCAAGCCAGGCCAGGAACATGGGCGTGGCGGTTTGTCGATGATTCCTTGTTTGGGATGGCAACTTGCCTCTTCCAGCAGTGGCCGGCCGCTTTCCTGGTGCCTGGTGCATAAGACCGTGAATTGCATGCTCCGTACGCATGCGTGCTCGGCGAGTTGTGCAGCTAGGCCCAGCCTCTGGCCTGTATTTTTTTGAGTTTTTTTTTTGCGCATCCTCCAGTGCCCGTGCTCAATACAACATTGTCCCCCTGTCGGTGACGAGGGTGTGTGCTGGCGAGCTGAACACAAGAGGGCCGGGGACCCGCCCAGCTGAATGGGCATTCGTCCACGTACCCCTGTACGAGTAGATATGAAGAAAACAAAAACTCGGCAGAGATCGATGCAACCCTGATCGCTCCGTGCACGGGGTTACGGCGCAATTCACATTGAGAACTTTACGGCAGTCGTAGCCAGATACGACTTTGCCAACCGGATCTTATGCGATGGCTGGTCTATGCTTGAGCAGCTGTCTTTTTTGAACGGCGTCCCAAGTGATTATATAATCCATTACTTGCCTTTTTCTCTCCCTTGCCTCGCGACGGTGAGTAGCTATGGTAAATTCTACGAGTGCTCGTACTCCGTACAGCATAGAGACATTTTCTCCCATGAAAGACACGTCTGCACCCGTGTCTCTTACGCCCACGCCTTCATGTCCACGCCTCTTGTCTCCTCCGCAAACAGATATGTCTCTTCCACATGCTGCATGCGTCTTTCCAATGTCTCTGGCTCCCTCTTTTTTCACAACTACTCGTACTCCGTTGTCCGTACTTTCCCCTATTGCTTAAGCTTATTTGCAGACATCCTAGGCTGTCATGGGCTGGCCGTGCTCGGTACTATGTGGCCTGTGCAATTTCGATTGTTGTATAAAAACGCGCCCCGAACAGCTAAAGCAGCGAATCAGCGACCTTGTGTGCACTACTCCGTACTGGCGGCTGGTAATTTCCTGCATGGACAAGACAGGACCGCGATTCGGCAATGGTCCAATGTGCCTAAAATCCTAAATGTTTTACCGGATTTGAGGTATTTTTTTTTTCTTTTTTTGCTTTTGCAGAAAACGGAGCGCGGTCGTGGTAGGCCGTGATTGGCGCTGCTGGGCGTTGCTGGGACATCCCTGTGTACGAGTATGCCGTACTCCGTACGGAGGACAATTAACCCATGTGCACTTGTGTTGGTTGTGATGGGGGAGGGGGCTGCCGACAGGGGGAAGGAGCGGCCGGGCCTCGACTCGAGATGCAGGCGGTTCATGTTCATTCACAGGCAGGTGCGGCCGACGAAAAGAGCTTGCAAAAGTCGCGAGCCAGCAGAATGAGGAAAGAGCGTCGGTTTTTCTTTCGCTAATCAATCGTTCGTTTATCGGTCTCGGGCTGCTCTTTCCTTATTTTCTCTCATCTCCTTCATTCCTTCGTTCAGTGCCATGTTTTTTGCCTGTTTTCTTCTCCTCTCTTTGTGTCAGCTCCTGCCTGTTCCGTCTCGTGTCACACGTCTTGCATTCTTCATGGCCTTCTTTCCTTTTCTTTCGACTCCGTACTCTGGAATAATACCAAGCTCGCTTTGCTCTACCGAGTCGGCGGCTTGCCAAAGGGGTTGGATATGGAGTATTGTGCTCCTCTGCCCCCTGTCCTTGTCTTTCCTCTTTCTTTTCCCTCTTCTCCTCACCCTTCCCCTTTTGCTCTGCAGTAGAGTCACTCTATTTTTCAAGACCTTATCCGTACCCACCACTACCAGCGGTACTTTTTGGCCGCGCTTCAATTTTTTCAATACCTCAATTTCCTCATCTCAAGTATCCGTCTGCCGTTTCATGTAATTATCAAGACGCCGGAGCCGTCCTGGAAGAGGTCTAGATCGTGTCCTGCGCGGTGTGTTTCTTGCTAATATCACTTTACTGCATGTCGTGTTTTTCTTACTCTCGCTTCTCTACTCGTACTCCGTACTCCGTATTTTCTCCTCTTCCCCTCCATTCTTGCTCCGTAGATGGCAAAACGATATCGCAAAACAGCTCTCTCCACAGCCTCCCCGAGCAAAAGGAAATTAGCATCGGCATGCCCCAGTCTAATCTCGATGGGCCGGCGCGTACGATAGTTCTTACGGAGTACGACGTAAATGTCGTATATCGATCTTGGTTATCTCCGTCTGACAAGTTTTGCACTTTGGCACTGCCGGCCCAGAAATGACAATTGACATCTCAGCCACTAATAATGCTAATAACTTTAACCATTGCATCCACCGCCTGAGATGCAGCGTTGCCCGAGGCTGGCGAGTAGGCGAAAAACATCATCTGTAATACTGTCTGAGTTCGAGGAGGGATGCCGAGATGAGATGGTTCCAAGGAGCCTGGTGCGCTGTTACGGTGTCGGAAGACTGTCTCGGTGCGACGAGATATGCACTTGCTGAATGTAGGGAGCAGTGGCAGAACCTGTAGCTGTATTCCAGAAAAGCACAAACATGCCGTGCGATGATCCGTCCTCGGGTCCCGTTTCATTCGTGTACGAGTAAGACCAGGCCTGACTCAACATTGCACAAGACACAATGCAGTGCTGTGGTTTGCGAAACAGCGTATCCTGCTTCCTCGCATCCAAAAAAAAAATCAAAATCAAAATCAAAATCAAAATCAAAATCAAAAATCAAAAATCAAAAATCAAAAATCAAAAATCAAAAATCAAAAATCAAAAATCAAAAATCAAAAATCAAAAATCAAAAATCAAAAATAAAAAAGATAAAAACAATGACGGTGCAGCGAGTAACCGCAGAAACAACAGCACGTATGATAACAGTGAACCGTGAGAGTAAGAGTGAGACAATATAAACAATGAATAATAAACCAACCGGGCAATACATAAACAAACAAGACATGAAGCCCCCAAGACATCATCAGAGCCACCGAATATACACAAATCATACAAGAGCCAACCTTGCCTCTTCCTCTTCCTCTTCTAGTACTCATAGGGAAGACTAATAAACATAAACATAAACGAATAACGAAAACATAATAGGGACACAAACATGGGCGCCATACAGAAATAACACATTACTCTTCGTACTTCGTACTTCATACCGCCCGCATCAACATACCCTCTAACCACTGCACATCACGCAGGCCTCGGGGTTCTCGATGCTGCACGCAAGCACGGCATCGGCGTAGATATCGTGCTCGCGCTCCTGCGTGTCCTCGTCGGCATCCTCCGTCTGGCCCTTCTTGCCGTTCAGCGCCGGGTCGGCCAGCTCCTCAATCTTGGGCTTGCCCGCCGGCTCCGTCGGCAGCGTCTTGGGCGACTCGCCCTCGTCCACGTCCGCCTTGAACGGCGTCGGCTTCGACGGCGACCGGTTCACGCCCGCCGGCGCAGATGCCGGCGTCTTGTTGCTGCTGCTGTCTTCTGCAGCACTGCTCTTGCCGCTGCTGCTGTATGGGGCCGACGGGGCCGACGCCGGCGAGCTCACGTACGTGCCACTCGGCGGCACCCGCTTCTTCGGCGCCAGGCGCTCGCGGCGCGTGTTGGTGTCCTCCACCAGCAGCTGCTGCTGGTCCACCGTGAACTGGATCGGCTGGGCCGCCGCCTGCGTGCGCAGGTAGTACATGCCCGTCTTGAGACCCAGCTTCCACCCGGTAAAGTGCATGCTGGTGATCTTGCCCATGGTCGGCTCGCGCATGTGGATGTTGAGCGACTGCGACTGGTCAATGAAGGCGCCGCGGTCCGCCGCCATCTGCACAATCGTGCGCTGCGAGATCTCCCACACCGTCTTGTACAGCGCCTTGGTCTCCGCCGGGATGTTGGGGATGTTCTGGATCGAGCCGCCCTCGGCGATAATGCGGTTCTTCATGTTGTCCGACCAGAGGCCCATGTCCACCAGGTCCTTAAGCAGCCACGGGTTGACCACCTGGAACTCGCCCGCCAGCACGCGCCGCTGGTAGATGTTGGACGTGTACGGCTCAAAGCACTCGTTGTTGCCCAGGATCTGCGACGTCGACGCCGTCGGCATCGGCGCCATCAGCAGACTGTTGCGGATCCCGTGCTCCTTAATTTTGGACCGCAGCGAGTCCCAGTCCCACAGGCCCGACGGCTTGACGTCCCACATGTCAAACTGCAGGATGCCCTGCGACACCGGCGAGCCCTCGTACGACGAGTACGTGCCCTCGGCCTCGGCCAGCTCGCTCGACGCCGTCAGCGCCGCGTGGTAGATCGTCTCAAAGATCTGCTTGTTGAGCTCGCGCGCCTCGGGCGACTCAAACGGCATGCGCAGCGCCAGGAACGCATCCGCCAGGCCCTGCACACCCACACCAATGGGCCGGTGGCGCATGTTGCTGTTCTCCGCCTCCGGCACCGGGTAGTAGTTGACGTCGATGATGCGGTTCAGGTTGCGCACCACCACCTGCGTGACCTCGTGCAGCTTCTTAAAGTCGTACGTCTCGTTGTTGTAGTCCACAAACGCCGGCAGCGCCAGCGACGCCAGGTTGCACACGGCCACCTCGTCGGGCGCCGAGTACTCGATGATCTCCGTGCACAGGTTGGAGCTGCGGATCGTGCCCAGGTTCTTCTGGTTGCTCTTGCGGTTGCAGTGGTCCTTGTACAGCATGAACGGGTTGCCCGTCTCCGTCTGCGCCTCCAGCACAGCGTACCACAGCTTCTGCGCCTTGATCGTGGCACGCCCGCGGCCCTCGCGCTCGTACGACTCGTACAGCGCCTCAAACTCGTCGCCGTAGCAGTCCGCCAGACCGGGGCACTCGTTGGGGCACATCAGCGTCCAGTCTGCGTTCTTCTCCACGCGCTTCATGAACAGATCGGGGATCCACAGCGCCAGGAACAGATCGCGCGCGCGCACCTCCTCCTTGCCGTGGTTCTTGCGCAGATCCAAAAACTCAAACACGTCGGCGTGCCACGGCTCCAGGTAGATGCAAAAGGCACCGGGGCGCTTGTTGCCGCCCTGGTCGACGTAGCGGGCCGTGTTGTTGAACACGCGCAGCATGGGCACGATGCCGTTCGAGGTACCGTTGGTGCCGGCAATGTAGGAGCCCGTGGCACGGATGCGGTGGACGTTGAGGCCAATGCCGCCGGCCGTCTTGGAGATCATGGCACAGGTCTTGAGCGTATCGTAGATGCCCTCAATGCTGTCGTCCTTCATGTCGACCAGGAAGCACGACGACAGCTGGGCCTGGGGCGTGCCGGCGTTGAAGAGCGTGGGCGAGGCGTGGGTGAAGAACTTGTTGGACATGTAGTTGTACGTCTCAATGACGCGGTCAATCTTGTCGCCCCAGATGCCGACGGCCACACGCATGATCATGTGCTGCGGACGCTCGACAATCTTGCCGTTGAGCTTGAGCAGGTAGGACCGCTCCAGCGTCTTGAAGCCAAAGTACTGGTAGTTGAAGTCGCGGTCGTAGACAATGGCCGAGTCAAAGTCCTCCTTGTGGCGCATGACGCACTCGTATGTCTCCTTGGAGATCATGGGCGACAGCTTCTTGTTGCGCGGGTTGACGTAGTGGTAGAGGTCGCTGATGACGGCAGACCACTGCTTCTTGGTCTGCTTGTGGAGGTTGGACACGGCAATACGGGCAGCCAGAACGGCGTAGTCGGGGTGCGTGACAGTCATGTACGCAGCAGTCTCGGCAGCCTGGCAAGGGCGTTAGAAGGAAGGATGGGACATAAAACAGAGAAAAGAGACAAGCAAACATACCAAATCGTCCAGCTGGGCGGTGGTCACGCCGCCATAGACACCCGAAATAACCTTCTGGGTAATGGCAACAGGATCGACGTGGTCCATGTCAAGACCGTAACACAGCCGCGAGACACGGGCCGTGATCTTGTCGAACTGAACGCGCTCCTGGCGCCCATCTAACGAGGAGAGATGGTTAGCACAAAGATGACAGACCACTGGCACGGCGGAAGACACCAATTGAGGTCAGGAACACTTACCACGCTTGCGAACAAACATCGCGCGTGTGTGTGAGAAGGACGAGTCCCTTTACAGGGAAAGCGGAAGGGTATGAAAGAGAAGGAGGGGGTCAACGTCGTGGATCACTTGACGTTGATGAGATTTGAGAAACCGAGTACGGGGCCGGTGGATTTGCTGGGAAGTCTTCAGCAGTGCAACAGAGAAGAGGGGTAGATTGCGGAAAGTAAAACAGGCGGATGCGAGGTTGAGCCTGGAGAAGGGGAAGGAAGAGAAGAAGAGGAGATGCAGGATGGGAAAAAAAGTCGTGCACCGCGACGTACTTTAAATGCACAACGCGGTGTCCACGGGTCTCTACGCGTCAGTGGGAAAACAGCGGGGCCAGTGGCGCGGAAAAAACAAAGAACGAGGCCCCTCTGGTTGGCAGGGCGGCTGGCAAGGAGCCTGTCTTTACAGGGCAGGAGGGCGCTGTAAAACCCGGATTTGTAAGATGCAGACTGCTGTCGAGTCAGCACAGCATGGGACTGCCCCGCCAAAACGCGACAACAACGCGTCCAGTGCTGCACGCACTTAAAGATTGCACGGTAACGCAGGACTCGACTGTTGGTACGTATGACAAAGCAGGTCCTTGCACGACACGCGCCGCGCCAGGTACGACACGACGTACGGAGTACGAGTACAGTGTTCTTGAAGCCCTGCCTTTCCCGACTCACAGCGTGGACGGTCGTCGAGTGTTTGCAAAAACGACAGCTCTCTCGTCTTTGCACATACGAACATCATCTGCTACAGCCCCGGTTTTGCTCCGAAGACGGACACTGGCAAAACAACCCCCGTGCATGCGGATTACGTGCTTCTCACCCCATACGAGAGACCCCAGCACTGCCAGCCGATGCCATCCCTGGCCAAGGGTCTTACGAGATTGGTTTCCACTCGAACACGCCCCGCCTGCCGTCCTTCTCTGCGCGCCGCTTCTTGGTCAACAGCAGCAGCACTGACCATGTCGTCGACAGCGGTCTCGGCCGATTCGTCCGGCTCGGCCTACAGCCCCAGATACATTGATGTAAGCCGGAATGGCCGGCCTGGCCCGTCAAGACAGGACTGACAAACTGACAAACTGACAAACTATTGCACACGCAGATTGGCATCAACCTCGCCGACCCCATCTTCCGAGGCCGGTACTATGGAAAGCAGCGGCACCCCGACGACCTCGAGGCCGTGGTGCAGAGGTCGCGCGACGTTGGCTGCACCAAGCTGATCGTCACGGGTTCCAGCTTCAAGAGCTCCCGCGACGCTCTCAAGCTGGCAGAACAGTTCCGTATGCGACGCCCCAAACTGTCGAGTATTATGACGTAGTGCAAAACAAACTGGCTAACAAAAGCACCCAGCCAACACGGTCTTTACCACGGCCGGTATCCATCCGTGCAGCAGTGCCATTTTCGAGGCCAGACACACCCGCCACCATGAAGAGGATATAGACGACGACGACAACAACGAGGCTGCGCAGGAGCACACCCCGGCATGTGGCCCCGACCCGACAAAGCCCCAAGCCGAAGACCACGAGATCGATCTTGCCAAGTCGGCCACGATCATAGCCGACCTGCGGGCTTTGATCGAGACGGCTGTTCCGGAGAACGCTCTCGTTGCCCTTGGCGAGATGGGCCTCGACTACGACCGCCTGCACTACTGCTCGGCAACAACACAGCGCCATTCGTTTGCGGCGCAGCTGGCCCTCGTCAGCAGCCTGGCCGAGGCCGGCAAGCCGTTCCCCCTGTTCCTTCACTCGCGTGCCTGCCATGCCGACTTTGTCCAGGCGCTCAAGGACCAGTTCGGCCCCAAGCTCGAGACGCTGCCGCGCGGGGCCGTCGTCCACAGCTTCACCGGAAGCATCACCGAGGCCAAGGAGCTGATGGACCTCGGCCTGTACCTCGGCGTCAATGGGTGCAGTCTGAAGACGGCCGAGAACTGCGATGTTGTGCGGGCCATCCGGCTGGACCGGCTGATGATCGAGACGGATGGGCCGTGGTGCGAGGTCCGGCCAACGCACGAGGGCTGGAAGTACCTCGTGTCGGCGGCCGAAGCGGCCCGGGCCAAGGCGCAGGCGGAAGAGGAGGCCAGAAAGGCGTCGGAAAAGGCTGAGTGGGAAGCGAGAAAGGCTGCCGAGAGAGCAGAGCGTGAAGCTGCCGAGAAGGCTGCCAAGGAGGCTGCCCAGGAGGCCGGCCTCGACCCATCGGCCGATGGAGGTGCTGTCGCCAGCACTCCCCGGCCCCCGCGCCCACCCAAACAAAAGAAACAGCCGAACAACAACAACAACAACAGCAACAAGTCCAAGAAAGAGCCGGTCGTGCCAGACCGGTTCAAGGTTGTGAAAAGGGAGAAATGGACAGAGGGTGCCATGGTCAAGGGCCGCAACGAGCCGTGCACGATCGAGCGGATCGCCACAATTGTGGCCGGCATCAAGGGCGTAACCGTCCAAGAAGTGTGCGAGGCCGCATGGGCCAACACCGAGCGCGTGTTTGGCAAACTAGAGACATAGAATAGTAGAGATGAGCGTCACATATACACAGTGGTGAGCACAATGCAAAATTTGGCTATATATCCTGCCCGGCCACACAAAAGAAAGGCCAATCCCATCATGGTATCAAAACGCTGTAATCATCAAAAAAGTATCCAGAGAACCAGAGACAGAGAAAAAAAGGTCATGCCATCCCAGACCCCTTGTGGCCGCGTATCTTGCCATCGCGCACAGCACCCACTGTGATGCCCTCTTCGCCTGTCAGCCAGCCTGGCATCTTCTCGCCATCAATGACGCCGGCCTCGACCAGCTGGCGAATGCCGGCGAACACGTGTGGGCCATGAAATGTGAAAGCCACGCGCGGTCGCCATTCGTCCTTGGTGCCGTTGTTCGGCTCGTCCTCGTCGACACCGGCCGTCCGCGACGCCCTGCGTGCGCCTTCTTCGGCTTCTTCGTCTTCGTCCTCGCGGGCCAACACCGCCTCGATCTGGCTGCGCCGACCACTCTTGGGCCTCTGCTTCTTAGCCGGAACCGGCTGACGGCCCTCGCCTTCTGCTTCTTCGTGTTCGTGTTCGTGCCGAATGCGCCCACCTCCCGGGTACGGCTCTTGCATGACAATGTCGACACGCTCTACGCCACAGCCGTCATCCATGCGCGCTGACTGCCCGAAGCGTGCTGCCGCTACCAGTTGCCTCCGCTGGGACAGACGCTCCTCCCGCCGGGCACCGGGTGAGAGTGCCCTCTTTCTCTTTGTGGCTTTTGCCGTTGCGCTCTCTTTTTCGGACTTGCTTGTTGCCGCCGAGACCGCGCTTTTCAGCTGGGACGCCACACTAGGCGGTGGCACGGTGCTCAGCGGCGACGCAATGGCCTTTTCGTCGGCGTAGATGCTCCAGCCACCGCCGGCGGCATTGGTACGCCCGGCGCCACGCCGCACGAGCAGCTCCGACAGGTTGCGCGTGGTCAGATTGGTCGGCTTCAGCGCATACCGCTCGCGGGGCCGTGACAGGGCCTTGGGGATGGCTTCGACAACCAAGCTGCGCAAGCTACGGGCCTCGCTCGGTATTGTGCTGCTGGCCCCGGTGCCTCCTGAGCCCGGCGCCTTGTCGCCTCCTGCCGATGATGATTGTGCGCTTGACAGGTAGACGAACGGCGACGCGTCGGGAAACGCAATATAGACGGTGCGGGACAGCTCGACATTGGCAGTCTCTCCGGAGGATGCGGATGCAGCTGTGGCCAGAGACGTGTTGTAGGGCGAGTCGAGGATGAAAATGCGGAGGATCAGAAGCGGCAGGGTCTTGTGGCGGTCAAAGTTGTAGTGGACTTTGATATCCGGCAGGATCTGGGCTTGAAGATTGCGCAGGAACGACGAGGGGTGGAAGCGTGGCACCACAAGCGAGGCCTTGTCGAGAATGGCGGCCACGTCGTCATCGTCGCCGCCGCCGTCGGGTGTCTGCGAGTCTCTCTGTGCCTTGAGAGGCACGATCTGGAACGCCGTCCACTTCTGGCTCGTCGGATGATCATACAAGTACTGGAGGTCGGCCATGGCGAGCTGGTACATGCTGAGGCCGTTTCGCCAGTCACCCTCGAGGATGCGGTCGAGAACCTCGCGCTTGGAGCCCTTGCGTGTCTGCAGGTCGGCATAGTATTCCTGCAGGGCGTCGAGGGTTTCTGCGGGCGGGTAAAAGTCGTCGGCATCTCCATCGTCGTCGTCATCTCGTGTCCGCTGCCTCAGATAGGGTGCCGTGAGAGCCTGGTTCTGTTCGTCAAGCCAGTCAAGGGCGAGGGATATAAGCGACGGGCGTGTCAGACGGCCCATCACACGGGCTGCCGTGGCACTGGTCGAGGCAATGCGCAGTGACGACGGCAGCCGTGATGCGATTGGCACCGAGATGGGCGCCATGGGGAGAGGAGGAGCCGGAGAGGAGCCGGAGGGGAGGAGAGTCTCCGACAGCAGCCAACGAGGGTAGCAGTCTCAATATAGAGAATCGCCGACAATGCGCACGGCGGAAGTCGGTATTGGAGATATAGATATCGCAAGTGGTTCCTGGTTCCAGTTGCAAGGATACTGCACGCCCGTGAGCCTCATCACTCTAAAACGCGCTTGTCGCACAGAACGCGTCGTTGATTGGAAATAAGTGGAGACGCGGGGGATTCTGCCGGTTCCTGATCTTGGCAGGCGGTAAAGAACGGCATCCGATAAATACGGAGTACTCGTACTGTGGCAAGACGCACGAGAATCACGAAATGGTTTATCCCAGCCGACATCGCTTTACTGCCTTGCCTGTCTCCATAGTACGAGTACTTCCAGAAACTATTAGTCACAACAAAAAAGCTACAAAAATCACGGGACAGAACGATGGGTTTTGCCCTGAAGTGTTGAGCGTACACATGTTGAAATCGCGCTTACTAATCATACAGCACAAGGTATGAGTCCTCGTACTCTCGCCTTCTAATAACAAGCCCTTCGTAAAGAAAATCAAGAACGATGCAACGAGCCGTCGGCTAAATCCTGCCGTGTTTGTCCTGCCTGAGATTCATGCCATCCCGTCCATCAAGGTTCCCCACATGTTAGAGGTGATATTCAATCTGATAAAAGGATCTGATAAACATGCGTAGGTTCTTTTCTAGGGGAGGATCAAAAGACGTGGAAATACGTTGCAAATCACGTAAAACGGCAGGCAGAAAAGAATAGCCCCTGCCAAAAAGGGATAAAAGATATTACGAGTACTCTACCCTGGTGCGAGCGTCCTCGGAGAACCGAGATTTGCTCGGCGATAGGCACTCCTGGAAAAGTTCCTGGAAAAGTACAAATAGAGTCGGGTAATCCCCTCGTCTCTTCTTGTTGACTCACAATATCCGTTTGCTTGACTATTCTGTAGAGCTACGAGTAAATCTCTGCCCGTACCAACAACCTGCACGATACAATCCTCGTATGCATTTTCAGGGCCTCTGGAGTTCCAAACCCGACCCCTCCTCGGCACAAGCTCGTAAAGCCGAGCGATCCCCGCAATGGGACCCACCAGGCGGAATCGGCCTCATACTCAGTAAATTTTTAGCGACGGCTGCCGTTTTGCATGTTCCTTGCGAACAGTGACGACGAACGCCCGCCCCATAACTCTATTCGCCCGGTGCCAGACCATACGACGTACTCGTAGTCTGCTGTGCATTAGCAGCTGATTGACAGTTCGGCCTTTTATTGCGCGAGATGCGCTCCCGTACAGCAACGCAGCTCCTCTCGCGACAACGTCGACGGCATCCTCTTCTTCGATACGAGTACAAGCAGTACACTAGCCGGTACCGAAGCATTGGCCACTAGCTACGAGTACAGAGTACTCGCACGTGTTCCGTTCCCAGGGTCCAGCTAAGCCCTGAGCCAATAGCCAGCACACGCCAGGGCAGCGTTTTGCGGGGTGCGCCTCTGGCACGAGCCTCTGGACTATCAAAGAAGATCCAAGACATTTCCATCTGCGGGGGGGAATTCATAGTGCTGTGAGACCCGACCACGTTTTATTGGAGTTTTCTTTCTGGCTGGCCTTGTTATCTCTCGTTATCCTTAACTTCGTCTCCCGCCAATCCCCTATCGAGCCATGTCGCCGACCGAGCGACGAGCAACCTCGGAGGCGCCCAGCAGCGGCCGGTCGACGCCGGTGGACGACCACTCACCCGACGATGATCATGACCGGTCCGAGAGCGGCCGGCCCGGCGACGACAAGGGCGACCAGCCCCCGCGCAAACGGCAGCGGGTGCGCCTCTCTTGCCTTGAGTGCCGGCGGCGGAAGCTCTCCTGCGACCGTGGCTTTCCGTGCGAGCGCTGCATCAAGTCTGGCACGCCCGAGCGCTGCACCTACGAGACACGCCCCGGCCTCGCACCCCCCGCCAAGAACGGCCTGTCTCTCGGCGCGCTGGCCAATTTCGACTCCCGCATCTCTGCGTTTACCAGTGGCCACAACCACATGGGATCCGGCGGCAGCAATCACGGTGGCAGCAGCTACATGGCGGACAGCGGTGTGATGCCGCCATACCGCCGTGACTCGCACCGGTCGGCCAACGGCCCCGCTGGCCTGACGGAAAGCGACCGCATGCGCCGTCTTGAGCACGAGGTCGCGCAGCTTAAGTCGCTGCTGGTCTCGGCCGTCGGCGCCGCCAACGGTGACGGCAACGGCAACGGCAACGGCATCAGCAGCGGCAACCTCAACAAGCTCCTCGCGTCCTCCGATGGGAGCGCCACCGTCAACGACGACGAATCCCCGCAGGACAAGCCAGACGGCCACCAAGGAGCGCCCTCGCCGCCATCGACGTTTGTGCAGACCATCTACGGCCCCCGTGGCGCGGCCGCTATGCAGGTCGGCGACGAGCTGCGCTTCTTCCGGGGCAAGGAGTTCAAGACCCGCTACTTTGGACCGCACAATGCCTGCATGGCCTTCAGCGAGCTCACGGGCCTCTGCCCCTTCATGAAGGAGACGGCCGAGGAGTGGCTGCGGCCCTTGCACGTCCACCACCACCACAGCAAGGACCGCCAAAAGCGCAAGCTCGACCGCGAGGCTCGCTTCCTGCAGCCCGACCCCGAGCTGGAAGCTCTGCTGCCTGACCGCCAAGAGATGGACATCCTCGTCAACATCTACCTGGACCAGTTTGAGCAGATCCATCGCATCGTGCACATCCCCAGCTTCCGGCGCGACTACGCGGCCTTTTGGGACCCAGATCATCCACAACGCGCTCCGGCATTCACGGCCCTCCTGCTGTCGATCATGTCCATCTCGAGCTGTCTGCGCGGAAACCCGACGGGCAAGTTTGTCGGCATGATCTCGCAGTCGCATCATCTGGCCGAGAAGTGGATTACGGCGTGCGAGGCATGGAGCCAGCGGCAGAGCCAGAAGCACCGCAAGCTAGTGCACTACCAGATCGCATGCTTGACATACTTGGCAAAGCGCGTCAACACGATGAAGAAGAAGCGCTTCTGGAAGGCGTCGGGCGCGCTGACACAGGATGCCGTGTCGGTCGGTCTGCACCGCGAGCCAAGCCACATCCACGACTCGGTGTCCGTGTACAACCAGGAAATGCGCCGCCGCATCTGGGCCACCATCCAGGAGTTTGACATGCAGGCATCCTTTGACCACGGCCTGCCGACGCTGCTGAGCGCGCTGCGTTTCGACGTGCACCCGCCGCGCAACCTGGCGGACGAGGATTTCGACGAAAACACAACAGAGCTGCCGCAGTCGCGGCCGACCGACGAGTACACCTTTAGCTCCTACCAGCACTTGAGCCGACAGAGCCTGCCGCTGCGGCTCCAGCTCAGCCGCGTGCTGACGGGCCCTCCAGACGACCTCGACTACGACCAGGTCATCCGCTACACCAACGACATTACCCAGGAGATTGATGCGCTACCGTCGTGGGATGTGCGGACAGCGCCCAGCACAGCCGCTGCAAATGGGACGACCGGCGACAGCAGCGACAGCAACAGCACCTCGTCCGGCACGCACCTGACGCCGCTTCTGGCCTACACCCTGCTACACATCCAGCTGCGCCAGTACATTATCCCCCTGCACCAGCCCTACCTCAAGCTGCGCAAGACAAACTCCAAGTACCAGTACTCGGAAATCATCTACTACAACGCGGCGCGCGACATGGTTTTGCTGCACGACAAGCTGGCCGAGCAGGGCATTCGGACACTCAACTTCTTGCGCGAGGACGCCCTCACGCTGTCCATCAACCTCTGCAGCGTCACCATGCTGCAGTCGCGCGGGTCGACCAACATGATCATGGTCAACTCGCAGCACACCAAGAAGCTTCTCGAGAAATGCCTCGCCCTGAAGGAGGACCGCGTGCTGCGCTGCGGCAACAACGAGCCCTGGGGCTATTCGATCATGTGTGCCGCGACGGGCTTGCTGGAGGCACACCTGGGGGACAAGACGCCCGAGGCGGCCAAAGCGTCGTCTGCTGAGCGGTTTGTCAATCTGCACTACAAGCTGGTTGCTCGGCAAGAGCAGCAAACCGGCGATGCCAGCGTCGGCAACGACCAGCCCGAAGCGGACGAGCAGCAGCAGCAGCAGCAACAGCAGCAACAGCAGCTCAATCCGCTGCCGCGGGCTAAAGCTGGGGCACCCAACCCTGCCCAGACACCGCTCATGCCCGGACTCTCTCATGCCACCGGCATGGCGGCGGCGTCGGCGGCTGCGACCACGATGTCGTCGTCCTCCAAGCTCCAGTCTCTCCTCAATGGAGGTCCCGACCTGTCCAAGGCAAGTAACCTTGTGGCGCCATCCACAGCGTCAACGTCAGCGTCAGCAGCAGCGATGTCGACGGAACTGTTCCCTCCTAATACTCAACGCGTGCAGTCCTTGGCCCCCTATAACATCCCCATGACGCAAGCCCAGGCCCAGGCCCAGGCCACCTCGGCCGCCGTCGCCGCTGCCGGCATTGTCGCCGGCATCACGTCCCCCGAAGTTGCTGCGCCGCCGGCAGCCTGGTGGGCGTCCAACATTGCCAATATGTCGAGCATTGCAAATCCGAATGCCGATCCCACGGTAAATATCTCCCCCATTTGCGCTCTTGATTCTTTTTCCCCACTAACAGCCGTACAGCAGTTGCAGGCGCCTACCGTCAACCCGGACTTTAATTACGAGCTTCTTGGCCTCAACCTCGGCGAGCTCTGGGCCGACTACTCATGGGAGGATATGTGATGCGCCGGCTTGATCCTGCTCTTCCACATCCTACCTCTGAGGATTTCACGATCACATGACTATATCTAAAGAAAAAAAAGGGGTACTCTTTTTTTGTTTTTTTTATACTTTTTTATTTTTTTGCTATTTTTATTTTTATTTTATTTTTGTATATATCATTATACTCCCGACTCAGCATTTCAAATGGCGCCGATATTGCCAGCCATCATTATACCCTACTTTAATTTTTGGTGGAATAAAAGTCTTGCATACCTATTTTATCGGCATAGATAATTATTATGCACTTCTGCAAGTAGGACTTCCATTGAGCTGTCGGTACGTTCTCTCGTGATCTTACGTCATTCAACACCGCAATATTCCCCCACTTCAGGAAAGAGCGATCAACGCATATCGTCACATTGTGTCCAAGCTGAGGCAACTAGGGATAGAAGCGGCAAGAGCGAATGGCCCAACATGGGGAAGGAACGAATCACATGCCCAAGCAATACCCCGGCAACTCTTGCTAGAACTGGCAGCAACCTTGATGGCTTCTGTACAGGATCTGCGTACCTTCCCAAGTGGTCGGACGTGATACTACAGGAGCCACAGCTTTGGCGGCCTCGCCACGACGCACCTTCCGTCTGGCAGCTCTGTTTTTCCTTCCTCTTCTGGCCATCGTGGCGAAGCTCTCTCTCCATAAGCTTGTCTCTCCTGGACTCCCTTGTTTATCACCTCTTCTTCTCATCCGGTCGCCCAGAGAGATATACACAAGATATCCGTCAACAACCGCTCCTAGCGCTTTGCGTGACACGGGTTTGCCTCACTCGCCTTCTTTGCCACTCTCTGTTATTACTCTCACCGGTTTCTGGGCACCTCGGTTCCAGGCCGTGAGATATCTGATATCGACTCTCGTCCTCCTCGCACTTCATCACCCGGGAAGCCACTACCTACTCCCGACAATAAGACCTCGTCTGCTGCAGCAGCAATCTGCACCCCGCCTCAAGAGATGGCCTCGTGTTTCTGCCATCGGCCGTCCATGGCCTCGCCTTCGGGCGCCGAGAAACAGCCCGTGCCCGTCCGCACCCTACCCGTGGCTCCTCCGCCCGTCCTGCTGGCTCCTCATCGAGCTGCAAACAGCCTGCCAGCACGCCCACGGACGCCTCCCCCCTCAGCCCCCGCGGCCTCGTCTGCAGGCTCGGATGGTGCTTCGTCTCAGCGCTCCCCTTCTCGTCACCCGATCCCCAAGATCCCCGACTTTGAAGGGCTTGTCGACAGTGGGACGGACAGCGACGACGAGCTTCTCCAGCTCTCACGGGCCAAACCCTCGTCTTACACAGCATCCTCCGTGTCCAAGCATACAGGCCCAAAGACACCCAAAAAATCCGGTGCCAGCGGCGCGGGTGGTGACTCGGTTCCAAGCAGCCTGAGTCTGAGTCCTCTCAGCAGTCTTATGAGCCACATTGGCAACATTGGTCGTGGCTCGCCATCGCGGGTAGGAAGCCACTACGGCCAGACACCCGAGACAGCCAAGAGCGCAGACGACTTGGCCATGACGGCCCATCGCGCCGAAGTTCGTCGTCTTGCGCACAAGAGGATGCAGGAAGAGCTCCAGAAGGAGCTTCAGCCGTACTCGTCGCACTCCTACAAGAAATCCAGCATGTCCACAATCCGAGAAGATGCTGTAGATGCATCGACCTGCAGCAGTGCCGCTCTGCGCAAGCCTGCCAGTGCGGTCGCTCCAGGCGACAGCGCTCCCCAACAGTGTGCCGAGAACGCTATTGAGGACGATGCCGAGGACCGGCCTCTCCCCATTGCGGTCAGTCGCAAGCTCAAGATGGCCACCGACACATTTCTGTCCAAGGATCGAGCCCTTCCAACCTCGGATCCTGCTCTGCCCCCTGCGTTTGCACTGCAGAGCAACAGCAGGATCAATCTGCTACAAGGACTTGCTTTGCGAAGCCGGGACGGAAGCTCTCACTCCAGAAGTTTCCGAGACTGGATATGGTCCCCATTTGTGGCAGACAAGTCCGAGAAGCGCCCTCCGGTGGGAGAGGTGCCGATTCCTCCACAAGTGCCCCCAAAACCAGAAGCACAGGGACTCTTTGCTTCCAAGGCTACCATATCGGCAGTCAAAGGAAAGAGACCAGAGAGACAGAGGGACAATTCCAATGGCACCGTGAGTCATGGCTCTGGTTCAGAAGGTGGCCAAACGGCTGCCAAGAGCAGCCCAGCACAGGAAAATTCCGGAGCGACTGCTAGTTCTCTCAGTTTGGCGGACGAGGACGGCAGCATCCACGAGGCATGTAAGGCTCGCGTCGTCAGTCTGGGACGGCTTCCAACCACTACTGTTCATTCTCTCGGCAGTGGAAAGGCAGCCTTGGATGTTACCGATACTGGCAAATGTCACCAGAGCCTTCACCCCAGTGTGACCCAGACTGCAAAGCATGGGCGCGAGTCCTCGGACATATCCCAGATCAGCACGCTCAACCTCCCTTCCCCATGCATCGAAACCGTTGCGACCTACGAGGAAGGGACGAAGAGCACTTCTATGGGAGTTCGGCAAATCATTTCCCACGGCGGAAGTCGTTCGCTGAGCCTTCCAAGCAGATGTGAGTAGTTCCAGATCAAAGCTGTTTTAGGCAAGTTCTAATACTTTAGGTTTTGACCATGCTGTGACAGATGACCCAATGGTGGAAAGACTACCGTACCGTACGGGCGCGGTTCAAGTGGATGGAGCATCCAGTGAAGCTGGAAAGCTCGTCAGCCGAACGGGATTTCGGTCGTTGCGAGCGCATTACCAATCAAAGTCTTTGGTTGGCGATCTAGAACAGATGTCGGATGACTGGCACCGGCAACTCGATCAAATCCGGAGAGGAAGCCCAGTCCTTCCTGCGGCCATACACAAAATGCGACTCTCACACACGTGGCCACCAGCCAAGCCAACCTCGAGCTCCAGTGCAGGGCAAGTTGATGGATCGCAAGACCCTTTCCAGACCAGCATGGCAGCTTCCAACAACTCTCATCAATCGGTGGATGGATGCCATGCTGCAAACCGCCATACCGTGGCCATTGATATGCGGGACATGAGTGATGCTTGGTGGCAAGCGCCTCTGGAAGTGACAGCAAAATGCGAGAACCTGGGCTCAGAGAGCCCGGCGGAAGCTACACCACCCGGTGACTGCCACTCGGACCAGAAAGAAGCAGCTGGAATGCAGCCCCAGTGTACCACTGAGCCCAGAGGCGTGATCCCAGCCATATCTTCTATACCTTCCAAGTTCCTCGCGGTTGGGCTTGAGAAAGCTGTTCGGACCAGGCTTGGAAAGTTCATGTATCGAAAGCAGGACCCGGGCGCCATCAAGTCATCGCCCCCCTCTGATTCTTTGCGTCAGGATACTGTACCTTGCGACCAGGAGACCGAGAACCCATCCGAGGTGCTTAGCACCATGGTGGAAGCCAGCGCATCAAAGGACGACGTGGAGATTCAGGAAGCGGGCGACAGCGGTGAGACATCCCAGCCAGCAAATATGCCGAGCACACCAGAGTCCAGGCGTGGCCACCAGATGGAACCAGCGCAAGAAGCAGCTCAGGAACAATCTCTGTCAAACAGCCCGGCTGCAGAAACCATCACGGGAATCGATAGCATCTTCGGTAGCTTGATCTACATTGACAACGGCATCGACAACCGCCAGGGCACGGACCTGGCTACCCCAGAGAAGAAAGCTGCTATCAGTGGCAATGTCGGCACTCCTTCGCCTCCCCCGACTGGTCAGAAGCCGCTCTACTCGGTGCCTTCCACCCCTGTTGCAGCGGCCTACGCGGAAGTGAGGGCATACATCTCGGATGCCTTTCCGAGTCCTGCAGTGCCGACTGCCATTGCAGAAGTGCAGCGCGAAAGTCCCAGCTCTTCATCATACAGAGATGCAGTCTCGTCGCATGATGTTGAAGGTGCTGATGCCACCCACCTGGTCTCGCGCACTACGGAAAGACGGCCGAGTGGTACCTTTTCCCTCCGAAGCGAGCGAGCACCTCCGCAGCTGACGTTCGACTCGGCCACCCCGGCTTCCAAGTTCAAGACGTGGGAGGGGCGCGTCAACCCTACGCAACCGAGGCTGATGAAGAGCACGGCCCAGTTCAGTGCCGAGCTCGAGAGTCTTTTTCTCGGAAAGAAGAAGGAAAGCAAGGAGAACAGCAGTTTTCGAAAGGAGAGCGTGTCACGCGCGATCCCCGGGCTCGACTAGAAAAGCTGCAAGCCTGCGCCCCTTGCAGGCAGCTAGGTAGCGCCCGCTGTCGCTGTATCTGGAGTGCGTCTGCTTTATCCTGCATGTGGTTATTGTGAGCAGTCAATATGTTCTTTGCCGTTTGGTGGGTGCTCTTGGGTGCAGTATCAGTTTCACTATGCGTGTCATGGCCTGGGTCAGGGTTCTTCTTGTTTTTATAACGACATTGCCACTGTATTTGGGTAGGGGCAGAGACGGGCTGTTGGGGCGGCGGAGATGGACACAGGATTATCACAAATTAGAATTATGATGGCTGTTTTGAGGGATCGATGGATATAGCTAGAGACCATTACAAGGGCGTTCAATTTTTAATATGAAACTCAATTAGTATGGTATTTTGACCATTGTTTCGTGGCACGCTGAGCATGTCTGGGCATCTATTAAACTGTTTCTTTTTCAGCTTCAGTGAGGGCTTCTTCTCGCTGGTTGAGGGCCTGCTGGCGTTGGCGCTGCTCGTCGAGTTTCCGCAGCATCTCGAGCTTGCGCTCCTGCAGAGCAATGCAGAACTTGCTGTTTGCGCGGATCTGCTCTCCCTTCCAGATAAAGACAAAGGGGATCACACACATGATCAGGCTCAGGCCGCCCAGCAGACTGCAGGCGCCCGAGATATCGAGGCGGGCAAACATGGGAGCCGTAGCCAGGGGCAGAACAGTCGCAAGAAGAGAGCGGCAACAGGAGGCAGCGGCGTTGGCCGACGCGGCGAAGATTTCGTAGGCGTCGGTGATGTAGTTGAGGAGGGCCATGAAGATGACTAGCGAGGTTAGCAAGGAGACTGGTCAAGCAGGACAGGCAGTATACAGACAGTATACAGTCAGTATAAAGACGTACGTATGAAGCCCAGGCCAAAGGGCACGCCGGCGAGCATGGGCACCACAAACGACACATCGGACCGCGCAGCCCAGCCCAGCCAGAACAGGCTGATGACAAAGACGGGGCCGCCCATGCAGGCCAGGGGCAGGCGGCGGTACTCCTCCTGCTTGGTCCAGGGCGCGCCGCGGCTGGCGGCCTTTTCGAGGTAGTTGTCGTAGGCATAGAAGACGGGGAGCGAGAGCAGGGAGCCGGCGCTGATGGTCAGGAAGACGAGGCCCTCTTTGCCCGGGCTGAAGTGGTAGATGCCCTGGAAGATGAGTGGGTAGGCCTGGAAGGTCATGTAGAAGATGGCGTAGACGAGGGCCAGGTAGCAGCAGACGGACGTGACGATCATCTCAAAGAGGATCATGCGCACGGGGCGCGTCAGGACGACGACGACCAGCTCGCGCAGGTCCTTCTTTTCGAGCTCGTGCGGCGCGACAATGTTGTGGTTGTGGGGGGGGTCGGCCTTGCGCATGCGCCGGGCGCGGTTGCGCAGCAGGATGGGCCCGTAGGTTTCGGGGAGGCAGAAGACGAGGGGCACGAACGATGTGCCGGCGTACATGAGGCCGATCCAAAAGGCCCAGCGCCAGCCAATGGTCTCTGCGCAGTAGCCCGAGACGATGGGTGCCAAGAGGGGCCCGAGGAGGGTCATGACCATGAAGATGGCCATGGCACGGCCGCGGGCGACGGGGTTGTCGTAGATGTCGGCCATGATGCCGGTGACGATGGCAATGGGCGAGCTGGCAAAGGTGCCGCAGAGCAGGCGGAAGACGAGAAAGGCCGGCCAGTTGGGGGCGAGGGCGCAGGCCATGGTCCAGACGATGAAGAGGGCAAAGGTGGCGAGGGTCAGGTGCCGGCGGCCAAACTGTTCGCTCAGCGGTGCCCAGACCAGAGGGCCAAAGATGTATCCTTTTTTTTTTTGTCAGCATGTGAATATTACTCGAAGGACAGCAAGGTAATAAATAATAAATACTAGTCACCCACCAATCAAGTATGTCGACATGGGCAGCACTTTTTGTGTTGTCGACGTGACACCCCATTCCTTGGTCATATACGGTATGGCATTGCTGGGCAAGGCGCTTCCCATGGTGCTGTTGAGGATGGCAATCATGGTTGTTGCCGCAATGGTCATCTTTCTCGGCTGCTAGTCGTCAGCCTCCAAGAAACAAGCATAGCATAGCATAGCATAGCATAGCATAGGCCATATCATACGAACGGCTGCTAACTCACCGACGAAAAGTTGTATGGGTTCTCGGGGTCGTTGTCTCGCCATGACACAATCAGGGTGTCGGTCTCGTTGTCGTTCTCAGACAGGCTGGCCGTGGTTGTTTGCTGGCTTTGCTGGCTTCGCTGGCTTCGATGAGGTAGCTGTGCGCCGGGACTGTTGTCGGCCACCTCCTCGCGGTATCGAGTCTGGGCATCCTTGTCGTCAAGGTCGTTGACGATCTGGTGCAGGCCGCCTGGAGCGTGTTAGTCGTTGTGCGAGCTGTTCTACCCACCCCAAGGCATAGAAATTCCTGTACTCACGATGCTTGTGTGTTTGTCCTTCTAGTTGATGTGCTCCATGCAATGTTCGTGGCGGGTGTGGTTGTGGCAGTTGGTCATCTTCTTGCATGACGGGCAGCGTTGTTGAAGAGTTGCCTGCCATTGTGAGGCATGGGCGTGTCGATGTGCGTCTTTGAATACGAACCAATAGCATGTATTGAGGAGTGTTTAGAGAGGTCAGTATAAACAACTGTAGAGTACTGAATAGTCGTGGAAGCCGGCCCTTATCACAACAACGAAAACTGGGCGGCAAAGCTGTTAAGAGGTATCGGCTTGGTCCGCGGAACAGAAGCGGCACCGTCCCGAACCAGGACAGGGACTTTGTGAGAATATCAATAAAATGATTTAATATGATTGGAAGAATAGAAAAGACATCATGCCGATGTAGGAGACTGAAAGATATGCACAAGCGAAAGGAGCGGCCCAACTACCAAGCATATACGGCTGCAGCTGCAGGATGCAGGAAGAAGGATGCACATTGTCTGCCACATTTTCCGCGAGTCTTTTGTGACCAGATGCCGGAGCACTTTCAAAGAGTCCCATGTACACTGAGTACCCCGACTTTCAACCTCCAAAGAGCAGTCAAGGAAGTATCAATAATACGGGGTTTACATGCTAAGACCGGCCCGGGTCTCCACTTCCAGTTGTTGTAGGAGGATGAGGAGGAGCGGGGCCGGGCCCGGCAGGTGCTAGTGCGCGCTTGTGTGCGACGCTTCGTTCCTTTGCCAAACGAGTAAGCCAGTGCATTCCGTCGGCTAGAGGCGGTGCGATCATCGGTCTTATTATCGTACCCGTCTCCAAAGTGTGATGGACCACAGAGCGCCGCATAGCCGTGTGTGGAGGGGCGGAGATAACACATGGAAGGGTATATGCGGTCACAGCTTGGCAGTGCGTCTCCGTCGAAGGCAGATGTCAACTGTGATGAGAGGCGAATTGGTGACACACACGAGAACGGCTCTTCTCCGCGTCAAGGCCATCTACCTACAAAGGGCTGACGGACAAACGGCACCTGATAGTCGGCAAATGCGGGGGACTGCTGGCTACATTTTAAGAGAGAGTTTGGCATCATGATAAACAAAGTAGAAGGCTGGTAGGATGATGTGAAGCCGTTCAAACGACTGGCCGCGCGAGGGAAAATGCCACAGAAATACACAGCAAACAGCTAGAAGCTATTCAAAGTCATCACATCCAAACCCAACATAAACAAATAACATAAAGGGCATCACCATCATAGTCATCCCATCGAAAGATATGTCGTGCCACGGGGTATAATTTGATTTTCGCTTTTGTAAACTCAACACAGCAACGCAACGCAATGCAGCGTACCGCACCGCACCGCACCGCACATCCGCTTCGCCCTCGCTCATGTCTCCAGGTTGATGCTCCGGCCAAACCGCGCATACAGGTCCACCTTGAGCTGGGTCATCTCCTCGCGCACCGTGCTCAGCGAGTCCTCCAGCTTGCTGATATCCTCTTCCGCCTTGGCCGTCGCCGCGCCCACCATCTTCAGTGCCTTGGTCGCCTTGACGCTGAAAAATGCATCTCCAACACGGTATCTATATCGTTAGCATGTTGTTTTCGTAGAGAGGGAGGCAGAGAGGGAGGGGGCACGCACGGGACTTTGTCGTCTTCGTCGACTAACTCGAGCTCAGTGCTGATATCATCGAGCTCCTCCTTCTCCTTGTTCTTGGTCTTGAGCTGCTCCTCCATGTTGAGCTCGCGCTGGTGCAGCCGGCTGAACTTGTTGATCTTCTCCTGGTCCTCGCGCCGCACCTCGACCTCGGGGCCCGCGGCCTCCTCGTCTTCTCTGCTGAGCTAGGACAGTTAGCGCTGTCTTTTCCGTACAAATAGGCCCTCCTCCACGTACCATTCGTCGTTGCATTGTGTCCGTTGATGGGCAAGGGCTGCGGTGCGGTGAGGTTGCGATGTTTTGCTCTCTGGTCGTGAGCTTTTCTATGGCGGGGCTACGACGTACGGCTACCAGTAATGTGGGGATGCCAGGTACGCAGCGCAACAGCCTGACCATAAGCTTCCTCCTTGCACGAGTAGCTACGAGTACATGAACCGACAGTCAAAGTCTGCGAAATTTGGGTCAACTGGATAAAACGAAAAAGACTATAAAGCTCACAGCATGCAGCTACTTGTATGCAAGCGCATGTGGTCAATTGGCGATATCATTTCTTTACACAATCCAACCGCCACAGCCTTCCGCCACAGAGCCCCTCACCAGCCTGTCTTACATAATACGGCCCAGTTCTATGAACACGCGACGCGACCGACCAATGCAAAGTAAACACTAGCATCATCGACGACCATCAACGACCATCAATATCAATATTGCCTTTATCACAGCCACTGCACCACCACAACACCACCACCACCACCACGAAAAAAAAAAAAACACAACCAGAAAATGGCCCCCGGTCAAAAACTCTACCCGCGGGCGACCGTCAAGAAGATTGTCAAGGCCCACGCCAACGCCAGCCTCAGCCGAAACGTCGACGTCGCTGTATGTCAGAAGCCAAATAAATCTCTTCGCTGCGTCATGAGATACTTGTACTAATTCTTCTAGATATTTCTCGACTACCTCCTATTCATGCAAACGTGCGTCTCTCTCGACAGCGAATGCCCCTGCTTCCCGCACACCTCCCAAGCTAACAAACACAAACACAGGCTCGTCAAGGAAGCAGCAATCGAATCGAAGCGCGGCAGCGAGCGCGGCATCACGGCGCGCAGTGTCAAGAAGGTGACAGCAGACACCGTCCTCAAGTTCAAGGGCTGATGGGCCTTGCCCTTGCCGAGTTTACCGAGTCTATGATCTTGCGAAGCAATGCGCTCTACGAGTACACGTGCTTCGTGGCCGCATATTCCCGTCCTGCATCGCCTACGACGAATCACCCAGCGGCATCCCGCCATCTGAAAACAGACCCTCGGGTACAGAGTACGAGTATTCGTACTCCGTACAGAGCAGTGCCGATCGGCGAAAGGACTGCAGGTGATCCCTAGCCAGATGGGGCCAGACGAGGCTGCAGGCTGAACACGCGCCGAGCTGGGAGTGATGTGGAGAGCCAAGTTCGCGGACTCGTCTAGGAGTCGTACCTACGGAGTACGAGTACAGCGTCAAATGCCCAGACGAGGCCAGTTGCGGCTGAAGGTCAACCAACAACTGAAAAGGGTGCACTGCAGCAGCTGCGGCCTTGTTGCCTGGGTACACCGTCGGTCTGTCAAGTCAATTCTAGCTCTACTGCAGTACACGGAAGCTGTCTCTTGCCCTGATCGACCATGCCGAGTAGCTGCTGCTTTATCCTATCCAAAATTGAGAACTGTCTCTGTATCTTCTGTCCATTGCGTTTTATACTCGTATGTTTGTCTGTTTGTCTGTTTGAGTGTGGGAATAAAAAAATATTTGCGCTGGCTACCTCAAGCATCGTGCCTTTCGTTTATTTACTCTGTACTCTCTCTCTGTCTGGAAGTGCTGAATTAGCGCCGACAGTGGGTACCCAGGGGTAAGAATAGAAGCATGGAGAATCTCGTCGGTGGCCGCACCCTTGCCAGTGTCTTGTGAGCAACTTTGTGCTGATTGGCCAAGTGACCCGTGGGGTAGAAGACAACGGAACAGCCTGGACAGCCATGGATGGAGCTATGACAAGAGGGCAAACAAGCGCAGCCAGAAGCTGTCATGTGTGTGTGTGTGTGTGTGTGTGTGTGTGTGTGTGTGTCCCAGGTCGCTCCTTCCGTTGCCTCGTTGGTCCCTCCTTCCAACTCTGCAATACTCGTAATAGCCAACGGCCTTCTGTTTGTTGGTAAAAATTCACGTTGGATTATATAATTCGGTATTTCTGATATTATTTTGCAGAATAAGCCACCTGACTGCCTAATTCTGCTCGTGGTCCCTAAAGTCCTCGACTTCCCTCACTTCACTCCCGCATCCCTCTCTTCTTCCACCATCCACTTTTCATCATTCCCACACCAGGGCCATATCCACCTTTGGTTTTCTGCTTCCCTCCGTCACTCTCCATCGGCTCTCTCTACGTTAGCTACTGGTACTATATCTTATTAGGTCACTTGCCCATTTTCGTTTGTCATAGTTGCCCTATCCTGTCCCTTTTCGTCTTCCGATCTTCGTCTGTTCCTCATCCTCTCACATCTCCATTTCCTGTCTGCTCCTCTTCTCATCGCATCTTCTCTCTCCTTTATCCGTCGCCATTAATACGTGTTCCGACACACATCCAACCTCGATCTCTACTCTACCACTCGACTCTACCCTCTACCCTCTTACCCCCCTCGCACTCTCGAGAGCTCCAGCTCAGCCCATTTCTCCGCGCAAAAAATCCTTTTTCTTCGAAACGTCCCTCGAGCTCCCCAATCGCGCTTCCTTCTGCAACTACCAGATCTCAATGGCTGCATCGTCGATCCAGAACCCCGCGGCTGCTGCCGAGTCCAAAGCCGCCAAGAAGAAGAAGGCCAAGGTTGCCCGCACCGAGTCGCCTGCCCCGTCTGCGTCTGCCGTTGCGCCCTCGGAAAAGGCCGTGTCCGTTGCTCCCAATGATGCCAACGGCGACGACCTGAGCGAGCCCGCATATCTGCGCGAGCTCTCAAAGTGGGTTTTACTTGTTCCTCGCCAATCTACTTTTCTGGCGGCTTTACATCTCTACATACTAACCGCCTCCTCAGGAACATTCGCAACGTCAACAAGAAGCTGGTCAGTACTTGAGCCTCACTCACGTGTCCCCGCCCCCTCTTTCTTTCTTTTTTTTTCTAACCTTTTGCTTGCAGACCAACGCATCCAAAACCGACAACATCATTGCCGAGAACGCCGACAAGTCCCTCGAGGAGCTCGTCTCTCTCAAAATCATCAACGCCGACCAGAAGGCGCAGCACCTCAAGAAGCCTGCCCTTGCTGCTCAGCTTGCCCAGCTCGAGGAGCAGTACACCCAGTTCAAGAAGCTCGATGCCGACTACCGCCGGCGTATCCTGAGCGACAAGGCCGAGGTCACCAAGACCCTGACTGAGAAGTTTGAAAAGGAAAAGGCCGAGGCTGTGAGCGCTGCCACCCAGGCCCTTGCTGCCGAGGGCGAGGCGAAGCTGCATGACAGCCTTTTGACGCTGTCCCAGTTCCTGCGCCTCGCTGCCATGCGCCGCGCCGACGACCAGAACGCCCAGCTGGACGAGAACCTGGCCCTTGAGGGCGTGCTTCTGCAGGTGTATGCCGGTGATGAGGCCGCTGTGGCCACCATGCTGAAGCTCGTCAACGGCGTCGACGAGGCTGCCAAGAGCGTTACCAACGAGCCCCTGCAGACGACTTGTACGTTGCATTCCTCTTTCTCTGATTTTTTTTTTAATCGGGCACCTTGTACTGACCATTTTTACAGTTGCCCAGATCAAAGCCGTTGCCGCCGCTTCCGCGCCGTCTCACATTGCGGACGCTGTGGAGGAGGCTGCTGAGGAATCCACTCCCGAGGCTGCCGAGGCCGCCGTGGCCGCCGAGGCCGAGTCTGACCCGACCATTGCTCACGCCAGCCTGACCGAGATCGAGGCTGGTAACGACACCCCCCTGACTAACGGCCACTCTACCGAGGCCGAGGCGGCCCCTGCTGCTGCGTCGAACATTGCCAACGCTGCCGTTGGCGACGATGCTGCAAATGCTGTCGGCGAGAGCCAGTGGGACACCAACGGCACCAACGGCACCAACGGCATCAAGGACCTTGGCAAGACGCAGGAGAATGTCCAAGTCTCGCGCGACCCCGCGGAGACCGAGACCGGCTTGACTGCCACGCCTGCTGCTCCCGCCAACACGCAGTCGTGGGCTGATGAGCAGCCCGACACGCCTCCCCCGGCCCCTGCAAAGACTGCCACCCCGGCGGCGGCGCCCGAAGGCACCAACGACGGCTTCCACCAGGTGCAGCGTCAAAGCCGCGGTCGCAACGAGCGCGATAGCTGGCGCGGCCGCGGCAACGGGTTCCGTGGCCGTGGTGGCCGTGGTAGCGAGGGACGTGGCCGTGGCCGCGGTGGTCGTGGTGGCGGTGGCCACAGCAACGGCCACCACAGCAGCAACGGTAGCATCGGAAACAACGTCAACACCGGCAGCCACAACGCCAACGGCGGCAACAACCACCGTGGCCCGCGTCGCAACGAAGAGCAGTAGAAATGCTCTGCCGTCGACAACCGCCGCAGGCCCAGACGCAACGCGCGCTCGGGCATCCTGCATACGACTACTACTGCTCCTGTGGAAGCAGGCAACTAATTTACTATTTCGAATGATCACCGTCATTGCGTCTCTCACCAACTCTCCTACTAATCACCTCTCACCTCACCAATTCTCTCACCAAGCTCTGTCGACACATCTCACACGTCGTGCCATCTACATCATCTGGCAAAAACAACTCCTCCACCTCTCCACGCGCATCCATCACAACACACTGAACATCACACGCACTACATACCCATGATTGCTATTTCGCAAGCGAAACACGGGCACTCCTGCGTATTCTTTGCCTAGTACATCTTCTTCTTTTTCCTGATTTTTCTTCATCTTGCACTCCTGCTACACATGACTCTTGCCATATGATTTTAGCGTTTTGTGCCTCGGGTTATTTGTTTTTTAGAGCGCGGACACGGGCTGGCATAGCGTGGGAAGGAAGAAAAGAGGACTGCAAAAGCTTTTTTATTTTATTTTTGATTTTTTGGCGACCACTCATGTTATGTAACGGGGGCGGAGCCAAAGGCAATGGGTAAAAAAAAAAAGATCATCTGCATGCACGGCGGCAAAAAGGGAAAGGAATAGGTTGCTTTATGAATGTCTTATCATTTTCTCTTTAGGAAGCGGTATCACATACTGAACGAAAACCAATCCGGGAAACGGAAAAGATATCATTATTGAAAGGAGACCTTGTGATGAATTCGAGCATGCTTGGTGCAAGGTTGAGCATTGACAAGGTGGAGGAGGAGATGACGGATCGGATGGGCAGCACGGCTGTACGCACGGCTCGCTCGCTGTGGCATCATGGTATGTGTCACGATGCCCTGGCGTTTGCCGGTAACATTGGATACGAAGCCGCGTGGCCACGGCTCCGGATGGAAAGCCAACGACTGGTACACGCATGGCACACGCGTAGGCGAGTGACAAAGTCGGTTGCAGTCTGATCGCCATCTGTCATGGGATGACGGCGTATTACGGGTTCCGTGGTAGATGGGCATTGGCGTATAAAACAGTACTGATTATGACTACCGGGGGCACTGTCATGTCTGCAGTTTGTTGAGCACACTTGATAGAAAGAATGATCGCCATCCGTTGTCTTTACGTTTTGCCGCTGGTGTTGGCTGTGGCAGCAGAGCCTCCGCCGCTCCAGGTGCCGGCGTGTGCGGTGAGTTGGTGTAGACCGTGGAAGTGCTGATGATGTTGCGACTTGCGACTAACGGAGGGGGGGGGGGGGGGAAGGTGCCCTGCATCGAGGCTCTCGCAGACACAGACAGTCTGCCACGCGCGACCATCGCCCCGGACGTTTGCCTCGCCAGCCGCAACATGTCGGCCTCGTCGCCGACGATGAAGGCGGCCCAGACCTGTCTCGTGCAGCACTGCTCGCCGGCCGACGCGCTCACCACACTCCGCTTTGTTGCCAACCTCTGTGCGTGGCCGGTCCGCTCACGCAAGGCGGGCCTGCTCGCGCTGTTTGCCATCCAGATCCCGGCCGTGCTGTGTCTCGGGCTGCGTCTCTACAGCCGCGCAACGCGGGCCGCACGCTATGCCATGGACGACTATCTGATCATGGCCGTTGCGGCAAGTGCCAGTCTGCTTCCTATATTACTATTATTGCTGTTACAGGATATGGCAACTAACACCGTGTCTAGCCCTTGTTTGTGACGTTTCTCGTCGTGGGGCAGTATGGTACGTCCTGAGGCCTTTTGCTACGCTCTTGTCATCCCCATCACAACACAACCAACTAATATACTGCTCGCAGCCTCCGTTATTGCGTTTGGCGTTGATGTATGGACAGTCCCCAGCAATGCAGTCGCCGCGGCCATGCAGGCGTTCTACGTCGACGAGATGCTGTACCTGGCCATCCTCGCGCTCATCCGGCTGTCCATCTTGCTGCTCTACCTGCGGCTGTTTGCGCCACAGACGACCCCGTCAGAGCCCCCAGGAGAATCAGAAACCAGGGGACAACAGCAACAACAACCACGGACACCGCCCGAGTCGCCGACGACGGCCAGCTTCCGCCAGCGCTACCGTGCCGTCTACTACCGCCGCTTCCGCCTTGCTGTGCTAGCCATCGCCGTCGTACTCGTCATCCCGCCCACGATTGTGTTCTTCTTCCTCGACGTCTTCCAGTGCCGCCCCGTCAGCACCGTCTGGACCCGGTGGACGTCGTTTGCGCAGGCCTCGTCCCTCGCGTCAACGGCATCCTGCCTCGACGTGCGGTCTCTCGCTTATGTTGCAGCGTCGTTTGGAATTGCCCAGGACGTTGCCATTCTTGTGGTGCCGTGGCCGCTCTTGTTTGTCCTGCGGCACGCCCTGTTCCCATCACTGCGCTCTGCGGCAGCCCTCACGGCACTGGCCATGTTCAGCCTGGGCATCTTTGTGCTGATTACGAGCTGCATCCGGCTGCACTTTCTCGTCCATTTCAATCCAACGACAACGACGAATCCGACGTGGGACAACACCGACAGCCTCATCTGGTCGGGACTGGAAGTGTCCGTCTCTGTCATTGTAGCATGTTTGCCGGCGATACGGGCAATGGCGCAGGAGGCGTACCGCAAATGGCGGTGCCAGTGATGTATTATTTTACAGTTACAGAGTACAGAGTACTCGTCTGCATGTATTAATCAGCATCGCGGATTCCCCACCTTTCTCTCGAAGGTGTAATTCGCACTCCGCTCTCTCCTCTCCTTATTACCGACCTTGATCTACACAACATATGACAACTCTGCCAAAACACCACAAAGCTGTCTCACTCGGCCACAATGACTACGAGTACGAGCATTGACGCCCAATCCAAACAGGCCACCATGGCCTACATGAACAAGGATCACAGCCTCGACCTGGGGCTGTATCTGCGGTTCGTCAACGGCCTCTCGGCCGAGCAGCTGGCGGCCGAGGGCCAGCCGCAAATGGTGGATATGGACTTGACGTCGATTACGATCCGCACCGCGACGTCGGGCAACGTGCACACCGTCGCGCTCGACCCGCCCCTGGCGTCGTGGGGCGAGCGCCGGCAGCGCCTCGTTGATCTCGCCATGGACGCCCGCAAGGCGTTTGGCGTGCCTCTGCCCGAGCACGCCCCGGCCAAGACGCCGCCCAAACTTGCACTCAAGGACGTGACCGTCATGGACATTGCCGTGATTCTCGGCGTCGTGTCGTTTGCGGGCCTGGCGGTGCTGGTCAGCGCTGGCCGCGACGAGACGCCAGCGCGTGTCTGGGCTGCGGCGTTTGCCAAGATGGGCATGACGGACACGAACTCGGCCATGGGCGGTGTCGAGGGCTTCCGCAGGGTAATTATGCGGATGACGCCGGCGGTGCTGGCGATCCACGTGGTCGAGGCGTGGTGGATGGACCGTACGCGTCTGGTGCCGCAGGGCCTTGTGCGCTTCTCGCGCGACTGGTACCACTGGACAGTGTTTACCTTCCTGGGCGGCGTCATGGGATTCCGCAAGTTTGACAAGTTTGTGCGCGAGGCCGATGGGAAGTAGATGGCTTTTCGATCACCCAGTTTCCACAACAACAAACTCTCCTAATAGATCATAATTACAATGCTAAAGGCAACATGACTCGATGCTTTTTTTTTTTATATGAGAATAAAAGGATTACTAATCTGGCTAACAAACCAGAGTAGCCAATGAAATACCGCAAGAACGTTCGGCCGTACCTTCCGCGGCATCTCATCGCTTGGTTCCTGCCGTAGCACGCGCTGTGAACAGCTAACCAGCGGGGAAGGCGCGAGCGGGGAGAGCACAGTGCCGCTATGTTTCCGCATCCAGTTTATCCCAATGGGGAAAGACGTGGTATGGAGTACGGAGTAATAGCTGGTGGCTACCCCTACCCCGAGCCTCGGCAATGGAGAGCTGCAGAGTCCCCAGTTTCCCGGAATGGGGCACTTCACCGTCAGCAGGTGCTCATCGTATTTAAGCCAGACACTGCCGACGCTTTTACGTCTCTGCGCCTTCATTCTCTCTTCTTTTGACGCCGACACTACACACGACTCGTCTTCGTCACAGCCCGTCATACGTCATAACCCGTCACCACCCGACACCACCAATCACCGAATCATCAACACAATGGCCGAACGTCTTGGCTCGATCCTCAAGCACCTGGCGCCTGGCAACGGCGCCGTGTCTGCCATGTAAGCCCGTCGCGTTTCTTTTATTCCTATATTTTTAAAAAAGAAAAATCGCAATCGCCTGCCAGTGCTGACCATGCAGAACCGCCAAGAACCCTGACGACATCGTCATTACGCTCGCCATCCGCACGCCGCTGACCAAGGCCAAGAAGGGCGGCTTCAAGGACACGTCGCTCGAGTACATGATCTATGCCCTGCTGAAAGAAGTGCGCGAGCGCAGCAAGCTCGACCCGGCGCTCGTCGAGGACATTTGCTTGGGCAACGTCTCGGATGTCAAGGCCTCGTACAAGCTGCGGGCGGCGGCGCTGGCGGCCGGCTTCCCCAACACCACGAGCGCCGTGGCCCTGAATCGGTTCTGCTCGTCGGGCCTCAAGGTGACGGCTGACATTGCCAACGCCATCTCGGCCGGCGACATCGAAATTGGCATCGGCATTGGCGCCGAGTCCATGTCGGCGGGCGGCGACGCGCTCACGCAGCCCTTTGACGAGGAGGTGACCAAGCACAGCCCGGAGGCGGTCGACTGCCAGATGCCCATGGGCTGGACCAGCGAGAACGTCAGCAAAGACTTTGGCATCACGCGCGCCGAGATGGACCGCTATGCGGCCGAGAGCTTCCGGCGCGCCGAGCAGGCACAGGCCGACGGCCTGTTTGACGACGAGATTGCGCCCATCACGACGCGCGTCAAGGACGCCGAGGGCAACTGGAAGGAGGTGACGCTGACGCGCGACGAGGGCATCCGGCCCGGCACGACGTTTGAGGGGCTGTCCAAGATCCGCGTGGCGTTCCCGCAGTGGGGCTCGGCGACCACGGGCGGCAACGCCAGCCAGGTCACGGACGGCGCGGCGGCGGTGCTGCTGATGAAGCGGTCGACGGCGCAGCGCCTGGGCCAGCCGATTGTGGGCAAGTACGTGGGCAGCACGGTGGCGGGCCTGGCGCCGCGCATCATGGGCATTGGCCCGTCGGTGGCGATTCCCAAGCTGCTGGCGCAGTACAACCTGACGCTGGAGGACATTGACGTGGTGGAGATCAACGAGGCCTTTGCCAGCATGGCGGTGTACTGCCGCGACAAGATGTCTCTGGACTGGGCCAAGATGAACCCGCGCGGCGGAGCCATTGCCCTGGGCCACCCGCTGGGCGCCACGGGAGCACGCCAGATTGTCACGGGCTTGAGTGAGCTGCGGCGGACAAAAAAGAAGATTCTGTTGACGAGCATGTGCATCGGCACAGGCATGGGCATGGCCGGTCTGTTTGTCAACGAGCAATAGGCGAGGGCAGGCAGCATATTGTGCCGGGCGTCTTTACGTTACATTTAAGCTTTGGTTACTATTTATTTCTATTTTTTATCTACGTCTCAAGTCGTATGGCTTTAATGATTGACTTTTGTTCTCGCCATATTGGCCCGTCCTGGATCTCAGACTACTACTCCGTACTCGTACTTGTATGTCTACTCTGTATGTTGCCGAAATTGTGAGACACAGGATCGAGAAAAGTCGTGGCTGTGGGTGGCCTTGCATCTGCCGATCGACTGTCTCGTCTTGTTGCATGGCTCGGAGATTTGAGCACGCCTTGCATCGCGCAGCCAAAGGCGATCGCCGGGCCAATCCCTGTCCTCTGTGCTGGTTGCGGCTGCGATGTTCTCGGCCAGGCTACGTCGTACTCTGTATTTTGATTGATAGTTTTTCTTTCTTCTGGTTGTCTGGCTTTTTACGGAGTAGAAACAAAACGCGTGGCTCTTCCATGTGGCGGCCCTGTGCTACATAGTACGCAGTGGCTCTCTCCCCTTCCCTTGGGCCTCCCCGGCTCCTGTGTGGTGTTTACTTTCAAAGGCCAAGCTTCTTGTGTGTGACCTGTCAAGTTTCAGGTCCTTCGAGAACTCTGTCAGCCTGACGGAAGAAAAGGCGCATACGACGTACGGAGTACACCTTAGAAGGATGCGCCATGGAAAGACCACGGCGACGATGTTAGTGGTGTCGTCCTTTTGAGTACAGGGAAGGCTCGTGGTGGGCTCGTGGATGGATCTGTCTTTTCAACTTGGCCACCGTCGGCATGTCTGCCCATGGCGTGTCCTGAATGTTTGAATTTTTGACAGAGGCAACGGGGAAAGGGGGATGGTGTCCGTGCTATCTGTCATAAAAAAAAAAAAAAAAAAAAAAAAAAAAAAAAAAAAAAACTCGGCGTAAGCACACTCAGGGGAATCCGATCATCCAGGTGGCAAGCCTCTTCCTCCCGCTGCGTCCCTATGGGAGTAGCATTAAGCTTATGGGGCTGAGGATTGGCTTTGTATTGTGATAGAGCTCGTTCGAGATCGGGTGCCAACCAATGGGAATAGGCACCATGGCTTAGACGATCGCTGCCGCCGGACTTTGGTAGCTGCTGGAGGTCTAGGCGTTTCACGTAGTGTGTTTCACCCCATCCACATGGATCCAGCGCCTAACTCTGTTGGGACCCTGCGGCTAGGAGTTATTCATGCATGATCTCATCCTATCTTTTTTTCTTGCGACCTACAGAGTAGGGGTCTACCTACCCCTTGAGCTTCGTTTCTTTTTTGCTCTTTTTTTTCAAAAAGGTTTGCTGGTGTGGTTCTACGGAGTACTCCGTAGTTTTGATTTGTATTGATTCTCTGGAAGCCCTTCTGTGATCCGATTGGGTTCTCGAAGCCAACTAACAAGCCAGCTGAAATTACGCTAGCTAATGAGAGCGGCAGACCTCATGAGAGCGCCAGATTATCAAAAGATATTGAAACAACCTGGAGCTTGCAAAATTGCAAAGGAAAGGGGCGAAAAACAGAAAATGATAGAGAGAAAGAAAAAGAAAGAAATTTACTCCAAAAAAGTCCATCCAGCTCTACTCGTAGACAGCTCGCAGATGCGGGATATCTCGCCAAGACGAAAAGTCTAGACCGGCATGAAAAAGAAGGAAAAGAAAAGAAAAAGAAGCCACGCAAAGACCCACACGGCAGCTATCCTTTGCTGTCATGTTGCAAAATTAAACAGTGACAAGGCCAATCTCACCACGGCCAATCCCGAGCCAGCATTGGCATCGTCTGCTTTAGGCAGTTGTCAATGTAATAAGTGGTGGTAAATGGTGGTAAGTGCCTGGCCTAGGCCTAGCCCGCGTTTCCCCGTGTTTGGTACTTGCGACGTACAGCGGCATGCAGCTCATGTCATTGTGCAAGTACGTGCATCTGCCGTCTGTGTTGTCTTTGAGCACAAGTACGGAGTGCTCATGCTCGTCGACGTAGTGACCGTGACCATCATACTCTCACACACGTTCCTGTTCAATCCCACCACTACCATGATCAATCCCTCACGGCCCAGGGTGGTGCCACAGTAGGACGGGCTGACGGACGACGCACGGCTAGACATGCATGTGCTCGACTCACAGGATGTGTTGGAGGAGAGAGACACTCTTCTCGGTGTACTCGTACTCCGTAGCCCTCTCTTCCTGTCGAATACTCCGTACCCTTGACGTGCTGACCAATGCACTCGTGGCTCGCTGTCTTGCCATGTCACCTGTCGTCCCGCCGCCGCGTAACCGCACTCTTGTCACGGAGTACGCTGTCACTTGGTCACTTTGCCACGGACCATTGTGCATTGTGGCTGATGTTCCCACGTTTCCTTCGTCTCCATCGTCCATCAAGGGTCCAACGGCACAAGTCCGTCTGGACCGCTTGCCCACCGGCTAACCGCCTCCCCCCCGGTCGTCTACGAGCAGTCCGTACTCGTACTTGCTCTAGCCAGCTCGTCGAGCTCGAGTCTAGGCTTGTATCGCGGTCCCCGGTACAGCAGAGATGCCTCTCGACCATCCACTTGCCCTTCTCCCGCGCCGCGCCCGGGCCCTGTATAAAGAGCTCCCGTCTCCCACCATTTGCCCAGCTTCTGCTGTCTCTCTTAGGTCGCCATGCTCTCCTCGACAGTCACTGTTGCTTGTTTGTTTGTATTTTTATCTTGACACTCTTTTTACTCTGGAGGCTTTGTCTTCACCACGCTCCTTACTTTGCTATTTTAGGTGGTATTCCGTTTTCGTCTTATTCACCACCACTCCGTTCCTTTGAGCCATCGCATCCTATCATCCTTCCTCCTACTGCACCAGTTTTTCTTATTATAATTCTTATTGACCGTCCTTCGTCCTCCGTCCTCCGTCCTCTCCCCATTCCCTTTTTATTCACTCCCCAAGTTGGGATACCAAACAACTCACCACTCACCACTCACCACTGCTGCTCCTCTCCTCTTCTCTCTTAAATTCCATTATCATCGCAATATCGCAATGTACTTCTCGGCCCTCACCACCTCTGTTCTGGCTGCTATGCCCCTTCTTGTCAAGGCATGGAACGCCCCGACCTATGATGGCTATAGCCTGGTCTGGCAGGACAGTTTCGGCGGAAGCTCGGGCGACAGTCCCAACACCTACAACTGGAACATCATCACCGGCGACCTGGGCGTCAACAACGAGCTGCAGACATACACCAAGGACAAGACAAACCTCCAGATCTCGGGTGGCAACACGCTCCAGATCGCACCCCAGAACAACAACGGTGCATGGACCTCGGGCCGCATCGAGAGCCGGTACACCTTCCAGCCCGCCGACGGCCACAAGACACTGGTCGAGGCGGACATCCGCTTCGGCTCCAACGCCATTGTCAACAAGGCCGGCATCTGGCCGGCGTTCTGGATGCTCGGCGACTGCCTTCGCCACGGCACGGCCTGGCCGGCCAGCGGCGAGATCGACGCCCTGGAGCAGGTCAGCGGCTTCCTGACCGGCTACGGCACTCTCCACTGCGATGTCCTGGGCGGCCACTGCGACGACCCCACGGGCGTGCAGGGCTCGATCAGCATCCCCGACCAGGGCTGGCACGTGTGGCGCGTCGTCTTTGACCGCACGAGCTCGGACTGGACGGCACAGTCCATCACCTGGTTCCGGGACGGGCACCAGTTCCACCAGGTCACCGGCAGCCAGGTGGGCGACCTTGATGCCTGGGCGGCCGTGTGCCACAGCCCTCTCTACATCATCTTCAACGTTGCCGTCGGAGGCGACTGGCCCGGCAGCCCCAACAGCCTCACCAAAGCCGGCTTTGGCAGCATGATGGAGGTTGCTTACGTCGCCGTTTACAACACAAAATGATTGTTGCGGTAGCCGCCTTTATTCTCTTTTCTTTTGCGTTGTGTTTCCGTTCCTTCTTCCGGTCAGCGCTCGGGCCGGGTTTCCTTTGTTATGCCTGATGGCTTTCACTTCTCTTGTATATAATTTCTTTCCTGATACTCTTTGTTTTCGTTTCTTTCATTTCGTTTCTTTTTTTTTCTTTTTTCTTTCATCTTATTTTCTTTTCTTTCATTCTCTTTCATTTTTTTCTTTTCATTTTCTTTTCCTTTGTACATTGCTCATATATCCCCTGTGCTCTGCGAGCACGCTCTTACATTTCCTACCACTAGTTATCCGGGTGTATATACGTTGATCTCACATTTGGACAGCTATCTGTATCATATCCAATTCATTCTGCTTTCGTGCTTCACTTTCTAAGTTTAATTTCTACTAGGTTTTGCCAAGTGCACCAAAGCCTACCTGTGGTTTAGTAACACTGATTTTCATTTACAACAGAATGACCATGCTTGCCAGAAACCACCCGCGATAACAGTCACAAACAGCTTGGATATTTAATGGATATTTAATGAAATTGAAAAAGTACCAGAAAAGCATCACTAACCAGAACAGGCCATCGAATAGCAAGATATTCCGAATCTCATGACCGCAACGCAACCGTAAAGCCATAACCAAACGCAAAGCCCGTCAAAGATGTGCAGTTGTACGATATTATATCAGTCGACAAGTTCCGCTTGTATCCCATAACACCCAATGTGTTCCATTCCTCCAATACCAAGCTGCCGTGCAGGAAAGCAGAAGAAAGGCAAGACCCGTTTATGATAAGCCTTGTAGTAAAAGCACAAAACCTCGATAGGAAACAATATGAAGAACAAAACAAGAGAGGGGGAAATGGTGTTGAAAAATAGAAAAGAAAAAAATAAGAAGAAGAAGAAGAAAAAAAACACGAGCCTGCGAACCGAGAAATTAATAACAAGCCGGGAATGAAAAGGCAAAAATAATAGAAAATAGAAAGCAAAAGGCCAACGAGACGGGGGAACACAAAAAGGAATAAAAAATGTAGCAAAACGCAAACCGGGGAAGTGAAGATGATAGAAGCCAAAGAAAAAAAGGAAAGAAAAGGATAAAAAGAAAAGGAGAAAGAAAAAGATCAAGAAAATCAAGAAAAACAAGAAAAAGAAAAGAAAAGATAAAAAAGAAGAAAAAGTGAGAGTCAGGAAAGTAAACTGACGAGGACGGAAGAGAAAAACAGAACCCATATGCTGCACGACTCACAAGACACAACCGGCACTTGACGTTGCAGTGATACTGGAGCCAGCGTGAGAAGAAGCCTATCCTCCAAGCAACCCCCCAGCCAACTGTCCCCCCCAAAACCACTACTCGTAGATTCACACGAGGGGTTCGGGCAGGTCGATCATCCCAACAAAGGCAGCAGCAGAAATGCCATGCAGCGTGCACCAGACCAATCATGAAAGTTTACCCCCCGTGATCCCACCGACGCTCACGAGCAGAAAGAGAAGGCTGCAGCTAGACCGAAGGAGAGTGGCTGGACAGTGAGGGAAGGCAAGGCTTTGGAGCAGCCATCTGCTGTTGATAGGCCGTTGCGAATAGGTGTGGCGGCAGCGGCCGTGATTGGCTCGGAAGGCGGACACCTGACCAGCCAGTACCCACCCTCTCGACGTCGTCTGCGAATTCATGCGAAAGCTGGACGCCTCGCCTGAAACCTCGTATTGGCCACGGGGTGGTGTAAAAATAGCAAAGAAACGGAAGAAACGGACCAGGAACAAGAGAGCCCGGGAAAGAAGAGTTTTCTTGTTGTTCGCGTCGGTTGTTTCCTCCAGTGTGTATATGTGTGTGTGTGCGCCACCGCCGATCAGTCGTCAGCCGAATTTCCGATTATATCCAGTTGGCCGTTTGCTGAGAGGGATAGTTGTCGGTCTGGTCTGGTGCTGCCTTTTGCTTGTCGCTTTCTCAAGTTGGAGAGGGCGTCGTTAGGTACGCGGCACACTCTCACCGTAGCCTGAGCCGTACAGGTGACCATGGTGGCTGTGCTGTGCTTGCTGCTGCTGCTGCTGTGATTGGTGGTGGTGTTGGTGGTGGTGGTGGTGGCTGCTGCCGTATGACCCGGGTGCGCTGCCACTGGCCACGCTGTAGTTGTCCCAGCGGTGGGTAGGCGGTCCTGCCGCACTGCTCGCTGCATTTGCTGATGAGGCTCCCGTCGACGACGGCATGGACAGCGGCGAGTTAAAGGTTGGCGCGTGGTGCTGGTGGTGTCCGTACGCGTGCGCACCGGCGCCGCTGCTCCCCGCGCTGCCCCGGGTGTCGTAGGATGCTGCCATGCCGCCCAGGCGGAGCTGGGTCGACCCGGGTGACGGAGGCTTCTGGCCACCGGATCCCGGAGACAATGCACGTCCGGTGGCGTTGCCGGCGTATGACACCCACGAGGCACCCGACAGCGAGCGAGGGCTGGCAAGCGACTCGGCGCCGCTGGTACCGTTGGCCATGCTCACGTAGTTCACGGCCGACGTGCCGTCGGCGCCCGTCGTCAACGAGCCCGGCGTAGGCGGCAGCACCGGGTACGACGGACTCAAGGTCACCGGCGTCAGCATGTGGTGGCCCTGCCCCCCCGCGGGGCCGCCAGACGACGACGGTGGCATGGACGCCGGGCTGGCGCTGTACTTGGAGATGATCTTTTTGAGAGCCTGGCCCAGGATCTTCCACGGGAACACCTTGACGTCCTTTTCAATGGTGCGTGGCTTGGGCGCCCCAAAGGCCATGATCAGCTTGAAGAACTCCTCGCTCTCGGCCTTGCCCTTGCTGACGGTAAAGGGCTTGAAGCCTTCCAGGTTGCGGCGGATGCGGTTCTTCTCTTCGACCGTGAAACGGGCCGGCGCGGCAACGAGCTGCTCCAGCAGGTTGATGGTGTCGACCGACGTGACAAAGCAGTCGTTCTTCTCGGCCCAGTAGATGCAGCTGATGCAGATGCTGTTGGGTGGCCGCTCGTTGATGGGGACGGGACGGAAGGTCGTCTCCAGGTGGCTGCCGCTCTGCTTCTTGCGGAAGAGCACGATGCGGCGACGATTCTGCCACTCTTCCTGTGTCCAGTCCTGTGCCATGCTGTCCAGATTGCCCTGGATGGTCAGGACCGCCTTGGTCGGGTACGCGCACGCGCCCCAGTGACCACCGCCGTAGGCGTTGCCGCTGCCCATGCCGCCCACGGATCCCGGGGCGTTGGACTGGATGGTGCTTGTGCGGATCAGCTGCGGCACGCTGACGTGGGTCGGCGCCGGCAGCGGTGCGGAGAGAGGTGGCCGTGTGATGCTGGAGGTGCCGTGCACATGCGCAATGGAGTGGCTGCGGCCCATGCCGTACCGGTCGTGGGGGTTGTGCTGCTGCTGCTGCTGCTGCTGGAGGTGGTGGCTGCCCTGGTGGCCGATGCCGCCGTAGGACGGTGTATGCCAGGTGGGAGGAGCATCGCCGGCGCCGGCGGTACGGATGGGCTGGTGTCCTGCGCTCCGGGAATAGCCGTCTGAAAAGGATGCACTGCGATACGCGCCAAGCATGTTGCTGTTGCTGTTATTGCTGCTGCTACTGGCGTCTTGGTTGTAGGATGTGGCGGCGGCGGCAGCGACGGCAAAGTTGTTCTGGACCTGTGCTTGTTGTTGAGCAACGGCGGCGGCGGCGGCGGCGGCGGTGGTGGCGTCGACCCCAGCGACCGGGTAGGAAAAGGCACTCGCGTTGTTGGAGTCGACCGGGAGCTGATTCTGTGTCTGGCCGGGGCTGTCTGTGCCTGCCGTGCGCACGGCCAGCTGTGGAGGGCTGCCACCACTGTGGCCATCAACATGGCCATGGCCTGGCGGTGACCCTGGAGCGGACTTCCCCGTCACTGTCATGCCCTCAGCTGCTGCAGACGGCGCGCTCGTGTCAGGCGCGGTGCCGTCCAAGGTAGGCGCAGCTGCCACAGCAGCGGTGCTGGGGACATTGTGGTATGTGAAGGAGCGGGCCACGGGCACGCGCGCAAGCTCCTCGCCCGTGGTGTTCTCGATGACCACGGTCAGAGGCACGTCGGCCGGGGATGCGCAGTTGGTCGTCATGAATTGGGGGGCTTCGGCCGAAACAATGTACGTCAGGCCGTCCTGGGAAACGGTCTCCTTGACAACATCGGCGTGGCACTTTTGCGAGCCAAACGAAAGCCACACGTATGGCGCCGGCGGTGACATGGCCATCAGGTCGTACTGGCTGCTCACTTTGAGCTCGACGCGCGTGCCTGCTGTGCCGGCGGTCGGGCCACAGGAGAGGATGTTGACGGGTGTTGCCGACGTTGGGCTCGTTGCACCCAGGTACTGGCCGGAGCTGGGGGGCGCGCTGAAAGCCATGTTGTTGAGCGGTGATGTTGTGGTTTCCGCTTGCTGCGTCTGGTATGTTGGCGTACTACTGAACGTAGGGTATGCTGTTGTGTCTGCGAAGCCTGAGCATGAGAGAAATGGCAAATAAAGTCAACATCACAACACGTTCAGGGATGTTGTAACCAACGGCCGTCGTGACGCGAAATTATCATGGTGATGGCCCTTCCAGGAGGCGTGTTTCTGCTATGCTGAGGGGGCGAGGGGAGGGAGGGGGGAGACCTACCATGCAGCTGAGCGGACTGTGTCTTGTATGCCGCCATGGCGACAAGTTGTGATGACAAGCAAGGACCGAGCTGGTTGCAAGCTCTGTATGTATTGTATGAATGGTTTTGCGTGTTGTATGTGGGTGACTGACTGCCGTTGCGGCTGGCTGGGGTTGTGTTAGTTTAGCCTGTCCTTGGGAAGTTGTCAACATCCGCTCCCCCAAGTACAAGGTGCCATAGTTGTGATATACATGACGTCGGATCTGGATCTGGAATCTGTCTTGACTTACTTCAAAGCCCTGTGAGTTTGTTGTTGCTTTGAGGGCAGGGAGTCTCCAACAACACGAAAGCAAGAGGAGGGGGGGGTATTGTAGAAACAAAACAAAAAAATGAACAAGGCAAAGACAATGGCGAAAAGAAGGGTTGAAGAGTGGGAGTGGAAGTGGGAGTGGGAGAAAGGGGAGAGGAGATATGACGAGAAAAAATGGAGGAAGTGGGAAGAAGAAAAAGAAATAGAAAACGAGAAAGAGAGGAGAGAGGAGAGGAGGAGATGAGAGACAGAAGGGGGAGGAGCAAGACGAATTAAAAGGAAATAAGAGGATAGGATGGACAAGAGAATCAAGAAGACGAGAGACAGGCAGAAGAAGAAAAGGGAGCAAACGACGCGAGAAGCTCGTCTGTAGAAGGCAGTAAAAATAGCTTTTGTCTCAGAGGGAGTGGGTAGGAGAAAGGGGGACTCAGGTCAAACTTTTGCTCTCTCTCTCTCTCTCTCTCTCTCTCTTTTTCTCTCTCTTTTTATTTCTCTCTCTTTATTTCTCCCTCTCTTTAGTTCTCTCTCTCTGTGCATCAGCCCAGCTAACGGGGGTGTGTGTAAGTCTAAAAAGTGGCAACTGCCAGTGTGTGGACAGCGGTGCCCTGGCAGGCAGTGCTACTCTGTAGAGCCGTAGAGACAGAGACAGCAGAGTAGAAGAGGGCGCAGGCAGAGGGTACAGGGCAGGGAGAGAGGGAGAGGGAGGCGAAGACAGGGAGGTCGGCGTCAAAGTCCGCGAGAGATGATTGGGCTTTGCTTATTTGCTTTATTTGCTTATTTGCGTATTTGCGTATTTGCTTAGTTGCTTATTTCTTTTTTCCCCTTCTGCTTTCTTTGCTTTTTGCGGATTTTTTTTTTTTTATTTGCTTTGCATTGATGCGTTGCCGGGGATAGACACACTGATACGCAGAGAACATACCAAAGAAGAGAGACCAGGAGTTTGTAGAGGCTACCAGCCTACCCGTGCCGGAAGCGACTGGAATGCGCGCGAGGATTGCTTCCTGGTAGGGCAGATATGCAAGAGAGAGGCGGAAATGTACGAGTAGATGTAACGCCAAAGAATGGGTTCTTGACGGCGAGTGGCAGCAGCGGTCTGGGGCGGCGGAGGCAGCAAACAACGTGGTGGACAGGAGGGTCTACTCGTACTCTCCAGTTTGTTTATTATTCCAGTCTCGTCCGCCCTGTGTCTTTGGGTACGAGTGGCTGGGGGTTGAGGGGAGGAAAATTAGGTAAAAAGGTAAAAGGTAAAGAGATGGGGCGTGCTGATCACAAGCGAGGGAGGTGGAGAGGGGGGGGGAGGCAATGGAGGAAGATGAACAGAGCTGACTGTGTAGGTTTCTGTACGAAGATGGCCTCGTGGTCATGTGGTCATGTGGTCGTGTGGTCGATGTCGAGATGGGTCAAGAGAGCAGCGAGGCCAAGGGTGGTAGAGGAGAGTCCGGTAGAATACAGGGCCTGCACTGGAAGTGGCTCACAAGTGCGCAGTCGTCATGCGGTGCAGGTCGAACGAGGAACGAGATATGGAGCAAAGAACGAGAAGACGGGAGGAGGAGAGAGGAAGAGAAGAGACCAGACGACGAGAAGAAGAAGAAACAAAGACAAGACGAAGGTCAAGCGGGAAGGGAGAAGTAGAACAACGGGCAAAAACGTGTACTTTGAAATGATCTTATGATATGTGACAAGAGCAATAATAGAATAAGAAATAAAAGGAATAAAAAAAAAGTGCAACGATAATGGGCGAGCAGTTACGAGTAAACTCAGCTACGGAGTACGGAGTAGAAGGAGTGGAGGAGCGACGGGCAGGCCAGCAAGGGAAAGGCGGCTCCAAGGCAAAAAGGGCAATAGGCAGAAACAAGCATGTCCACACAACCCACAACCAAGCACAAGCACAAGAGCAAGCAAACGGGAGTGTTTTAGCTTCGGAGAAGGGGAAGGGGGGGGGGCAAGAAACAATAAATGGACTATCAAAGTGGACAAAGTATGTCTGTCTGTCTACAGAGTACAACTATCTGGCTACGAGTACAAGAGGATCACGACAAAGTAGAAGAAGCAGGAAAAGAAAAACAGAAACATCAAAAGTGTACGAATCCGCGAAGCTGGATGTTTTATCCTCTTGGTCAGGGCACGCTGCTGCAGATGGGAGGGGGGGCAGTCTTGATAGAGGCATGCAAGACAGAAAGGTGAGACAGTAGACGAGAGCGCAGTCTGATCTGGATGGACAACGACCAAACAGGAAGAGGAACGAGGGTAGCTGAGGCCCGATTTGCAATGCAAGGGGAAATCAGATGGCCCAAAGGGGCAATCAGACGTATGAGACAAAGTATGTGAGCGAGGAGGAAGAGACGGAGGGGAAGGGAGGGAGTGTGGGTGGGCAGTTGAGAAGATGGGACAAAACAACACATGAGTGAGATGGGTGAAGCTTCGTGGTCGTGTGGACAGATTATTCGAAGGAGAATATACGGAGTACGACCGTGGCGAGGAGGGTATGGAAAATGAGAGGGTGTGGTCAATACGCGAGTCGGGAGATCAATACATGAAAAAAGAGAAGCTGGAGGGAAATGGGGAAATGCAACTATGATAAGAATCAAACGGTAGTATTTATGTCTCCGTCCAAGTATTTGATTCAAGAGCTGCCAATGGAGAAAAGAAAAAAGGAAAGAAGAAAAGAAAAACGAAAAAAAAAGTAAAAGAAAAAGGAAAAGAAAAAAAAAGAAAGGAAATAAGAAAGAAAGAAAATAACCTAGAGTCAACCGTGGTACAATGACATGGCGAAATGGGACAGTTTTTGAAAGGCGCATGGACTCGTAGGCGAGAGAGCTGCAGGGTATGACGCGAGAACAAAATATGCACGGAACGAGACATGGGAGAATGCCGAAGATGGTGGCCAGAGGCGCCAGAATTCTCAGAGGGGAGAGTGTAGTGAGGACAGAAAAAAAAGGAAAAAGAAATAAAATAAAATAAACAATGCCACCGTCGATGTGCAGAGAACGCGATAATCAGAACCAAGACACCGAGATTGGAGTGTAGATATGGCAACGACGCTGTTCTTTCCGAGCTCTGAGCCCATCTGGCGTCCCTCTACTCTACTCTATTCCTCTTTCTTTTTCTTTTTTTTTTGCTACTTTTAATCTTCTTCTGCGAGTCTCTCTACTTACTCCGTACGTCGTCCTCCATCTTAAAGAGAGATCAGTGGCCAAATCACGGGTCTACTCCGTACGGAGAGTACGAGTACCGGAGGCAAAAGACGAGATGATACGTGTCTAGGAAAAGGGAGTGCGGGAGGCAAAGGAACGTCTGTTAAATTAGGTCTCCGGATAGAATGAGTCCCGTGTTGGCTCCAGGGCCGTGAAAGAAGAAAAACAGGCCAGGTTAAGAGCCAGTACAAGTACAAGTCCCATGGGTCAACCGTTGAGACCGACATTCTCATGTCTCTGGATATGCGGGCCATGCAAGGGCCGTAGAGAGGCAAAGGACAGAGAGGAGGCGGCAGGCAGAGGAGTGAGAGAAAAAAAAAGCTACATAAATAATAAGATTAAGATAAAAAATATAAAAAATAAAAAATAAAAAATAAAGATAAAAAAAACCTCGCACAGGCTGATCAAAAAAGATGCTGGCAAACGGACGACGGGCGCAGACACGAATACCTGTACATTGTAGAGGAGATAGGCGACAGATGAAAGCCGGGTGGATATCAGCGGGACAGGCAAGCCCTAGTCCGTGCATAAGAGTACAGACTAGAGTGCGTCGTAGTGCGTGTGTCCCGCATATGATCCACGGGTCGGTACTTGGGTACAAGTGTGGATAATGTGCAGAGCCGATAATCCGAGAGCAAAGGCTGAAAGGGGGAGGAGGGCCATTTCCGTGGTCTGATTTGTTGCGTGCGTACGGGGGGGGGGCGTATGGCTGTGTTGTTGGATTGTAGCAAGAAGTAGAATCAAGACAAACAGAAGCCGGCATCCGTCTTGTTGGACAGGGGTGATACGGCAGTGTAGTGTGTGGAAAATAGAAAGTCGAAAATACGGAGTAGAAAGTAAAAAGTAGAAAAGATGCATTTTACGATACAAGCTGGGGATGAGAACGTGGACGTGGAGCTTTGACGTTGTTATTGTGAGAACTGTGAGCACGAACATACTCGTGATAAACGTCTTGTGAGTATGAAGAAGAATATGAGTGCTGGAACAAAACAGGTGGAACAAAAACGGCAGAGATGGACAAGTACGAGTACGCGTAGAGCGTAGATCAAGTGCTACTACGACTACTCGTACTTATTACTCCGTACTCGTAGGCTTCTGAGGCCCGTTCGGCCCTATGCGGGAGCAGTCGTATCGCATGCAAAAAGAGATCTGCTGGGGTTGTCGGCCTTGTGCAGAGAGCGAAACAGGAAAATGAAGACGAGGGGGGGAGGGGGGGGGGATAATCAAAAAGAGCAGGGGGGGTGCCTCTACGAGTACTGCGATACCACTCCGTACGAGTATGGCAGTGTGGTTGGTGCGGGCGGGTTCCACTTCAGAGCCTACTCGTACGAGTTAGGTTGAGGTTGAGCTGGAAGTTGAGCTTGAGGTACTCGTACGGAGTAGAAAGATTGTGAACAGAAAAAAGGGCATAACCAGTGGCGGCTGGCTGCTGGTGGCTGGCGGATAGTCACCTTGACCCATCTTTTGATCGACTTTGGCTCAAACGACGTTTGATTTTGCTTGTTCCTCCTACGGAGTACTCGTACTTCTCTCTGCCTCTGCCTTCTGGTTCCGCCTACTCCGTACCTTTTTTTCTTTTGATTAACGTCCCGCCACCACCAGTCATCTCTCCTCCTTCCTCTATCCTCTATCCTCTATTCTCCATACGCCGTAGAGAGCGCGCTCGCGGGAGCTGTCTTATCGCCTGGTTTTAGCTCCCCCCTCCCTCCCTCTAGCATGTCCGTGCACCACCCAAGATCGACAGCCAGGAGGGGGATCATTCGGGTGTGCTTGCGTGCGGATCACCGACCAGGATGGCCCTGAGCTCCCATCCCTCCCCGGTTGGTCACGCTCGCCAGACTACTTTTGCACTGCCGGCGCCGTGGGTGTGCAGCAAAACCGTGGTGGGTAGCGCTGCCTGTGCATACGAGTGTACCTCGTAGGCGCCTTAAGAACCCGTGACTGCGTCTCCCGTGAGATTCAGTCACTTGACACGCCCTGCTTTTATTTTTATTTTTGTCATTTCAAGACTCGGGGAAAGAAAAAAAGAAGAAAAGAAAAAGCCCTCGGTTGTTGTGGCACATCTTGTCATATGCGGCCTTGACATCCAAACAGCTTCAACTCCCGCTCGTGCACAACTCGTCCATGTACCCGACGCCATGCCTCTCTCCCCCGCGCGTGGTGCAGGAACAGATCTATTCAGTTGCACATGGGCTTGGATATGGTTATGCAATGTGCACATGCGAGTGCGCAGTACCCCGTATCGTATCGTACGGAGTATTCGTACATGAAAAAGGGAAGTGGAATTATGAAGTGGCAAAAAAAAAAAAAAAAAAAGGGGAAAAAAAAAACAGATAAGCAACCCAGTACGATACTCCATATGCTGATAGCCCACTCGTCTTACTAGTGCGGTACTCTCAGCAGAACAATACTCCGTTTTCTATTTGCGTGTCGCAGATCAGCCGACCTGCCCGTGCGCAGGTTCATCCATGCCAAGATGACCTGGGTACGAAGTACGGAGCACGTACTCCATACTCGTGGACAACAAGCGGCAGTCGACAAGGTGAGCCGGCCAGCCAGCCAGCCAGCCATACGCGTTTCCATCTCCAAGCGGCGCCTCCTCCGAGTAGCGTCTTGTCGCTGCTTGTACTTGCACGGGGTACGGAGTGGCCGTGGGTGCTCGCATAAGCCCATTCCAGCTGGCGATGCCGTGGAAGAGCACAGGAGGAGAGGAGAAGTGTAGAAAGGAATTAGTCGTAGAGGAAGCAGGCCAAGAGGCATCCAATCCGCCTGTGGTGTGTACGGAGTACGATTTACGAGTACGAGTACTCGTAACTCTATGAAAAGAGCACATGTATGCTATAAAGACCACAAAACATACTATTGTAATATTCTGAGAATCTGATATCACAACGAGCAACGAACACTCGTATTCTACGGCTGCTTCTCAAAATTCAGAGCCCACGTCATGCAGGACAGATCACGGACAGACGTACTCCGTAAGTGATAGGTTCTCAGTTGACGTGATCCTTTAATCCTGTCTCTTATTCATGTCTCTGATTTGTTTTCTTTTTTTTCCTTTTTTTGAATTCTTTCTTTCTTCTGGCATATCCCCTTGTCGCGCAGGTTTCGTATTTCGCCACCTCACCTTGATCCGCCCCTTGCGCCTGCACCCTCCTTAATCGTTTTGCTGCATGCCAATATTCCGTACTCCGATTTGCTTGCTTTTGCTTTTGCTTTTTCCTTCTCTCTTCTTTCTTTTGGCTCTGCCTAGCACGTAATTCCAGGCTTGTCGGCATCAGAGCGGGTTACTTGCTGATGTCTTCCTGCAAGGGGTAGGTCCAGTAAATTGAAGACGACGACTTTGATCGGCCGGTGCTATCTTTCGCAAAAGTACCTTGCGTATCGGCTCGGCAGGTCTTTTACTTTTTTTTTCCTTCCTCTTTTTTTTCTCTTTTTGTTTTCTTCTTTTTTTCTTTTTTTTTCTTTTTTTTCTATTGCATAGGAATATCTGTACATACCTCCTCGTGCTAGCCCTTTTTGCCTTTTGTTTTTCTGTCCCCGCTGTCTCTTTCGTACTCCACCATGGCTTTGTAGTGGCTGCACACACGCTGCTGTCCTGGAAAGAGAGCGAAAGAAGGGGGCAGAAAAAGAGAGAGAGAGAGTAAAGGAGAGAGAAAGAGAGAGACACGAGGTCGCCCTCTTCTTCCTGCTAACAGCGGCAGGGCCCGCGCCTTCGGTTGCATCAAAGTCCCAGTTTGCAGAAACAAAAGACTAGACAAGGATCCATCGACTTTGCTCCTAGAGTTATGTGTCAAACTCACATGCTCGTACTCATAGAACAAAGCACAAAGAAATGGTGTAAGACCAAAAATCAACGGCGCAAAGCTAACTGAACATAGCAAATTCTTGGTGGCTGGTTCAATGATGCGCCTCTGCATAGATCGAGACCAGGACCAGGGAAAAAAGGGAAAAAGGCAATACGAAGTAGACGTACTCGTACTCGTAGAACAAGAAACAATGAGAAGCCAATTCTTATGGCTAGACGCGAACAGAGTGCGACAAGGTGGGGGAATAAACTATGATACTACGGAGTAGAGAAAGAGAAAAAAAAATAGCGAAGAATAAGAAGCATCAGAGGGGGGAACAGGAGAAGAAAAAAGAGAAAAAAAAAGGGAAAAGGGAAAGGGAAAGAAAAAGGGAAAGAGGAAGAAGAGACAAAACACAACGCTAGTACGATTACTCTGTACTAAAAGAAAGCACGACTACGAGTACTCGTACGCAGAGAAAGAGGCGAACTGTGTGCTCGTACCCCCCAAGGCTGTTGGTTGATCGCGGGACACGGGAGAGCGCGGGCAACAAAAAAGAACTTGCGCCGTCCCTGTCTAGTGCGAGGCTCGAGGCACCTCGGACTGGGGCACTTGCCCCGGCTGCTTTCTTGCTTGGGTTTAGCCCTCTTGCAAGGGATGAACTGTACAAAGGAGGGCTCTACGGAGTACGACGCACGAGCACCGATCCTCGGACAGAGGACGGCAGATAAAGCCAGGCCGAAGACAAAGGCCAAGACCTCATTATGTTGACTTTGCCCGGCAGCCATACCGTATGAGCAGGCACTTGTATCGTACCCTCTTGCCAATGGTGAATAACGAGTACTCGTACAGTGAAAATGAGAGACAGAGGGACAGAGGGACAGAGAGAGGGTGAGAGGAAGGGAGGGAGGAAAACGGAGGCCATCAGTGGGGCAGCTTTCCATCCCTCGCAATAACCGAAACATGATGCCGCTCTAGGAAGAACGCCATCGGGTACGCGGCGAGGGATGGATGCTAGTGTACGAGTACTCGTAATATTTGTAGGAACATACAGAATACGTAGAGACGGGCTGCGCGGCCGTCGGCATCCGGGCTTCCCAGGGACGAACAAGAGAAGCAGCACAGATCCAAGCGATGCGTCTCGTGAGAAATGATTTGCCACGATCAATAGAGTACGATACAGTGTGCAGCTGCCGGCAAAAGATAAACACAAGTAGATTCCTGTAGAGCACGCATTGACTATTGCCAGTATCGCTTGGCCTCTACATATTCGTACGATTGTTTTCTTTTTTTCAAATTCCAAAAAAAAACACTTTATTTTTACGTGAATTTCATCACTTGGCCATCAAATCTGAAAAAAAAAAAAAAAATATTTGTTCTCCATCTAGACTTCTAGGCACAAAATATCAGAAAAATTGCTTTAAAATACGCAGCAGTCACAACAATCACCCGCCTTCTCTGTTTATTTTCCAGGCGTTGTCAACACATGGTCTGGATGACGCAGTAAGGCTGAACAGGGCGGGATGCTGGAGCCACCAACTGCCACAAAAAAAAACATACTGCCAAAATGATCGTAGATGAGATGACGCTACTGCTCGAGTGATTACACTTTGCGTGGAACCATCTGCCCCCCCCTCCCCCTCCCCTGTCCTGTCTTTCGCCCGAGCTTGTACGAGTACTCGTACCATGGTAGCTCGTTTGTAGTATGCAAGACGTACTCCGTACGGATACGGAGTAGCCACTCTGTAGAGCTTCGGTGCAGTGTCGACCAAGCCGATCAGCCGTACTACCGAGTATGCACGGAAGATCAAACGAGCGGTGAGCCATCCAGTAGACAGGCACAGTCGTTCACGTGCAGCGCCAAGTAACGGGGTATCTCGCTACTCGTACTCGACAATGTCCTCTTTCACAAACCACCACAAGCGAGATGGGAGGCAGCACAGGAAGCGCCCCGAGCAGGCCAAATAATGACTCCGACGGGGAAGGGCCTGCTTAGTCGAATAGAAACGAACAGACGAAGAGCAACATGTTGATTGCTATCAGCAGTTGCGCCGACTAACGGCCGAAAGAAGTCGTCTTTCCAGGAGTCGCTAAAGCCATGCAAAGTCCGCACGGATAGCGCACCCAGGGCATCCATCCATCCCTACGAGTACCCAGGAGCACCGACGGGTACAACGACAGCACCGAACCGCCGTCGGACGAGTACTCTGTAGTCGAGCATCGCCAGTACGTACTTGTACGCACATACCGACCAGCCCTGGCTTTCATATTCTTACTGCGGCAGGGCTGCCACAAGCAAGCAAGCAAGCAAGCAAGCAAGCAAGCAAGCAAGCAAGAAAGAAAGAAAGAAAGCTAGCTAGTTCCATTTTGCAGGATGCTTCCAACTTCGTGGCCTGTTTGGCCTTTGTCCTTGAGTGGTCCTGGAGTTCCTAGTTTTTCTTTTGCTCGTCCTGATCGACCAACCTGTCTACGGAGTACTGAGCCTGGTCTCTTCGTACTTTGTCCAGCTTGTTATGCTCTCGGACTGGGCCGAGTCCGTTACTAACATAACCGTTCTGTCGTACATTTCATTCTGCATAGGGACCAGTTGAATATATTAAAGGAGGGGGGGAGAACCACCAAAGCAAGCTGACCCTTCACCAAGAGCGGTAACGGCAAACGAGAACCAGGAAACCGATTACTGGCATGGCTACACACAGTAACCTCAAAGTTCTAGATCATGCAGTTTTGTGCGGCTTGCTGAGACAGATCTTGCACGCTCTCTTTATTCACTCACCCTGGTCACATGGGTACACCCGCCTTCATAGCGCTCTTAACTGCACTGTAGATAATCCTAGTATTGCTAGCCTGAAAGACAGCTCCCATGTCCTTCATCCTTTGTAAAAAAATAAATAAAATAAAAATAAAGTAATTGCTGTCGAAAGGGGTCCCCGGCCTGTCGTGTGATCCAACTTCGCTACGCTGCCCTAGGATCCCTTGCCATTGTGGCGTCCTGTTCTCCAAAGGCGAGTCCCGTCCTGTGGTGGAACACGACTCGTAAATCTCTGTGATATAAAGAGCATAAGCAAGGATTATCTTCAAACCTTACTACTCGTACCCGTACTTCTTTCGATACTGAAGCAAGACCCCCGTCCCCCCTTCCTCCCGGGATGAGCTCCCGAGCATCATGTCGACTTCCAACGGCCGACTTGTCTGTCCTTGGGCAGCACATTCTTTGTCTCTGTCTTTGTCTCTGTCCCTGTTCTTGAGTCTGGGTCTGAATCTGGCTTGAGACTGGCTCTGCTTCTGAGTCACCGATTCCCTGTAAAAGCATGGCAGCCGCCTCATTGACACAATGAACATACGGAGTACATGGGCCGCCCGCTCAGTGACCTAAGACGGTGGAATCTAGAACAAAAACCCAAGCTTTACTTTCTTGTTATTCGGCACTACATGTATCGTAGAACAGGGCATCCAGGCCAACTAGGACAGCACAGGCCACAATATACCGAAAATGCAGCTTATATCTAGGGCAAGCAGAACAGAATATATATACGAGTATATATATATTTCATAGCCGAGTGCCTACCCGCCCAAGCAAGTAAGAGTGACAGCGTGGAGGTGAGGTTGCACTGTCTTTTGATGTCAGCCACCTCAGACTTGGGAGAAAGCTAGTACCAGTTTCATGTCCTCAACAGTGAGGTCAGAATGGCGGTCTGTGTCCATGCATCTAGTGAACGTGTTGAGACCTATCAAAGATCGGTCCTCTGCTTTCACTATCGTGCTCTTCGCTTACCGCTCTTTGGAAGAGGATTGCGAATCCAGCGGCTTATATAAATTGGTATAATAAACTGAGCGAGCGATGAGCCGGAAATAAAGATGCCGTGAAAGAGAGCAAAGCACAGCGACCTCGCTCGTGATCTCCACACATTTATCTAGTATGCAAGGGGGACACATCCGGGTCTTAGGTACTTTTTGTTAATGTGTTCACCTACGAGCTCGTACGAGGACAGGTGCCATATCACTCGCAGATACTCCGTAGAGCACGAGGGCGTTGCACTGAGTGGAAGACTGAGGACACGGATGAAAACGAAACGGTTGGTATTGGCGTATGATGAGATGGATTGCAGCCGTAAATCAAGGAGCAGTGCATCTGAGACTGGCATCACTAGCTTCTACGAGTACTTACTCGTACTCGTACAGTGAGGCCTGAGACATGCGGCATCTCCTCCTCATCCATTATGGCGCTGATTTGCATCGTATGCACAGCAATTGCCGTTAACGTCCTGAGAATACAAAGTTGCGGGTGCCACGGACTCATACTGCGGCACGTAAGAACTGTGATCTACGAGTACTCCGTACATACTCCGTACAGAGCGATCGGCAACTGTGATTTGAGGGACTCCCAAAAAGTCGGTGTTTCCGGAAAGTCAGTCGTATCAGCTCGGATCTCATAATGCAGCTAGCCAGGAGAGACACAGCTGTTCTTCCAATAGTCGCGTTGAAGGGCCGGTGCTTACGAGTAGACGCAGGAGACCGGAGTTGTATGCCGCTTGAAGGATATAGACATTAGCCCGCGAGGCCCTCTCCGCAGCCCAACTATCAAGGTATGCGTATCCATCCTTGCACTCAGCAAAGGGTCAATATCATCATAGGTGGGTGACAGAATTGGCCTCCATGGTAGCAGACTCAAGAGGATTGGAGGGTCGCACGGGAAACCAAATTCGCTTACAAGAGAGCAAACAGGAATGTCTTCCGGAGGTATTCCTGCGTTTACACGTATGTGGTACAGTTGCACATGCCACCCCCATTATCCACCGATTTGTGTCACGGACAGGGAATGCCTTTGTTTCTCTCTGTTTGCTGAACCCCAAAATTACGAGCTGTGCGTAGCAAGTAGCTGTCGGTAGAGCCATATGGCACAAAGCCGTTGGCATGGGCAGCTTTACTCCCATGTTTATATCATATCGTGTCTATCGCGTGTTTTCATTACGACAAGACATGGCATGGCGGTAGTGAGGGGACCCGATAGAGTGTCTGCGTGGGTTGACAAGTTTCTTTGGTCCCGTCTTCTACCAGGACAAGAACCAAGTGGGAGCATTGCACCTAATGCAGATACACTCGAGAATGGGTTGCTATCCAACCTCTTTCTTCCTTTGGCACTAACTCACAGAGACTTACGCCCGTACGCAAACGATGAGAGAAAGGACAGGATAGGACAAGGACGGGACAGGAAACTATGGCACCGGCGGGAGATTACAAACCCAACTTTGGCAGAGCCGGCCAAGGCGATTCCAGGGGAAGAGACGCGAGGTGGCGTATTTCAGTGCGACATCAGGTTCACCAATGAATATAGTCTGTATTACGTGCTGCCCAATACCTGGGTTTTTGCAGAATTCGAATTCATAAAGTTGTCAATGGGACATGCTTTGCTTCCGTTCGACACCATCAATAGCGTAGTGTCATACGGCGAGAGTTTGGGTTTTGAGTGCAGGTGTACTATATAGTCAATACTAGTAAGCGCATCGGACAGCTACGGTAGAAGTATACCGTCCGAGTATGAGTATATCTCCTACCTTTGGGCATAAGCACAACGGTAACGCAGCAGTGCATTACATCTAAACCAGCTGCGTCTGTATTATCCATTTTGTTTGCATGTGCAATCAGCCTTTTCCGGCGTCAAGATGTTGTTGCAAGGACTTCTGGCTGTTGGTTGGCCGCCACCTTTCAAAGTCTGGTTGACCAACCGACAGCCAGAAATTCTTCCTCCCAGTTCCTGTCATAATCTGTGCCGGACCTGATCTGGTCATCAGAATGCACGCTCCCGAAGCATGGGAAAACACGGATGGTGAGAGGAGCACCGGCAGGGAACTTTGGAGAGACTGCGGCTATATGCATGCCTCCGGTTTGAAATTGCCGTGGAAATCAGCAGAACACGAAGACACGATCAAGACCTTATGCCGGGTCGTTTCTGCAGTTCCCTGCGCTTCCCTTCCGGCTCGGAGAGCTATTATCTATTATTACGACACCTACTACGACGTACTGAGAATGTAATATATAGTGTCCCCGAACTTCCACTGCTCACTGGCTGCTATGTGAGCATATTCGTATGCGCGTATATTTTGGCGCGTATATTATTAGGGGTATTCCGAAAATCGGACTCCAGCATAATATCCAAACCTGAGAGGACCTCACTCGACAACGACCACTCGCCATCTCCAGCATTTGCAGGAGCATTCCAGCTGTAACAATCTGCTCTATGCGAGTAGTCTCTTTCGTTGAAGTGGCTTTACATGCGTCCCTTTCGATGCAAGGTTTTCTGTGCAACCCTCACTAGTTCGCTCTCAAGTAGCGAGCCAAAAAAGATCCATTGTGCAGAGGGGTGAGCAAGAGAGACCGAGAAGAAACGACCTCCAAAATGTCTAAAAGAAGAGGAGGGGATGGGAGGTCTACGGTTGGGCATGTGGTGCATGAAAAATTTAGGCTTGAGGCGAGGCGGGCCGCAAAGGATGATCGACGACCAGGATGGAGGCTTGAGAAATTGGGCATATGATCATGAGGATGGCAAGGGACGATACTCGGTGAACCATCACGTCGGCGCTAGACTTGTTCTAGTTACGGCAGTTGATGAAGCAGAGTGTTACCGCGGGGAGGGGGGGGGGGGGGTGTCTGAGTGAGTCGTCGACGACGATAAGACTGCGGATTGAGGCCCAAGTGAGGCACGAGTAGAATAAAGACAAAGGCCAAGAGAGCCAGAGGCCGAAATCTGACCGACCAGCCCCGGCAGGAGACGCCAAATCGGAAAAGGGTGCGAGGATAATAGCAATGGCCAGAAATGAGTGCGGTTCCAGGCATGTTATGAAGCCGAATTAACAGGCAACCTTTGGAATACAACATTCTCCATTCTTGCTGGGCCTGCCTTGTGTTGAGCACGAGCCATTATCAGCGGCATTATCAGCGGTTGAGCCAAAAGTAGATGGGCCAGGAACAAGGGACAGAACAGGGGGGACATGGCCATTAGCCGTGTGGGCAGGACGGAAAAATAGCCGGTTGGACTTGGATACAGGCGTGACGCGGTATGCTGGCAGCATTGCTGAGAGTTCAGCGGAATGCCATCAAAGCATTTCATTACCCAGGATCGAAGGGGAGGGGTGTGCTTGTTACGAGAGACAGCTCTGTTTAAACGCCCACTCGTAGGTGTTGGCGAGCAGGTAATTCCAGGACATAATTACCAGCCGTTTTTTTTCCTTTCTTTTTTTTATGCTCCTGTTGCTGCATATCATAGCATAATAACCTGAAACAAGAAAACCAGTGCATACGGTTCTCAACAAAATGCCATGCTAGTAAGCGGCAGGTCCTGGGAGCCCCTTACGGTCCTATTTGATCATATCATGGCATTTTCTTTGATTTTCTTTCTTTTTCCTGACTCTCTTTTCTTGCTTTTTGCTCGTATTTTCTCTGCATCTTTCTTCTTCGTATTCTTTGCGTTCCCTGGTCTCCATTGTTGTCTTGAATCTTCTTTAAGATTGCTTACATCGAGCGGCGGCGTGTCTCGCCACCGCCATCGGCCCATTTCCCTTCTCCTTCAGCTGTTGAGATGTGATCGTCGGTGACCTCCTTGCTTCTGCTTGAGTGATGCGCTGCCATTCGTTTCAGAATGGGTCAACGGATGCCTGGCTGATCTGGCGCTGGCTAGGCCGCTGAGACAACGGCTGGGCGAGAGCTACTACGGAGTACTCCATTGGAACACCACAGGAAATATGAGCAAAACAACGCACTTGAGCCTTGTCCAAGGCCTTTATGAAAGAGAGGAGAGAGGGGGGAAGGGGGGGGGGGGATAGAAAGAAGCCCAGCGTGTGCAGGACAGGAGTGCCGTTGGGAAGGGAAAGATAAAACAAGCAAACAGACAGACAAACGAACAAACGAACAGAAATATAAAATATAAACATAAATATAAAAAAACAGAAAAAGAAAAGAGAAAAAAAAAAAACCCTCTCCGCCGAGAACGCTTCACGGTCTTGTTCATTTCAGGCCCTCCAAAAGATTCTCGAGTGTTTTCCACCCGGCACTGCCCTCCCAGCTCTCCTTGCCCTTGCCCATGACGCTCCGCAGTGCGCTCCGGGCCTTTGTCTTCCACCGGGTGCCGACTGTCGGCGCATCGGCGCCGTAGTTCTCCAGGATCGATACAAGCTCGTCCGTCCGGGCCACAACGTCGTCCCAGGCTTCGGCATTCTCGAGCCAGTTGCGCTTCTCCTCGTCACGCCGACCCCCGGCACCATTGCTGCTGCTCACAGACAGCGTAGACCCAAGCGTGCCACTGCTGGCGCCACCAATGGCTGCGCGCCAGCCCTTTTCGGCTGCATCAATGGCGCCGCCGTAGTCCCGGCGCCAAAGCCGCTCCCGTGCTACGACCTCCCACAGCTCGCTGCGCTTCGTGATCAGAGGCACGACCATGGTCTCGACGAGGTCGCAAACAGCCTTTTCTTGAGAGCCGCGCGCCGGGACGCCATCCGTCGGTGAAGGCTTGACCAAAACGGTCTTGTTCAGGAGCAGGCGCACCACATTGATGTCGATCGCATCTTCTGTATTGCGCACCAGCAGAATGTTCCGCATGGCAAGAACAATGTCACTGACGGCCGGCGGCTGCACACGCGACGCCAGCGTGACCACATTGTCCCAGATGCGCCAGTTGTCGTGTGAGATTGTCGCCCCACGCTTGTAGGCAGCGAGCGCTTGGGCGAGGAGCGTCGCCGGGTCTCTCTTGGCCGAGTCCGCTGGCCCAGAGAGCTGTGGCTCGTCGCTGTCGTCGCCGTCGTCGCCGTTGTCGTCGCCGCCAGCCCCCTCGTCATCCGCCCGTTCTGTTTTTTGCGGAGCAGCTGCCGGTGCCTCACCCTCATCACCCACCTGTTTTCGGCGGGTCTCTTCTCTCTCCTTCTTCACAATCTCGACATATAAGCTGTAGAGGGCACTCCCCAGGTTACTCCACGTACGTGCATCCTCGCCACCGGAAGCATCGCTGGCAGCTCCCAGAGCACGACTAAACGCCTCGGCAGCTTCCGAAAACAGGCCCAGCCGCAGATTGATGTCGCCCAAGCGGCTCCAAAGCTGTGGGTTCAGCCGGTTCGCTGCCACCGCCTTCTTGTAAGCGTCCAGGGCTTTGTCCCACTCCTGCTTCTGCAGGTAGTGCTCGCCAAGTGAGCGCTGGGCACGGGAGTAGCGACCCTTGGAAAGCTCCCACGCCCGCTCGTAGTGCTTGGGCTCGGCCTCAATGTCGCCCAGGATACAATAGAGACGTGGCACGTTCGCGGGCGGTGGATCACGCTCTGCGCCTTGGAAGTCGGCCGGCTTCAGAGACATCACATCCAGCGTTGTCTTTCCATTCTCCTCGTCTTGAGGCTCTAGCGAAGGGTCTGTGGCCTGGAAGATCTGCCACCGGATGATACCGCGTGCCTTTTCCTCTCCGCCAGAGCCCCTGCCTCCTTCGTCGTCAGCAGCCGAGCTGCTAGCAAGGCACAGAGCAACCTCTGCCCAGAGTCGCAACCGCTTGAAAATCTCAAGAGCAGAAGACAGCGAGCCCACCCCGGCCCATGCAAACGCCAACTCGGTCTCGAGATGCCAGCGGGGTGGCGTGGACAGTGCGTGGATGTAGCGCAAGCGCACCTGAGGCGGTGCTTGCTCGCTTGCTGTGGCTGCCGGAAAGAAAGACGACAGCTTGTCCGCCTCTGTTTCTTCCGCGTCGGGCGCCGTGAGTGCGATCGTAGGGACCGACCCTTCTGTTGTAGAGGCCTCGGACTTTGACTGCGTTTCTTCCGTCGTCGGTCCAGGCGCAACTCCCGCTGATTCAGGCGCCATGGTATCAACAACCACCTGGTCCACCATGGCCTGCATCTGCAGCACACCGCGCTCCACCGTCCGGCTGCGATGCAACTCAATGCGAGAACGCACGATCAGAGCCTGCGAATACACCTGCCAGTTTGTTGACTTGTCCAAGAGAACCCGCGTAGCATATGGCAAAATCTCCTCCATGGTCAGCGAGTCGACCGGCGAGAATGCATCCTTGAGTGTGGCTTCAGATAGCAGAATGATTTGGTCCAGCGGCGACAGCTGCGGCTGGTTGTCTGGTGCGAGGCCACGGAGCGATGCTGGGACTGATTCGTCCTGTGCACCACTTGCGTCGGAGAAATCAATCGTTTCGAGCAGAGTGTCATTGTTCAGGGCCAGCGCTTGCGGAACGGCTGTCTCGTCTGCCGTTTCCACGGGCCCTTGCATCTCCTTCTTTGCCTGTTCGATGCCTGTGTCTTGAGCACTCTTGGCAAGGACAACCAGCTGGCTCGTGCTCTTGTCCTGGAACTTGGTCCGCTTGCCCAGCGCACCCGATAAAACATATTCGAAGCGGTTCAGCTTTGCGGCCTCGTGTAAAGCCGACTTTGCCTTGGCATCCAAGCCCAACATAGCAAAGACGTTGGTCTTTTCAAGGAGAAATTGTGCTCTCGAATTCGGTGTCCAGACGTTGGTGTCGCTGACCTGGTGTTCTGTCTCGTCAAGGCAAAGCTGGATCTGCTCTTGCAAACTTGGGAGGTCGCTCCACTGTGTCATCTTGTTGAAGACGGAGCCCGGTCCTGGGTTCGGCTCTGTCAACAGCTTGTAGTGCCATGTATGAATGCGTAGCCTGATCCATGCCAGGCTGTTCTCTGCGGGATCCGACGCGTCTGTCTCTGCATTGTCTAGGCAGTCCGTCTTCTTCTTCTGGTTGGGGCGGCTGCTCGAAAGACAAGTCAAAAAGACCCATCTTGCAAGACAAAAGAGCTCAATCTTTGGAATGTGTGGGTAGACAGAAACACCGTCGGCATCAAGATCCGCCAGGTATGCCTTTCTCGTGGAGCTCGGCGCACCAGCCGCCTTCTCCAACTGCGCAAACAGTCCCTGGATCTGCCCGGCCGATTCGAGGACTGGGCCCGTCACATTGACCTGCAGGAAAGCATTCAACGCAGCCAGGCCAACGAAGAATGCCTGATCGCTCTCGGGTACTGGATTGCTGTTGCTGCTGTTGAAAAGTGTGTTGACGAAGCCCTCGAGGACGTGTCTGCTGTCGCTGTGGGTAAGCACCTGTGCATACCGGCCTCTCCTAAGCAGGCTGCGAATCTCCATGTCTATACAGAGACTGCTATTAGAGTAGAGTAGGGTGAGAGGATCTTTAGAGCAAGTATTGCCCCCCAAGATAGAAGAACGTGTTGTCGATTTGCAAAGCGCAATGTTGACGTAAGGTGGGATGTGCTTAAAACTTTTTTTTCGGCTACTATGTACTATTATGACGGACAATTAGATAAGCGGGGTAACGTATAAGTGAGATAAGGGAGTCACATGATAGCAATGCGTGTCACCAAAATCAAAGTGTATTGCAGGCCGATTTTTTACAAGATATTGATTTTTCGCACTGCTGGCTAATAATGATATACATACAACGTCGTATAAAATACAGCCGAGGATCGCCCCAGGCAAAAAAAAAAAAAAATAAAGAATGATAGAATGATAGAATGATGAAAAGGAACAACACGAAGCACGCACCATCTCCTACTATATATACTGCCTGCTAGTACGCAAACGGCAAGCCATCCCCGAAAGCATGCCGCTGCCATTGTCATGCCGTTTCTGATGTTCTAGCTCATTTCCGCCCCTTCTTGCGGCTGGGGACAACTTTAAAGCCAGGAGGCATGGCCTCTTCTCTCTGGGAGGCGGCCGCGGCACTGCCGCCCTTCTTGGCGACCTCGCTCCAGCCGCCGGCAGAGCCGGTATTGCTGCTGGATGTCGTGGAGGCCTGTGCCTCAACAACACCCTTTTCAGCAAGCTTCTTGCGACGGATGAACTCCTCGGCAAAGTGGCGTCCATCCATCGTGGTGGAGTTGCCGTATACGGCTTCGGCAATGAGGTCCGGCTCCATGGGGAGCTGGCGGAGCACGTCCACAAAAACATTTACTATAGTATTGTCAGCAATTTGTCGTCTGCATTCTGGGAGCGTGATCAACTCACCATCGATGCCATCCGTAACACCACGGCTGACCTCACGATGAAGCCACTTGTTGAACTCCTCCATTGCGGCACTGCCGTCGGCTCTGCCAGACGCACTCGACACCTGGCGGGAGATGGAACGGACGGTGCTTGCCACAGGCGTCTTGATCGGCGGTGGTGCGACGGCTGCGGTGCGGATAGCGATCGGGCCCATCGGCGTCTTGACCTTACCACCAGCGCCAACAGTAGCCCAACCTGCCGCAGCAGGAGGGGGGGCGATAGCCGGGTAAATGGGGCTCGCAGACGCTACCGAGGGCTGGGCTCTGCTTGCGAGGTCGGCATAGCGCTTGCCAACGTGCGGCATGTTTGACGGCGACTGGGAAGAGAGATCCCGCGTCTTCTGCTTGCTGGCTTCCTCCTCGCGCTGGATCTCAGCCAGGGTTTTTTTCTTGTCAGGCCCACCGTGAACAGAGCTGCTAGCAACCGGAGCACTGGCGCTAGCCTTGGACACAGAGGCCTTGGCCCACGGGCTCGTAGGCGTGGCTGTGGCAGAGGTCGGGGTGCCATTGCCCCAGGTGGAAGTGGTGGGGAGGCCTGGTGCAATCACAGCAGCCGCCTTTTCGCGTTCACGCTGAAGCGCAGCTTCCTGCTCCGCCATAAGCCGGCGAGTTGCAGCAGCAACTTCCTCGTCCTTGGCAGCCTTCTTTGCCTCGGCCTCTTGGATCTCCTTCAAACTAGGTCCTCTGTGGCTCTCGGTGCCGGGCTGGAGGGCCCACGGCGCCAAAGCAGGGGGCTGCATAGCACTGGAGGAAGTATCAGGGGTCTCGGGGCGGGGGCTCGTCGTGTTGAATTGGTCTGGCAAGGTCGACTTCCGCTGAGCTTTAGGTGCAGCCAAGGTCGTCTCAGACTGTGGTGGTGGGAATGGCATCGGCAGGTCAGATTGGACTGTGGCTTGCGTCGCAGTGTGCGGTGCTTCATCAGAATCTGATTTCTGCGATTTGCGCTGCTTGTTGGCAGTGGCTGCCTGTGCCGAAGACGGAGCCTGAGCCTGAGTCTGCGCCCGAGTCTGCGCCTGAGTCTGCGCCTGAGCCTGCGCCTGAGCCTGCGCCTGAGCCTGCGCCTGAGCCTGCGCCTCAGACTGTGCTTGTGCCTGGGCCTGGGTCTGTGCCTGAGTCTCTGCTTGCGCCTGCTCCTGAGACTGCCCCTGGGACTGCTCCTGAGACTGCTCCTGAGCTTGGGCCTGCTTCCGAGCGTGAGCCGTCGATACGGCAGTCGGCGGAGAGTGAGTGCCCTCTTTATCAGCAGAAGTAGTACCAGCACCACTTTGCTGCTGGCGTTCAATGGTAGCCAACCCTTCCGCAATGTTCGCAACCTGAGCGTGCTGTCTCGTGATCGAATGAGTAGCATCTGAAGAATAAACACCCGACGCTTCACTGGCATCATGCTGCTCGCGAAGCATGTGGAATTCCTTGAGACGTTCGCTGAAACCCTGCGAGTCCGTCTGCAGCTGATCAACGGTCGGTAGGTGACTGAGGTTGCTCGATTCGATGCCGTAGCTAGGCGGCTGGCCGTGAGCCTGGAGGGAGGACGGGAAGTTCCCCACAGCACCTAGCATGGACTGCTGCATGGCACTAGCTGCGATGGCACGGTCGTCGAGATTGTACTCCTCCCGCAGGAATTCAGTGCTTGACTGGAGTGGAGGCTGCGTGCTTTGTGGCATACCAGCGTGGTCGAAGAAAGTAGATGGACCACCAATCTGCCCGGCCATGTGGGGAGGGGCAGGCCCATGAGGTGCTGTCATGCTCCCAAAGCTGGGCTGGCTCTGGAGACTGTGGGCGCTAGAGTGATGGTGCAGAGCACCGGCAGGGACGCCAACAGCGCCCGGGCGGCCAGGGGTGAAAGGTGGGAGATGCTGACCCGTGACCTGCATCTCGCGCTGGCGAGCAATCAGGTACTGCTCTTCCTGCTTGCGGCGCTCGAGGTTGTTCTGCTCTTCCGCAGTCAGGGTACGTCCGTAGCTGGGAAACGCACCAACCAATGGTGGAACAACGCCTCCATGGTTTCCGTGAACAAATGTTCCACTGAGCGACGGCTGGCCATGGGGAACGCCCATCTGTGGCACCAGGAAAGGCTCTCGAGAGTTCCCGATCCGCCGAATCAACTGCCCCAGTGGCTCAAACTCGGTGTCTTCCACCTTCTTCACACGTAGGTCAGGCGTGAAAAAGTGAGCCTTGTACCAGTCATTCATCTCGAGGCCAGTGAAAGGGCCTTGCACCTGGCCCTGCGGATCAAGGTATACCCAGCGCATTCGGTCCGGCATGACCATGGTGCGGGTGAGGCCTTGGTTAGCATCGGCACCGATGTGGGGAGGTGCATCAAAAGTGGCCGTCAGAGCTGCGGCAGCAACAGACATTCCGGGCTGGGAAGATTGGTCGGCAAACGCGCCACCAAGGGATGAGTCCAACGGGTCGTCGAAAATGGCACGCGTTGAGCGAACCTCGGCATCACGCACTTGTACGCCAACTGTCTCCCGACCAATGGCCCCGAGAGGGTTGCTCTGGCGGAGATCGGAAATGGAGTCATGCAACCCACCACCGTCCGACTCTTGACCACTCGACATTTGCGCCTGCATACTAGCCGGGAACAGAGCGTTCAGTTTGCTGGTGGTTGATCGGAGGGAGCCCGTGGGACCGGGCCCGGGGGGACCAAAAACACCACCTCCCGGAACGCCACCATATCCGGCTGACGCAAGCTCTCCAGTGCCGGGGCTGAAGAGGGAGGAGCCAAACACAGTCGGAAAGGGTGGGCGCTCACGGTCTGGGGTTGTCACACTGATAGGATTGCCCCAGCCAGCAATATTTCCAAGACCGGGAAACCCTTTTGTGCCAGCGCTTGACGTCTGACTGCGATCATTGGGATCGAAAACACCGCCTGGATATCCACTGCTTCGCATAGAACCGATGGGGCCTACCGAATCAGGCCCTGCATTTCCACCCAGAACCCCAATCGATGCAAGGGTAGAGTTTGTGTGTTGGTCGGGGTCGAGAGAGGTTGCAGCAGGGCGTTCCGCAGGGCTGCGGTAAGGGTTTGTGTCAGGGCTTCCGATGGCATTGTCTTCCAGTGCAGAACTTGCGTTCAAGCCAGACAAGCCAAAGTCACTTCTGGTGTTCTTGGTCGGGGTGTCAAGGGTACCCGTGGAGTGGGCGAGAGCCTGCTGAGAAGCGTCAGCCACGCCAAACGGGTCAGTGTCAGTACGTTGACGAGGCTTCCAGGAATCTTTTGCGGCCGCACTGCCACCAGCACCAGCACCAGCGAGGGAAGCTAAACCGGGAGCAGTAGAGGCGGCAGAAGCGGCGGCAGTGGCAGAAGCGGCAGAAGTGGCAGAAGTGGCAGAAGCGGTCGACGAGCCGGCAGTTCCGACTGCCTTGGCGCCTGCTGCCACCGAATCCACACCGTCCTGTTTAGGGAGCAGGTGGGCAAGGCGGCTCTCGCCACGCATACTCCCGAAACGTTTGTCGCCAGTCGGGGTGGGTAGAGCGAAACTTCCAAAAGCACCAGCGGAAGGGGGCCCCGTTGACTGGCCGGCACCGCCCCAGAGAGACGCTGGGCCGGCGCTACCAAGCGCACTGCCGGCAACAGTGTTGCGCGTGAGAAGACCCAAATTGGGAGGTCGAGATGAAGCCAAGGTAGAGTCTTCCTCCGGCTCTTCAGACTGCTGGGTCAAAGACTGAGGGTCCTTGGGATCAAAGGTCTTCCGCCCCAGCCAAGAAGATTCTTCTCTCGGTGTACGACTGCCAAGAGGGGACGCCAGACCACCAGTGGCAAGGAAGGGGCCGTTATCCGATGTATCTTTGCGACGCACGGTGGGTCGTGAGGACGTAATCGAAGAGAGCGGGTTTGTGCTGTTATTGGCGCTGTTATTGTTGAAGCCGGCGGCGTGGGAAACAGACGTCTTACGGCCATTCAACCCACCACTGGGGTTGCCAGTATTGGCAGCGCCGGGTGTGTTGACTTCCTTGGGCTGCTGCGGCTTGAGCGTAGAGTTGACATCGAGAAACAGCTGGGCGTGGAGTTAGCAGGGAGACAGAAAACCAAGGCTCTGGCCTTTGTGCTCTATGGCTTAAACGCACCTCTTTCTCCTGCTCTGTCATGTCTTGGGTCCCAATCGGTCGGACAGTCCCATTGGAATCCCAGCAGACAGTAGGGTCTTGGGGAATGGTGCCCTCTGAGCTTTTCCCCCAGCCCCGCGGACCACCAAGTGCCTGTGTCGGATTCCAGCCACTGACGAAGAGATCGGAAACGTCCGTTAGAGCAGACGCTGTGCCATTGTATATCTCCAGCAGGTTATTGCGGTTATAGCGAAGGGAGCCGTCGAACGGGGGCAGGGTTGGTTGAGCAGGGTGGGATTCGGCCGGGGCCATCGAGGGCAATGTAGTAGTGACGTCGGATCCGGACAAAGACTGCGAATTTGTGGCGGGTGTGGTGGCAGTACGACGGAATGTCATAGTACCATTGACAGAGCGGCCGTCTCGGCGAGACCTGTAGGGACATATGTTAATAGCTGGGGTGACAAAACGAAGCCGCGGCTGAGCCGTTGTCATGTCAAAAGACAGCGAAAGCGATCGATCGGCCGCGCAGCAATGCGATGGGATGGGTATCAGGGGGGGAAGACAAACCAATCGTCACCGGACCGCGACCCTCGGGACTGGCCGGCCGCTGCAGAAGCAAAGCTCGTTGGTGTTGACGACATGATTCGGCGGATATTATTGTATTGTATCGGTGGCCGAGTCAGGTGCGAGTGATGATAGTATAACAGAAGAGCGCTTCGGTGGGGCGTGAAGATGGTGACTTTGCGACAGAGACACGGGACAATAGCTTCAGCAGTGCCAGATTGGAAAATTGTCCAGGGCGCAGCGATATAGATGAAGCGAGGGGTGTGTGAAGTAGTTGATACGCAGGCGCGACGAGACGGAGACCCAAAAAAAGAGAGAGAAAAAAAATGTGCTGGTCAAGGGCGAGAGGAAGGAAGCGCGCTGCAGATGTGGCGGGCAGGAGACGTTTTGACGATGTGGGAACGCGATGCCTTTGCGTAGAATTGAACGATTCCGGGGCGACGTCGTAGCCGAGGAGGGCTGCTTGGAAATGCTGTGCTTAGGAGGGGGGAGGGAAAGTTGCTGATGGATGGGGTAAGTCGAGGTGACAAGTTAAGCTGGCAACAGTAATGATGGTCTTGCAGATGATCTTTCAGCGAAAGGGTCAGGGATGTGGCGATGCTGCGCGGGGTGGTGGCGGGAGTCGGGATGGAGGCTCAAAACGATCTTGGTTTTGTGTGGCAGGAAGAGAGAAAAGAGATGGGAGCTTCGGACGTCCTCTATTTTTTTCCTCTAAAAGAAGAAAGAGTCCACCACACCAGGTAAGCACATCGGGGGAGCTCTTCCCCATACACACAAAATTCGTGTGGGCTTAGTCAACGCTATGTCGGCGCCTGGCACGTGGCTGGTCACCTGTCGTTACCACGGCGTGTGACTCATGGCACTGACTAAGCACGCTGTATGAAGTACGCGAGTACGAGTACGAGTACGGGTAAGCGTGCGAATGGTCACATGACCGAACTGGGCCCCAAAGCATCAACTAAAAGGCATGGAGCACGGCAGAGTGAGCAACAATGGCGTGAAAAGACTGAAAATGAACTATGAAGAAGAAGAGAGAGGAAAAGAAAGGCCGAAAACGGCAAAGGCAGGCCCTCTATAGGGGATGCAGAGTGACGGGGAGCCGGAGAGTGCCGGGGAGTGCCGAAAATGCCCTGAGACACCTAACAAAGAGCTAAAACGCAGGCCCTAGGGAGGGCAACTGCGGTAGCGAGAGGGTCTCACAGCATAGGCGACCCAGTAGATGTATCCCACACTGCCCCTAGGGCCTGCCAGGCCCTCTCTCTTTTAAAGATATAAAGAACTAGTTTAAAAACACGTTAAAAAAGAAGTAGTTAAAGAAATTAAAATAAACTAAATTCTAGTAAATAGATTAAATAAATTAGGAAGAAAATAGAAAATAATAGGCTGCCTAGTGTAATGGGCCAGGGCCATGGGGAGTGGGGCAGGCCATGCCTTGCCCGGTCCCGTCGATTCCATGAGGCAGAGAGGCGGCGTGCGACCCCTAGACTCCTGTAGGGAAGTGAAGGGGCTGGGCGGGAACGAACCCCACTGTTACGATTCGGCCCCGCGGCCAAACCAAAACCAGGAGGAAGACAAATAGGAAGGCGGTCAGAAACGGCAATACAACATTGCCAGCGCAACACACACGAAGAGTACATCCAACATGTACAGCCGAAGAGAGAAAGTTCATACGGAATGGACTTTGGCCGTATGAACTTTGGAGAAAGTTCATACGGAAGGATCGAGGGACGTATGAACTTTGGAGAAAGTTTATACGGAAGGATCAAGGGACGTATGAACTTTGGAGAAAGTTTATACGGAAGGATCAAGGGACGTATGAACTTTGGAGAAAGTTCATACGGAAGGATCAAGGGACGTATGAACTTTAGAGAAAGTTTATACGGAAGGATCGAGGGACGTATGAACTTTGGAGAAAGTTTATACGGAAGGATCGAGGGAGATATGAACTTTACTGTATATAAGACTAAGGCTTCCTCCTAGACATTAGATAGAAGACTTAGTCGTTACCGCTTGTTTAAAATACAAACCTATATAAACTTGTATTCCTGTGGCCCTTATTACCTACAAAGTATAAGTAACCCTTATTACTTACACCGTAGTGCTGATATTATTTGTCCTACACTTGCTCGAGCCTTATTTCAAGAATATAAACCTCCCTAGCCTGATTAACTGGCAGAGACACCTTCCGAGGAGTGCCTTTATAATAATAGTAACGACTCTTGTTTAGACCCGACGTGTATCGCTAAACAATACCAGCACATTTCGCTAAAATATCGACTCCTAACACTACCGTAACTATGTTAGCTTAACTCTAGTAACTTCAGGACCGTATCTAGGAACTAGAGGACGTTAAGAAGGCCAACGATGCCCTTATAAGCAGCCTTCAGGAGGTAGTACAGCAAGGGACCAAGGAACCTCTAAGACTACTACCGCCGCGTAAGTACGACGGGAACTAGAAAGGGTTAAAGCCTTTCCTGGCTTAATGTCGCCTGTATTTTGAATACCAGGCCAGCCACTTAACGAACGGACCGGACTAGGTCCTGACGGTAATCGGGTATCTGGAGGGAACGGCAGCCGCCTGGGCAGAGCCGATCCTTAATAACTACCTTGATAACAAGGGAAACCCGAACGAAATAGGAGACCTCGCGAAGAAGGCGTTCAAGAGCTATCCCAGCTTCGCGAAGCTCTTGACGGAGACCTTTAAGGATCCGGACATTAACCGCGAACATGAACGGAAGATACTACAGTTAAAGCAGACCAAGTTAGCTTCCTCCTACGCCACCGAGTTCCGACAGCTTATGGCGCAGCTCGACTGGGATGATGAACCCGCAATGGTGTAGTTTTATAATAGCCTAAAGGACGAAGTTAAGGACGAACTTAGTAAGGAAGATCGACCGGACACACTAGCCGAGTATATCACCCGAGCTATACGTATCGATAACCGCCTTTACGAGAGGAAGAAAGAAAAGAAGGGGTATCGCGCGCAGGCGAACCTATACGCGAAGACATAGAAGAAGGACGTTAACCGTGGCGACCCTATACGTCTAGACGCCTTCTAGCGGAAGGACTAGAAAAAGAAAGGAAAGTGTTATAACTACGGAAAGGAAGGACACTTCGCTAGAGACTACAAGGTGCCTGAGCCGAAGTAGATAAGAACTATAGATGCTAGCACGCTCTAGGACTATAAGGTAATATCTTAAGTCGCATGCTACGACGACAACTACGACACCCACTAATCCGACAAGGACGGAGCCGGATAGTAGCTAAAGAAACCCAAGCATATACGGATAATACGGACTAACCGCGACGGAAACGACGACCTTGTGTGGGCCGGAGAAGAGGAAGAAGCCTACTAGGACCTCGGACAAGACGTGTAACTCTTAGAACCTAAAGATGTCCCAGCTATAGAATACTTTAACCCTAGGTGCCGTATACACAAGTAATAAAAGAAGGAAAACCTGGAAGCGCAGGGCGAAGATTTTCGTTGCCTATGCGAGGATGCTAAGACATGCGGATAGTATAGTAAGCTACGAGGCACGGTGTTTATCACGGTAGCCGTGAAAAACCAATGGCACGGTATCCCCGACGGGGCGCTGATCGACGGAGACACCTCTCCGGCGTGGGAATTTAGCCGCGAAAAATTCAAGTATTAGCGTCGGTAAAAGGAAACCCCCACGAGTAGAGACGCGGTGTACCTTATTAACCTCGGATGGAGAAATAACGAAGTGTATAGACACTATTTAACGGGAAAAGTCGTTAAGCTAGAAGAAATCAAGGGGGTCTGGCCCACGACTAACCTAACCCCGTCCGCGAAGTACGACTATAGACAGGACGTGCTATAACAAGACTGTATAATGGTAATATGTTTCCGCTATATGGCTAGCAAGGCCATAGCTTGGTATAGAGGCCGTTCCTATAACGACTACTACTACGAGAAACGTATCCTGGCAAAGCTCGACAGGGAAGACCGTCACTTTCGGCGTACACCCTGGAGACGTAGTAGAATCGCCACGCTAGTATACGACACCCGGACTACAGAGGAGTTCTAGCGGGAAGTCGACTATCACCTGTACGACAGCCCAGACACACCTTACACGGAGGACCTCGAAGTACCCGAGATCCAGGAACACTCGGAAAACGAGCCGGTCCGACCGACACAGGACGCGGCCTCGGACAGAGACAACTAGTCCTGTACAATATCCA
>JADHKN010000088.1:0-88040 GCA_019925475.1 Ophiostoma ips | reverse complement strand
TCACCGGGTACGATCCGTGCATAGCAGAGAGCAGCAGCCGCCAATACGCAAGCTTTTGCATCACTCGCTATGGAAAGAAAAGATCACCACTCCCGCCAGCCCGCTTCAGCATCTCATACTCGTTTCTGTGCCTGTGCTTTCAAACGCAACGCCGTGCAAATTCATTGAACCCAAAAGCTCGGATTGTAGTAAGAAAAAAATACAATAAAAAATAGATAACACAAAAGCAGAAACAAAGCGCGGTAAATTCAGACAATAAAAGCAAAATGCCTTTTTCTAATCCTTTCCCATTTTTTTTTCGCCCTCTTACTTCTTCGTGGCTCCTGTTGCCTTTTTCCCAGGGGAAAACCCCCCCGATCCTCCGGTTTTAAGTCCCCCCCTCATGGGTGGTCCGCCTTCACAGAAGAAAAAGAGTGAGTGTATTACTCGTCTTGTGCCGTATAGCACAAGTGAGGAAGTGAGTAAGTGAGAGAACATCTCCGGCTCGCTTGCAGTATTGCGGCCCTATGGCAACTGCTGATGGGACAAGTCGTCGGGGAGATGGAGTAGTTTTGGTGGTGATAGTTTTGGTTGGATGTTGTGCAAGGCGGTGAGGGTGAGAGTGAGGGTGGTGGAATGGCAATGGTAATGGTAATGGAGATTATTATCTCCTAGAGCACAAAAGCACAAAGTGCTGGCGCTTCTGCTTCCGCAACTGCTCCTGCAGCTGTTTTACAGCGCTTGGAGTGCGCGCAGTGGCGGCTTCGACAGCCGCTTTGCGGGCAGCCGCCGCCACTGCTGCTGCTGCTGCTCGGCACGACTCTCCGGCTCGGCACTCTAAGCGTACGTCCGCGAGAGGTTGCGCAGGTACCAGTCGACCAGCTTGCGGCCGACCTTGGCCTCGGACACGTGGATCAGGTCGCCCTGCATGGCGTAGTCCAGGTCGCTGACGTTGGTCCACTCGCCGTCCAGCAGCTTCTGGTCGTTCCACCGCAGCTGCTTGGTGCGCTCCTTGTTGACAATCAGCCACGACCGCAGCTCCTCGGGCCGCACCTCGAGGAAGCCGGCCAGCTTCTTGAGGTCCATGGTGGTGTACAGGCGCAGGTACGACTTGACGGTGGGGCTCCACATGTTGGTTTTCACCTCGTCCATGAAGACGGCCAGGTGGTGCTCGATGGGGTCGACGTTGGCCTCCGGGTTGTCAAAGTCGGGCGGCACGGGCGAGATGAACTTGGGGCAGGCGGCGCGGAACAGCTCCTCAAAGATGGGCAGCGACTCGGGCCCGCCGCGCTGCAGCTTCAGCAGCTGCTCGCCGTACTTTTCGCGGATCTGCGTGTGGATGGCGTCGTCGAGGCGCGTGGGGTGGAAGGCGACGCAGATGGCAATCAGCGCGTACATCTGGTCGTTCTTCTTGGTGATGGAGTCGTACTGCGCGTTCTTCTGGAAGTTCTTGGTGCGCGACACGTACACCAGGATGTGGCTGAACATGCGGATGGCGTCGGCGTAGCGGCGCATCATCATGTACGAGAAGCCAATGTAGTAGTACGTCGTGAAATGTGCCGCCATGACGCGCGCAAACATGGCCTTTTTGTTGAGCTCAATGTCGTCCATGGTCTTGAGCGCGAGGCTGAAATCGCCCAGCAGGCAGTGCACGCGCAGCAGCCCGATGATGGAGAAGTAGCCCAGCATGCGGTACAGGTTCTTGGAGCCGTACTCGCCGGCCACGGCGGCGGGGTCCTCGTTGCGCTTCTGGGCGGCCAGCTGCTCGGCGATCTGCGAGCGCTGGATCAGCGAGTACAGCACGTTGAGCACGCTGTAGCAGCCCCAGGTGTTGGGGTTCTCGCGCAGGATGGCAATCTCCTCCTCGTTGTTGTTCTGGCGCGCGATGCGCATGCGGTAGGAGGAGAAGGAGTTGAACTGGTAGATGAACTCGTCGATGACATCCCAAGCCCAGTAGTACTTTTGGGTTAGTGAGTTAGAAAAGAGAAGAAGAGGAGTAGGAGGAGGGGGAAGAGGAGGAAGAACAAACAGATGGCGGCTCAAGGTCAACAGGACCCTCCGAGTTCAAAATAAAGTGAAACAGACTGCAGTAGGCGTCGTAGCTCTGGAACTTGACCTCGAGCGGTGCGGAAAAGTCGAGCGGCTGGGCGGCGGCGGCCAGACGGGCCTGGATGTCGTCGTTCTGCTGGGCCAGCGTCATGGAGTTGACCTGCTCCAGCTCCTCGAGGCCGTCCTCAAAGTCGACCTGCTCGCGGTAGTCGTTGACGAGCGCCTCCTCCTCGACATCGCTGTCGTCGTCGAGGGCGCGGGCCGGAGCCGCGCCGTTTTGGAGTCCGCTCATGGTGGTGTGTTGATGAGGAGGGGGGTTAATCTAAAAGATAACCCGGGTGGTGGGAAAGGAGAGTGAACACGGAGTAGATAGGGTGGATGCGGTGTCCCAGATAGCTGGTGTGTTGAATGTTTACAAGGGGGTGGTGGTGATGGAGAGGGAGATCTTCTTGGGTGAATCGAAAATAATTTTGCTGGCCGTTTTCGTACAGGTTTGGCGGGGCATATTCGCAGGCCAAATTTCGTGGGGTTCCTCAGAAGAGACGACTAGTTTGGCAAAAGTCACAGTTGACTCAGCAGAGTTCCAGCCACACCTGTTCTCAGCCACACTTGCGTGTGGAACGTGTGGAACGCTATGAATTCGTCTTAGGGCAAACACGCAACGTGCCTGGGTGGGGACTGCTTTAAGAAGGGGTCTCCGGATAAACCTACGTCCGAGCCGCTGCACGTCGCGCCCCAGCTGGGACTGGGACGGCGCCTTGACTCCAAGCTGCCTAGTGCGCAGCTGCAACCGGCACCCCGCTAGCGCGCCGAGCTGTCGTCACTTTCCCGTACGAGTGCTCCGTCCTGGTGCATGTCATGGCCTGGCCCTCGCCACCTCCACCTCCACATTCCTGCAGCGACACCACCACGGCGCAACGACCAACCACTGCGCGTGCCTTGTCTGCGATTGATGCATTCGTTCTGTGCTTCATTGTTGATGTGAGCCAAGCCAGTTCATCTCGTTGCCGCATCGTTGTCGGCCCTCTTTCTCATCGAACCATTTTGACACGACACGTGTAACGTGTATGAGTGCTCGTATTCATTGGTGCCTTCAGACCACGTTTCTTTCTTGTCTTTTTACAGTCTTTTTGCTCTTTTCACTGCTCTTCACTGCTCTCATCGCCAGAGATACGTTTTGCGCGGACTGAGATATGCGCTTGAGAGGCAGCTCACGCCGCTGCGCTCTCATTGACCCTACGACTTTGCTCCGATAGCAACAGCTCTACCCTTTTAATTCTAAAGAATAAAGAAACCATGGCCCTCCCTGGCTTCGACGACTGCGACGACGACGGCTGCCCGGCGACGCCGCCAGGCCTGTCGACATCCCGGCTGTTCTCGCTGGCGCCGTTTGTGGCCACGTTTGTGGTTGTGTTTCTCGTCGTGTCGACGCGCGTGTTCCCGCGGCTGTCCCAGGTCCAGCAGCAGGCCGACGACGGCGAGGACCACTACCTGCCGGCGTCGGCGCCGGCAGCGCTGCGCCTGGCACACGCGGACCGCGGCGCCAAGTCGCTGCGGCGGCGGTTTGCGTCGGCGACGTTCTCGGCAACGATTGCGCTGGCGGCGGTGCTGGCGGAGCTGATCCTGGCGGAGATGTCGGAGACGGTGGACGCGACGGTGCGCAGCGCGGCGCTGCGCGTGACGGTGCCGTCGCTGCTGTTCTTGCTGGTGATTCTGATCCCGTTCCTGGAGCTGCAGTCGATTGTGGCGGGCTCAGGCCTGTCGTTCCAGCGCAATGCGCGGGGCCAGATCCCGCGCGTGGCGTGGACGATCCAGCTGCTGGCGTTTGGCGGCTGGCTCGTGCTGTTCTGGTCGGTGGGCGTGGCGGTGCCGGGCCCCGTGCAGAGCTACTACTACAATACGTACTCGTATGCGCACAGCGCACGACACGACGGCGCAGCACGCGACGGCGCCGCACGCGGCCTGCCGAGCCTGCTGCAAGAGAGCCTGCGCAGCGAGAGCGCACAGGGCGGGCTGTCGCGGGCGTGTCTGGAGCGGATCGGCGTGATTGGGATCTCGCTGATGGCGCTGCTGTCGGGGTTTGCCAGTGTGTCGTCGCCGTGGCAGACGTACAACGAGCGGTTCAGCAGCAGCAGCCGGCGGCGGCCACCGGTCTCCGACTCGGACGTGGCGCGCAAGGAGGCGAGCCTGAGCATGACGTCGGACATGCTGATGACGAAGCGGCACCGGCTGCAGTCGCTGCAGCTCAAGGCGAGGGTGCTGGCGGACCCGGCTGGCGCTACAGGGGGTGTTGGTGGTGGTGTTGGTGGTGTTGGTGGTGGTGGTTCCACGGCTGCATCACCGACGGCCCAAGCGTCGGGCGTGTTTGGCAAGCTGGTGGGCTCGATCAAGAGCGTGGTGGGCGGCGAGCAGGGCGACTCGGCGGAGATCAAGCAGCTGGCCATGGAGATCAGCGGGCTGGAGACGATGGAGGCGGACCTGATTGCGTCGCTGTCGGCGCTGCGGGCGAAGCGGGCGTCGGAGACGCGGGCGGGCACGCCGCTGGGCCGGCTGCTGCTGGTGCCGCAGTACGTGTTTGGCGCGTACTGCGTGTACCGGATAGTGGCGACGTCGCTGACGGCGCTGCACCGGCTGGTGGGCCAAAAGTTGCCATCGTCCCCCTCGTCCCCCTCCTCCTCCTCCTCCGATCCCGTCAGCCGCGTGCTCGGCGTCGTGGCACACTACTGGGACCCCAAGATGGACCAGAACGCATGGGGCCGGCAGATCTCGTTCTTGCTGAGCGGGGTGATCCTGCTGGCGTCGGCCAACTCGGTGGTGCAGACGTTCAACATCTTTGTGCGGTGGGTGCCGCGGCTGCAGTACCAGGCGCAGGCGAACCTGGCGCTGATGGTGGGCCAGATTGCGGCGACGTACGTGATCAGCTCGGCGCTGCTGCTGCGGTCGAACCTGCCCAAGGAGATGGGCAGCGCGGTGAGCGACGCGCTGGAGAGCGCGCTGGAGCCGGGCTTTGTGGACCGGTGGTTTGAGGGCTGGTTCCTGCTGGCGAGCGGGCTGACGGCGGCGGGCCTGTGGGTTGGGCGGAAGCTGTCGGCGGGCGACGGCATGGACGGCTACGACGACTACGGCATGGAAGAGCTGGGGACGAAGCGGTCCGTTGATTAAGGTGTTTGTTTGAGGTGACGATTTTCTTTTGCTCGATTCCCCTTTTGCGTTTATTTGTTTTTATATCTGTCGTATTCATCTCTGCTATTTTATTTATTCTTTTGATTTTCTTCTCTTCTTCCTTTTTCTTCTTCTCTTCTTCCCCTCCTCTTCCTCGTCTCTTCTCTCCCACCACGGGTTCGTGCCCGGACTCTCTTTGCTAGCCGATGTCGCATTGGCTCGCGGGCACGGAGGATCATCACCAAAACTTCAAACCGTTCGTCTCGGCGTGCCTTTTTTTTTTCATTTTTCCATTTTCCATTCTACGAGTACACCTGCTTTAAGCCGCACCGATAATAGCCAGTTCATGCCCTGACACGATGTGTGGGATCGTCGCAGGGGGGTCGGTGCACCCCAATGCAGCGCGATGCGACAGTTTGTGTGTCGGCGATGAACGTTTTTGGCGTCATTCTTAAGCAGCGGCTCCTGATCCTCGTCTCAACGGCCGCGTGCTTTGACGTTGGCATCCTTGGCGGGTGCTTTGACGCTGGTGTCTGTTGATGCGTCGTTCTTTTGTTCTTATTTCTTATACCTTATTTTTTATTTCTTGTTGGCCTTTCTGTTCTTTTATCTGAATTCTTAAGACGACACCGCCGTCTGAATTCCTCTCACGACTCGTCTTCTTCAAGATCTTCGAGATCATACAACCACGACCATGGCCTCATTGCTCCCACCACTGCTCCTCCTCATGGCCGCCACGCCGGCGGCGGCCCTGTCGCTGGCCAACGTCCAGGTCCTCACGGCGTCGGTGCCGATCAACTGCCTGCTGGCCTACGACGAGCAGCTGTCCAGCTGCACCCAGAGCGACTTTGCCACGACGTGCTCGCAGGGCTGCCAGTCGAGCATTGTCCTCGCACAGCAGGCGATCAAAGCGTCGTGCAGCAGCCATGACGGCAGCGCGGCAACGTCGGTGCTCGACGTGGCTCTGACGGGGGATCTGGTCGGGCTGCTGTGTGGGACGAGCGACACGACGACGACATCGACGTCGGCATCGGTCTCGATATCGTCGACGTTGACCAAGACGAAGACGAAGACGACGTCGTCGTCGGCGACATCCTCATTGCGGTCGACCACGTCGGCGGCGAACACATTCAGCACGGCGATAAAGACAACATCCACATCGTCATCCACATTGTCATCTACATCAGCATCTACATCGACGACATCCTCATCATCCGCGTCCGCATCATCCACATCTATAACCACATCATCATCATCATCGTCATCATCATCATCATCATCGTCATCATCATCATCATCATCGTCATCATCAGCGCAGACAACTGCTTCCAGTACAGCTGCAATTGTCTCCTCGACACCCATCCCAGCAGCGCTGTCATCGACCACCTCGATCGCCAGTGCCAACACAGCAGCGTCGTCGTCGCCGTCGTCGTCGTCGTCATTGCAAGCAACAGTCCCTGCTCAAGTTACCACGGCTTCGTCATCATCCCTACCCTCACCAGCACCGGTGTCGTCCTCCTCCACTCCGAGCACGGCGCCTCCACAGACATCGGCACAGGCACCGGCCTCGTCCGCAGTGGCATCGTCGCTGCCATTGCAGCAGTCGGTTGCGCAGAGCACAAGCCTTGTCGCGACCGAGTCCGTGGCTGCCATCGGCCAAGTGACAGACGTGCCGGTGGCGCCCGTCTCAGCAACAACACAGACAACGCTCAAGCAGACAAAGACGTCCACCAGTAAAAGCACGGCCACGAGCAAGTCGGACGGCGGCGGAAGCCCGTTTGATACCGTTGTCACCAGCGGTGCAGCAGAGCAGTCGGCGCATATGTTGATGATGGTGGTGTCGGTTTTGTTTTATTTTATTCTGTATGAGTAGTTTTGTATTTTTTTTTTTTTTGTATTTTTTTTTTTTGTATATATTTAGCATGGCGTATGTTTCTTAATATTCAGATTATTTTCATATAACGTCATTGTTCTCTTGATTATCCTATATTCCGATGGCTGTTTTTCTTAATTTCTATTCTTTCTAATTTCCATTCATATTCTTTATTCTTTCAATATCATCACGTCATTCTTTTTTTATTTTCTTCTCTATATTATCTCCTATTTTCCTTTCTTGTCCTCTACTCCATAATGTTTCTTTCAATCGTTTTTTTATTTTAGAGTATGTCTTAAGAAACCCTAAACTCCACCGCCGAATAATCCAGGCTCACTGACATCGCACATCACGCGAGACTCCTCGACTCTACGAGTACGACACCCGTCACCAATCATATTGTCTATCGAGACAAGACAATAATACTACGTCGGTCCCTGCCCGTCGCCAATTCCTGCCGTCTCGGCTGATCCGTTTCAGACTGCTTACTCAGCCGTTGCCATGACGACCTCCACACGCCCACAACACAAACAGCGCCACAGTGTGGGTCCCTTTCTTACAGCGCGGGAGCATGCAGTGTTTACTCCCCATATTGCATGCAGCTCCCTTGCAGCCGGCTACGACGCAGACAGACGCAGCAAGTAAGTACGCCCTGTTGTCCCGCCTTCGCCCTCTTTGCGCGTTTCCTCTGCGACTCTCACTTCAACTTTGGCGGCACGATATTCATTCTTTGCTTCTCTTCTTGTCTTTGTCTTCCAGTGCCTTTTGCTCGTCGTTTACGTCTACGTCTACGTCTGTCCCACGTCTACGTTTTACGTTTTCACGATCGTTACGTTGCTGTCGTCGCCGTCGTCGCCGTCGTCGAAAAGCCTCATTTTTGAGATCTCGACATCGTCTTCTTCGCTTCTTCTCCTCTTCTTCTCATCGCTTCTTCGCTTCTCCTCTTCTTCTCTCATCCCCTCTCCCATCGTCTGGCATCGCCTGGACGCGCGCTCCCCTTCTCTTACTCGCCCTGAGATGCTCTGCTCTCACCGGCCTCGCCGCTCCCGGCCCAACTGACCGTTTGACACGACCGAGAAGCCACATTACCACAATACCACGATATAACACAGCCGACACAAAACAATACACACAACTCTATACTCACATCTTCAATTACACCACACCACACACACACACACACCATGGACGCCAGCTACCTGTCCCAGCAGGTCAACGCTATCATCGACCAGCTGCATGGTTTGTTTGACGAGATTGGTGTATCACCTCACGAGCAAGAGGCTCGCGAGGAAGAGGTGAGCTTTGCTTTCTTTCTTTCTTTCTTTCTTTTTTTATATCCCCTGACCACAACTAACCAGCCAGCTCTTCAATGCCCTCTCCGACGCCCTCCACAACCAGGTCCGGCTGGTAACGGCCGAGAAGAAGAACATGGTCGACGAGGCCCAGCGCGCCATCACCGCCATCCGCCAGATGGAGGCGTCGCTGGACGACTCGCGGTCGCGCCGCGACTACGACGCCGACGACGAGCTGCAGGTCACCTACCCGCTCACGCGTTGTCTGCAGGGGCTCAAGGAGAAGCACCAGCAGATCAGCAAGATCCACCGCGAGCGTTTTGAGCAAGTTCGCAGTATGTCTTCCCCTTCTCGCCCCTTCTCGCCCCTATATCAGCTCCGTGCGCCCTGCTAACCCCCCCTCCCCCCCCCCCCCCCCAGAACTCGTCGAGGCACTCGAGTCCTACTCCTCTCACCTCGAGAGCAGCTTCGTCCGCATTGCCCTGCCGCCCACCGCCCCCAACCAGTCCATCCCCATCAACTTTGACCTCTCGCCCTCGTACGTCGACAAGCTCGACGCCGAGTTCACGCGCGTCTACGACGAGTACACGCGCCGCATCGCCACCGTCAAGGCCCTGTCCGAAAACATCATCCAGCTGTGGGCCGAGCTGGGCACGCCCCAGGCACAGACCGACGCCGCCATTGTCAAGCACTACCGCGACGCCCCCGAGCAGCTGGGCCTGCACGAAGACGACCTGGCCCGCCTGCGCAGCCGCCGCGACAAGTTGGCCGACGAGAAGAAGGCGCGCGAGAAGCGCCTCAAGGACCTCAAGACCGCCGTCGGCGACCTCTGGGCCAAGCTGGGCGCCGAGGAGCACGAGAAAAAGGCCTTTCTCAACCGCAACCGCGGCTGCGGCATCCGCCAGATCAACGAGTTTGAGGACGAGCTCGCGCGCCTCAACGAGCTCAAGCGCCAGAACCTGCCGACCTTTGTCGAGGACGCGCGCTGCCGCCTGCAGGAGCTGTGGGACGTGCTGTACCTGTCGGAGGACGAGATGCTCGAGTTCACGCCGGCCTTCTCCGACGTCTACAGCGACGCACTCCTCGAGGCCCACGAACGCGAGATTGCGCGCCTCGACGCCCTCAAGGAGCAGCGCGCGCCCGTGCTGGCCATGGTCGAGCGCCACCTGTCGCTGATCCGCGAGCGCGACGACCTGGCGGCGTCCAGCCAGGACGCGTCGCGGCTGATGATGCGCGGCCAAAAGGGCGAGCGCCGCGACCCGGGCAAGCTGCTGCGCGAGGAGAAGATGCGCAAGCGCATTGCCAAGGAGCTGCCCAAGGTGTCGGCCGACCTGACCAAGGCGCTCGAGGCCTGGGAGGACGAGTACGGCCGTCCGTTCTGGGTGCACGGCGAGCGGTACTTGGACAAGCTGTACGAGGCCAACGGCGGCGGTGGTGCTGCTGCCGCAACAAAGCCGGCGGCGCCGTCTGTGCCGGGCCCGCGGTCCAAGACGCCAGCAGGCCCGCCGGCGTCGGCGGCCAAGAACACGATCAAGCGGACACCCGGCGCTGGCGGCACAATTGGTCGCAGCAATGCGCCATCCCGTGCCGGAATCAAGACGCCCACCGTGTCCATGGTCACAGGATCGGCGGCAGCAGCAGCAGCAGCATCAGCAGCATCAGCAGCATCAGCAGCAGGAGCAGGAGCGGGCGGTGCACGTGTGATCAAGCGCACGCAGCCGACACCATCGGGCATCCCGAGCGGCCGCGCCAGTCCGTCACGGATCCCGGCCGCCACGTCGTCGCGGGCACCACTGGGCACGCTCAAGCACGGCACCAACTCGCCGGAGCGGCCGCGCGTGGGTGCGCCGGCTAGCAATGGCCTGCTGCGGGCGGCTCCGTCGCTGAAGCGCGCGCCACCGCCCAAGATGCGCGACCTTGTGCACGTGCCGGAGCTGGAGACGCCCAAGAACCCGTACCGCGGCACCAACATGGACTCGAGCGCCCACGTGCGCCACGTCGAGTCCGATGACGTGTACGCCGACGACGGGTACGACGACGACGAGGAGCACTACGATGAGCACTACGATGAGCAGTACGACGAGCGGTACGATGAGCGGTACGACGAGCGGTACGACGAGCGCTACGAGGACCACAGCCAGAGCAGCCAGGCACAGAGCACGCGGCCGCCATCGTCACAGTCGTACTCGCAGTATCGGCCGCAGCAGGCGAAGCAGTACGCCGGGTCCGCAATGGGCTCCGGGTCCGGGTCCGGGTCGGTGCGGCAAATCTCCAACACATCAGCCACCGTCTCCGGGTCAGAAAACTGGGAGACATTCGACGACAACTCGGACCTCGAGCCCGAGCTGGACGCCACCGAGGTGCACTACGCCAAGCTGCGCGCCGCCCGGAACAAGCGCATGTCGCCTGAAGCACACGGCTATGGCGCCAGCGAACGGCCGCCGTCCAGCATGGCCAAGCGGCAACGCGGCCTGCCGCCGCCACCCACCCACTATGCAGGCCATGGGACGGTGGATGCCGAGGGCAACCGCATCATCTCGGGCAGCGAGTGGACCGACGAGGATGCGTTTTAGTTTTTGTCTGTTTTATGATCATTATGATCATCATCGTCACGTGACGCCCTGCTTCTGCTTCTTCTGTACATATTACCCCCGGCAAGCCTGTCGTCTACGCGGCGGCCGCCTTTTTTTGGATCTTGGCGAGACTTGTCACAGTCTCTTGCTCTGTCTTTTCTCTTTCCTCTCTTTCCTCCTTTCCTCCTTTCCTCTCTTTCTATCCCTGGCTTGATCCGTTGCCATCGCCAGTCTTATTCCCTTACCTCCTTCAGATCTGTTCAGGATCTCTTTTCTTTTATTTTCTACCTATTGTGTAATTACCACCGGCCGGCGTTTGTTTGTTTGTTTTTTCAGCTCGTGAGAGCATTGGATTGGTCTTGGTCTTGGTTTCTTTTGTCTTTATTGTCATTCTCTCGTCTTAATGAATTCGTTCAAAATCATCTTTCTTGAAGTGCTTACATAATCCAAATTTCAACAAGACGCGTCACTGTATTTGACAGCTGGATCGCCTCTTGGCGCGATGAGTATGTGGGGGCACACTGCCATTTACGGCGCTGCATGCACTGGTAATAGGGGGCAGACCCCACTGAAGCTCGGTGACAGGCCCATTGAGCCGCCTACAGCTGGCGCTACAGGACACTAAAATACCCATCAACGGCTGCCGTGTGTCAGCCTTGCAGCATCAACAAGCATCACAGCTTCTATTTATTGCGAGAGAAGCATTGTACTTGTGCCTATATACATGCCCTTCCCACCGACTCCCTGACCGTGGCCCTATCCGGTTCAGGGCCGGGATTGACGGTTCTTTTTTTACGGTTTCTGTCTTCGATCTCGACAACGACGACGACGACGACATCATGGACGATGCCGCGGCAGCGTCGGCCCTGCGCGGTGCATCGCTCGCCTTTAGCCATCAGCGCCAGCAGCAGCAGCAGCAGCAGCAGCAGCAGCAGCAGCAACAGCAGCAACAACAACAACACCAACAACACCTCCCCACCCCCGTCCGCATCCGCGCACCCTCCGTCTCGCCATCGCGTACCACCAGCTCCTTGTCTTCCGGCCTTCCGCGAAACGACACCGGCGTCTCCAACAGCGCACTCCTGGCTGCGACCACGGCTGCCAGTCACAGCACGAGCAGCGGCGCCAGCCTCGGCGCTGGCCTCACGACACAGACACGGACGCAGACGCGCACGATATCCCCTGGCCGGTCGCCTGGCCGGTCGCCTGGACGCTCCCCCAGTCCCGGCCGACCCGGAACAGGGGCTGCAGAAACAACAACAACAAATGCCGCCGCATCCGCGCGCTCAGCGTCGTTCTTGGCGGCCACGCGCGCCGCCAGCCAGGCCGCCAGCCAGGCCGCTAGTCCCGGCCTGACGCCCAGCGGCACGGGTCACAACAATACTACAACTACAACAACAGGCGGGCCCGCGCCTGCCTACCTGTCGGCGGCGCTGCTGGCGACGGCCGCGGGCGACGAGCGACGGCGTGCGGCGGAAGCGGCGGCGGGAGGGGCAGCAGGGGCAGTAAATGGCAGCGGCCGTGTCAGTGCGGCTTACACAGGCAATAGCCGGTCGACGAGCAGCCTGGCACGGACAACAGTGGGCACAGACGCGGAGGCAGAGGCAGAGGCGGACACACCGGGCATGCCACCGACGTCGTCGCTGATCCACCTGTTTGAGGAGTCGTCGGCCAAGGCAGCGCCACAACCGAAGCCAACGAAGCCGACGCCCAAGCCGAAGCCAAAGCCAAAGGTTGTACAACAGAAAAAAAACGCCCAGATGGAGGAGCCCCAGCAGCACAAAGAAACCACGAGTACGCCCAAGGCAGCGCGCCCACTGAAAGCGTTTACGCCGCCGCGGTCCGTCAGCCCCAAGAAGGCCAACGACGCGAGCGCGGCATCGGACCACGACTTGGACCCGGACCGGACGCCCAAGGCCACTGTGGTGAAGCGGGCACCACCGGCAGCAGCAGCACCGCCTGCGCTTCCACCCAGGGCCAAGCCGACACCACCGCCGAGTCCGCGCACGGCCGAGCCAAAGAAGCTGGTGCCAACTGACCAGCCGGCAGCAAAGACCGGACCCTCCGGAAAGACAACGGTGAACACCCCCCTGCCCCAGCACCGCATCTCGCTGCGCAGTCTCAACGACGAAGCCGATGTCATGGACCGGCCCTCGCCGGCGCCGGTGCCGCCGCCGCCGCCGCGCACGCGTGTGCGCACACGGAGCGTGGCCAGCACGACGAGCGCCGACAGTTCCGTGACGGCGCCACGCACAGCCAGTGGGCGCATTCGACGCGCGTCTACACCACTGGCGCTGCCAGCACCACCACCGCCGCCGCCGCCGCCTCGCCGGACCCCCACAACATCAACAACATCAACAGCATCAACAGCAACAACATCAACAGTCGACGGCCTCGCGAGCGCCATCATGGCCGGCTCGCTGGCGGCGGCCCAGGCAGCCCAGGCGGCGGCGGCGGCGGCGTCGTCATCGTCGGCGGCATCGTCGTTGGCGGCATCGCGGCCGGCGTCGCCTGGCAAGCGGCCGCCGGCTATGCTGCAGACGCTGCGGCGCGCGCGGTCACCGCCAGAGGGCGGCGGCCAAAACGGCAACAACAACAACGACGACGACGACGACATCTACGAGAGCCACTACCGGCGCAGCCACTACCACCGCGACGGGCGGCTGCGGCAGGGCAAGCTGCACCTGGCGCACGCGACGGGCACGAGCGCGCGGCACAAGCACCAGCACCACCACGAGGGCGCGCGCAAGCGCTGGCGCGAGGCGCTGACGGAGCGCCAGCGGCGGCGCTACGAGGCGGTGTGGGCTAGCAACCGCGGGCAGCGCGGCATCGACACGCGCGACGGCGCGGTGCTTCCGGTGCTTCCCGGCGTGGACGCCGACACGGTGCCCAACGTGGTGGTGCGCGACATCTGGCAGCGCAGCCGGCTGCCGGCCGACGAGCTGGCCGAGGTGTGGGACCTGGTGGCGGACGACGCGCGGGCACCGGGGGCGCTGACCAAGAGCGGGTTTGTCGTGGGGCTGTGGCTGATTGACCAGCGGCTGCGGGGGCGCAAGATCCCGGCGCGCGTGAGCGACAGCGTGTGGGCGAGTGCGCGGGGGATGCCGATGAAGCGGTAGGCGAGGGAGCGTGGCTGCGAGGGAGTGAGGCCGATAGGCCGAGAGACCGAGTAGCCGGAGGCGGGGCCGAGTGGTCGGGGTTGAGAGCCCAAAGTGGGGCCGTAATTATTCCGGCCGGAACATCTGATTTAAGCGTCTTGCATCCCATGATACCAAACATAGCCACAAGCAATATTCACTGCTGGTTAAAGTTTAAATAATAAATTTGACACATAACACTTTTTTTCTCTGACCGGCCGTTGACAAAAGAAACATGCATGACAGGAGTGAGGATAGGAAATAACAAGAGGGAAGAAAAGAAGAAAAAGAAGAAAAGACTCTAAACTTGACCACGAGGATCAGAAAAGAAACCGGAACGACCACAAAGAAGAGAAAAAAAAAGTGGTAAAAAATAAATAACAAGACATGATAACAGAAACATGAGACTTTTGTGTTTGCTTCGTCATAATAAAAACATGGATGGCCCTCGAGAGAACAAAAAGAAAGATAACACCCCTTTTTTCCTCTTTCCTTTTTTTTGTTTCTTTCCTTTTTTTTTTTCATTTTCCCTTTCCAGCCGTTTTTCCCTTTCCCATTTAACTTTTTAAAAAATCCCATCTCGCCCACTGCTTTCCCTTCCCGTCCTCTCCACGCCGGGAGCGGCGAGCGACCAAACGATATATCCAACAGCACGACGCTTTCACCCTAGCATTGGCCTGCGGGACGAAACACGGAGAGGCCGAGTGGTAGGACTGGTGGGCGGTATAAGGAATGGCGTGATTCATTCGTTATTCGTGGGTATAAGAGGAGCAGACGGAGAGGCGGAGAGGCGGAGACGGAGAGACGGAGAGACGAAGAAAAGAGAGACGGAGCGGCGAGGCGGAGCGGCGAGGCGGAGGATGACATCGAAGCGGCGGCGAGACGACCGAAAAAAAAAAGAAAAACGAGGGAAACACAAAACGACAACGAGAGACGATAAACAAAAACACTTTGCCCGCTCATTGACCACGCGGTCTCTGGTTCCGGCGGCTCTTTGCCACCGTCTCCCAGCCGTCGTTGTCCGTGCTCGCAGGTGCAGCGGCGGCCGCAGTCGCTGCTCCGGCGCCCTCCTCCTGGGCTGGAGCTGTGGCCGTCCGCGGCGTCGGCGGCTGCTGCGCGCCGGCGCCGTGGCCGCCGCCGTTGATGCGGGGCGGACGCGGGCCGTCGTTGTTGCGGGCACCGCCTCTTGGCGCACCGCCACCACGGCGCGGGCCGTTGTTGTCGGCACCGCCGCGGCCACCGCCACGGCCACCGCCCGTGGACTGTCTCCAGTTGCCGCTGTCGTTGGCGCGCGACTTGGCAATCGCCGCCGGATCGCGGGGCTCACGGGGCTCGCGGGGCTCGCGCGGCTCTCTTGAGCGCGGGCCGCGGTTGCCGTTGGCAAACGAGGGGGTGGTGGGTGTCGGGGGCAGGCCGGCCGCGACAGCAGCGGCAGCCGTGGCGGGCCGCGGCGCAGGCGGTGCAGGAGGCGCGTCGGCCTTGGCGGGCGCAGGTGCAGCGACCTCCGCCTCAGCAGGGGCGGCAGCGGGAGCGGCAGGGGTAGCTGCAGCAGGTGCAGCAGCAGCAGGTGCGGCAGGCGCCTCGGCAGCCTTGGCAGCGGCCTCCTGGGCAGCAGCCTCCTTGGCCTCCTTGGCCTTGCGCGCCTCCTCCTTGGCCTTCTCTTCGGCCTCCTTCTTCTCGCGCAGGGCAATCTGTCTCTTCTCCTCGACCTCGCGCTCGCGCGCCGCGGTGTCAATGGGACGGGCCGCGCCAAAGGGGCTGGCCTTGGCATCGCCAGCGGCGGCGGCAGTGGCAGCGGCATCGGGGGCCTCCGACACGGTGCGCTTGGCCAGGTTCAGTTTTGGCCGGGATGCCAGGGCGGCCGAGGCGGGCGCGGGCGACGTGGGAGCCTCGCTGCCGCTGCGCGACGGGGCCGAGGACTGCGGCGGGGCATCCGGGCGCATGCTGGAGCGCCACTGCATGTCGCGCTCGGCGGCGGTGGGCGCACGCTCGGGGCGCTCGGGGCGCTCAGGGCGGTCGGCGCGGTCGACAAACTCGCGGCGCGGCGGGCGCGGGCCGCTGCCAGAGTCGGAGCCGGGCGCGGGCGGGTTGGTTTCGTTGCGGGCCTCGCCCCACTGGGCGGGCGTCTTGCGGTTGCCGCCACGGAAGCCGTCGGAGCGGCCAGCCGCTGCGTCGCCGCCAGCAGCGGCGTCGGCCGGGCGCTCGGACGGCGGCAGAGGAGCCAGCGGGCCTCTGCGCTCCCATGTGATGTCGCGGGTCTTGTCCTCGGGGGCCTCGCGGGGCGCGCGACGCTCGGAAAAGTCGGGGGCGGGGCGGCGGTCGGAGGTGCGGCCCGGCAGGTCGGGCAGGGGGCCCTTGCGCGTCCACTCGCTGAGATCACGCGAGGACTCGCCGCTGCGGAAGTCGCTCTTGGCTGGGGGTGTTAGCGGTGGGCGAAAGAGGAAGTGATATAGCAGGAGAAAAAAAGAGGAGCACGTACGAGGATCGGCAATCTTGACCTTGATGTTGCGGCCGCGGAACGAAAGGCCGTCAAAGGTCAGGGCCTTCTTCAGGCTCTCGACGTCGGCAAACTCGGCATAGCCAAAGCCCTTGGGGCGCTTGGTGTCGCGGTCCTCGATCAGGCGGATGCTGGTGACGTCGCACTCGGCGAGCAGGTCGCGGATGTGGTCCTCCTCGATTTCGTAGTCCAGGTTGCCGAGGTGGGCAAGGTAGGGCGGCTTGTCCGGGATGCGCTGGGGGACATTGTCGCGGTACGAGCCGTGGCCTGGGGGGGGGGGCAGAGGTCAGTTGGGCGCGACTTTTGGGTGGACAGGACGAGGCATATAACTTACTGCGGTCGTTGTTGTATGAGCTGCCGTAGCCGCCGGAACGGCGCTCGGGAGGGGGGAGAGCCTGAGTGCCTGAGTTGTTAGTGAGGGCGACGGGCGATGGGCGATAGCCGATGGGCGATGGAGGCGGTGGTTTGACTACTTACCGACAGTCTCTTCGACTTCGTCAGCCCAGGAGCCACCGTAGGCTATGTGGATGTTAGTAACGTCACCTGAGGGGAGGGGGACAGGGGGGGGGGACATACAGTCGGTGACCATAAACTCCGTGTAGGAGAACTTCTGCACCTCCTTCTTTTTGGGAGCTAGATAGTGTTAGCATTGGTCATGGCATGAGACGTGAGGTGGTGGCATGTCTTGGTGGCCTCGTATTGGGATAGGGGCTGGCGGAAGGGATGTGGTGAGGAGAGAGAGGAGGAGGAGACGAAAGAATAACGCGACGACGAGACGACGAGAAGCAGAACGGAAGGCGAGACGAGACGACCAGACGACCAGACGACCAGTCGAGATGCGATGATGGGAGGCTTACCCATGATGATTGAAAAAACGAAATGAGACGTTGACTACGGGCGACACGCTCGGTTGCGATGGGCACGTAGACGACGTGGAGGTGGCGGTAGCGGATGGAGAGAGTGACGATCGAGGCCGGAGCAGCGAACGAGCAGGGCGATGGGGTGGGAAAAGTAAGACTTTAAAAAAAGAAAAAAAAAGGAAAAAAAAAACCGAGGAGGGGTGGAGGTCGAAAGTTCAAAAAGTCGAAAATCGAGGATGACAAATGCGGCGGGCAGTCCGAGCAAGGCAACGGGACGGGGCTGCGCACAATCGGAACGGAGACGACCAGACGGATGGGACGAGGACCGAAGACGTTGAGGGTCTTTGTTGAGGGAGTCGGGTGGCTTGGTGATGGCGGTGGTGATGTTGGTGATGGACGAGGGCGATGGAGATTTTTGGCGGTGCAAGGCAGAGGAAAAAAAATTAGGATATCCATTAGATTGGCTGTGCGAAAACCATTAATGCGTGGGTGGGCCGCGAGGGGGCGGCGAGGCTAGGCCTGATTAGGGTAGCCCCCACATGTTATGAATCTTTTTGGTACAGTACGTTGTTGGGTGTTATGAATGGGTGAGTTTGAGTTTGAGTTGTGAGTTGTGAGTGCAAGCTCATCTTTGATTGTTTGTTAGTTTTTTTGTGATTTTGTTTTTATAAAAATAAAACGAAAAAGCAAAAAAAAAAGCAAAAAAAAAAAACATAAACAAAGACGCTGTGAATATATTGTACTCCGTAGGTTTTGTACTCGTAGCCACTGCTGACTAATCAACTGCATATCCGTTAGTTGCATAGCGTTCTCCACACTGTGTCGCTCGGATCGTCAGCCTCATCCACCACGCCGGCGCATGCGACGCGGCTGCAGACACGGCCGCCATGCAAAAGCGTCTGCGGTGCGTCCCTGTCTTTTTTGTGAGCGTTGGCCGGGCGTGCCTTGTTGTCTAACTGTGAACAGACTTTGCTGATCCGAGTCTACGCATCAGCTCGGACTTCAAAGGACGGGAGTCTTTCTTTGTTTTTTTCTACAGAGTAGAGTCCACCAACCGGCACACAGCATGTCACAATCAGAGTCCGCACCCTCTGCGGCGGCATCTGCACCCGCCGCGCAGCCGGCACCCCCCGCGCGGACCCCGGCACCCAAGGTCCAGGTCCCGGCCCATGTGGCCGAGATCATTGGTCCCAGCATCCAAATCGGCCTGGGCGTGGGTGAGTCTTATTCCTCCATAAATCATTGTTCCTCCCTAAAAGTATTCTCAATATGCTAATAACACAGGATCGGTCGGCCTCGTCGTCGGTGCAGCATCCGGCATTGTGCGGTCGGCCGCGCCGGTGCTGTTCTCGCTGGTCACGGGTGCGCAGTGGTTTGCCCTGAGCACGAGCTACTACGGTATGAGCTGATTTGGAGTTGTAGAAGAGGTATTAGAAAGAGATATTCGAAGGCACTAACACAGCCAGCCGCCCGGATGACCGTGCTCCAAGAAATGGCCCGCAAGAACGAGATTACGCCGTCGGACAAGGTCAAGGCCAGCTCCCTGGCCGGCGCCACAGCCGGTCTGGTCGGCGGATCACTCCGTATGTCACTATACGTCTCCTTACTTTATTACTTTATTGAACCACTGCTGACAAACAGGTGGCCCGCGAAACATCCTGCCCGCCATCGCCGTCTTCTCCGTGGTGGGCGCCGCCGGCCAGGCCGTCGTCAACCGCCTGCCGTCCCGGTCGGCGGCCGCGCCCGACAGCAAGAAGAGCTGGCTCGACTCCAAGTGGGTGCCGGTGACGCCGCTGTCGGACGACGAGTATGCCGAGTTTATCAGCGAGAAGATCCTGAAGCTGGACGTGGAGATATCCCTGGTGGACGACCGGCTGGCCGAGCTGCGAGCCGCCAAGGCGGAGCGCGAGGGCGGCGGCGGTAGCAACTGATAAAAAGAAGCAGGCAGGAATGCTGTATGGACGGCAGGAATGCTGCCAGACTGGTCAGGGGCCAGACTGGTCAGGGGCCAGACTGGTCAACCTGAACATGTCTAAGACAGCAAGCAGCCACCACGACGCCCTCGCTTACGGCAGCGATGCGGGGAAGTTTTTGTTTCAGGGAATAACGAGGGCTGGCCGTCGTTGTCGTTGTCGTCGTTGTCGTTGCCGTTGTTGTCGTTGCCGTTACTATATTTCTTGTCGTCGTGTCGTCAATGATTACATAATCACGCCTGCAATAAAATTCAATCACACGTCATCACCACTTGCAACAGATTACTTGCAATATGAGAAAACAGGCTGACTAATCCAAGCATACCCCGGACGAGCCGTGTGTGGGCCCCTCCCATTATTAGGGGGAAGGAGCAGCCCACCAAGCCAAGCACCGAGCACATGAGTTCATCCCTACCTACCTACGGAGTAGCTGTCTGTCCCTTACCTGCCTGCAACTACAACTGACTGCATCGGCCAATCGCCTCTCCTTACTGCTTTTGGGAGACTCAATTCTCCGAACACGACACTGCATCCTCGTCCGAGCCGCCGCCGCCCGTGCATCACCAACACGCCTGTCCATCGTCCCACGCACCTTGGCTGGGTCGTACGCGTCTACCGCAGCCATTGTACTGATTCTAGGGTCTTGCACGCATCTGCGAGCTCCGGACGTCGCCCTCATTGAGAAGAAGAAGAAGAATTGAGAAGAAGGAGAATTAGTTGAGCAGTCAGGGAGCTATACACAGCATCGACAAGCTCTCTCCCAGCTACTGCAGCATCACGAAACACCTACTAGCTCGTCGGCACAAGTTGCAGCTCGCCGATACCGCCCGCCGACACCCCTATCCCAGCGCTTCAAGCGATATGGCGTCTTGGGTGCTCGGCCCGAATCACATCTAGAGAATGCCACACACGCGACGGCACTCACTGGTAAGCAGCCTTCTGACAGACCGTGGGCGAGCCCGGCTAACCCCCAGATCACACAATGGCCCTCTTTAGCCCGACCTTTGTCTTGGGCGTCGTCGTCCTGCTCTACGTCCTCTCCTTTGTCGTCTTTGCCATCATCCGCATCGTCACCGGCCTGTCCATCCAGCGCATAGGCTACTTTTCTCTGCGCCGCCTGGCCTACGTGCCGCGCGATGGCTTCAAAATCGAGGTCCGCGGCCTCGGCCTCAACATCCACCGCCCGACGTTCTCGCAGCCGACGTGGCTCAGCTTGGTCATTAGCGAGCTGGTCGTGACCGTGGACATCCGGGAGCTCGCGGGGCCGGCGGTTGTCAGCGACGGCGGCAGTCTTGGCGAGAAAGGCCGGCCGCCGGTCACCGGGTCCGACAGCGCCGAGCCCGGCATTGAACCTCCCAAACCTTCCGCCGCCGCCGCCGCCACCACCACCGACGACGACGACACCGACCGCAAAAAGACCTGGGTCAAGCTCATGAAAATCAAAGAGCGCATCAAGCGCCTGCACAACAACGTCCAGTGGCTGCGCCTCGCCGACGTCGTCGCCACCAACTCGGCCATCAACATTGTCGGCGTCGGCAACGTGCAGGTTGGCAGCTTTGCCATGGCCGTCGACACGCGCCCCAAGATGGTCGACCGCGACCGCTTCCTCTTCCAGGAGCGCCAGGACGCCGCCCACCCCCACCCGGAGACGCGCCAGGCCGAATGGGTCATCAGCCTGCGCAGCGCGCTCTTCACGCCCGAGGGCCGCGACAGCATGGAGCTTGTCGACAACGCCACGTTGAACATCCATGGCTTTTTGGACGAGGCGCTGGACGGGCTGCGGGACACGGCCGTGGCGTTGAAGCTGGGCCGCGTGCATCTGCCGTATGATGATTTGGTGCACTGCGCGGGGTTGTACCGTGAGATCAAGCAGCGGTCGAGTCGGGGTCGGAGTCCCGTTCCGGCTCCGGCTCCGGCTCCGGCCAAGCCCGCTCCGGCGCCGGTCAGCCCGGACCCGGTCAGCCAGGACGCGGTCAGCCCCGAACCGACTCCAACCAGCCCCCCCGGTCCAGCCACCACTCCCACGTCACCCATCCTCGCCGACGACATCCTATCCGATGACCTCGCCGACGACCTCGCCGACAACCTCTCCAACTCTTCTTCCCCCCTCCTCCCCCCCGACACCCCCGACACCCCCGACGAGGACGCCCTCATGCAGACCGTCGCCGAGTCCAAGGAATTCGTCAGCTCGCTCGTCCGCGGCATCAAAGAGGTTCAGTTCGCCATCAGCTTCCTCGGCGTCGCCAAAAAAATCCAGACCGTCCCGGCCACCGGCGCCCCCGTCCTCCTCATGAACGCCTCCATGAAGGAAATCGGCATCGACCTGCACCGCCTGGACCCTACCTCTGCCGCCCACCGCATGTACTTTGCCCCCAAGGACATTGCCCACGAAGTCCTCGCCGCCGCCCTGTCCATTGCCGTCAGCGTCGACGACGGCCACGGCCGTCCCCAGCGCCTGCTGTACATCCCCATGGCCACCACCACCGTCAAGACCACCCTGCCGGCCAAGACCGTCCAGCTGACCAAGGACATCTCGGCCGAGGAGCGCAACGCCAACATCCTGTTTGCCAACAGCGTCGTCACGTCGCCGTCGGTTGATCTGGACCCGCGCCACCTGCCCCTGCTGCTTGCTGTGCTCAGCCGGCCCAAGAAGCCGCGGTCCGGACCCCGGTCTGGGCCTCCGTCTGCGCCCCAGCACGGCCAGCACGGCCAGCCGGCCATTACCCCCAAACAGCGCCGCCATATCCTCATCTCGCGCCTCCTGCCCAAGGCCAACATCAAAATCTCCATGCACGAGCCCGCCATCCGCATCGCCCTGCCCCCCGTCAACCCCGCCGCCGACCCCGACGACTTTGACCTCATCATCTCCTCCATCTCCTCCATCTCCCTCGACATTGAGGCCTACCACTCCACCGTCGAGCAGCTGCACTACTCGCTCGCCGCCGCCATGCGCCTGCAGACACACCACCTCTTCTACCAGGCCTCGGACGGCAGCCGCTTCGACCTGCTGACCACCGAGTCCTTTGACGTCAAGACCCAGCTGCACGCGTCGCCCGACGTCCACGTCGTCGCCAGCGCCAACCTGCAGACCTTTAGCGTCAAGCTCGTGCGCCCCGAGATCATCGACGGCCTGCGCCAGATCGTGCGCCAGCTGCGCCCCGACGTCGTGCCCGACAAGAAGCCCTCCTACAACAACACAGCAGCCAACAAGCAAAAGCAGCAAAAAGTCAATTTCCTGCGCGCCATGCCGTCGTGGCTGCTGCACTTCCACATGCAGGCCGCCGACTTCAGCACCGAGGTCGCCGGCGTCGACAAGTCCGTGTCCGGCGACTCGCGCGGCGTCGCCGTCCAGCTCGAGTCCTGGAGCGTCGAGTACCGCGCCCAGCGCCTCGACGCCTACCGCCGCACCAAGCCCGCCCGCCGCCGCGCCGTCAGCCGCTCCATGCTGCTGCCCGACACCGACCTGCTGGCCTCTGTGCCGCGCACGCCGCCTCCGCGCGCAAGCAGCAACAACCACTGCCACGGCGACGGCCGCCGCATCGCCATCCACGGCCGCGGCTTCGAGGCCTTTATCGTCGAGTCGACCGAGAAGTGGGAGATGGATCCCTTTGTCAACATCCCGCGCTTCGAGGTGGCCTTTTCCACCCTCAGCGACGCCCACGGGCCGCTGTTCCACGTCCACTCCCACATCCGCACCCTGCATGCCAACTACTCGCTGCAGCGGCACTACTCGACGGGCGTGGCCATGATGGTGTTGAAAAAGGCATTTGCCCGGCCGAGCCAGGACGTGGCCAAGGCACCGCCCGATCAGCCGGAACCCCCGGCACCCCCGGCACGCCCCCCTCCACCGGTTCCTCCAGCCGACCATCTGCAAGTACCCATGTCACCCATCACCGACGACGACGACCATCACGCCGCATCCCCGCCCGAGCTCGTCGCCGTCGACGTCAAGGTCGGCCTCGTCCAGATCAAGGCCGAGCTGCCGACCGACCCGCCCGTCATGCTGCAGGTCCACGGCCTCGAGTCCGGCCGCCACCGCCGCTCGGCGCCCTTTGTCTACTGGAAGCTGATCCGCTTCCACGCCGAGGCCCCGCGCATGCCCCGGGTCTGGGCGCGCGTGCTCAGCATCAAGAACGGCCGCCTCACCACCAAGGAGACGCCGCACAAGCAGCAGCCGCAGCAGCAGACAGGCGAGGTCAAGATGGAGCGCGCCTTTGACATTAGCACCGAGGTCATTCGCTTCGGCGTGCCGCACGAGCTGATCCTCTACAAGATCATGGACAACCTGGTCAACACGCTCAAGTCTGTGCAGCAGCTGCACCACCGCTTCCGGACCGGCAGCGACGAGTACATTCTGGGCAAGGGCCCCGAGGGCCCCAAGATCATCCCGCAGGTGGCCCTGCACTGCCGCACGTTTGCCATTGAGCTCGAGGACGGCGGCTTCGAGTGGAAGCTGGGCATGATCTACCGCGCCGGCCGCATCGAGCAGATGCAGCGCCTCGCGCGCGAGGAGGCCTTCCGCGTCAAGGTCAAGAAGATCCACGAGGACGAGGCGCGCCGCGAGTCGAGCAAGTTTAGGGCACGCTCGGCGGCGCCGCCGCTGCGTGGTCGACATGCGCATGGTGCGGGAGCGGGCGCGGGAGCGGGCGCGGGAGCGGGAGCGGGTGCATCAGCATCCGCAGCTGAAGGCTCTGCCCGCCGCAGTCAAAGCGCTGACCGCCGGCCCAACCCCTCCCGCACCACTGGCCGCACGCCGCGGTACGACCCCGAGGGCAGCTCGCTCGGCATGACGGGCAGCGCGCACGTGTCGATCGCCGAGGCGCGGCAGAAGCTCAACCTGCACAACGCACGCGGCTGGAAGCAGCGCATCGACCGGTCGTACCTCATGGCCAAGCAGGGCATGCGCGACATCCGCAGCATCTTCTGGGGCATGCCGGCGGCCACCGACGACGCCGAGGCCGAGAACATCATGGGCGTGCCGGACCGCCCCGCGCTCATGTCCGCCATCATCGACGACCTGCACGTCATCATCGACAAGCCCAGCTTCCCCATGGCCGAGCTTCCCGATTTCTTGCACAACGTCGGCAAGGGCATGCCGCGCGACATGAAGTACTCGCTGCTGGTGCCGCTCAACCTGCAGATCCGCATGGGCGAGGCCAAGGTGGCGCTGCGCGACTACCCGCTGCCGCTGCTGCACGTGCCCGGGCTGGCGTCGTTCCAGAACTCGAAGCAGCACGCGCTGGTGCTGTCGTCGGACTTTGTCGTGGCCGAGGAGTTCCAGGGGCCGGAGTCGGCGCGGCACGTCAAGGTGGACATTTTGCCGCCCAAGAGCACGGCGCCGGGGGCGTCGCGCGCGGGCAACTTTGCCATTGACGTGCTGCGCACGACGAGCCAGGTCAAGACGTACTCGGACATGAAGATCGACATCAACACGTCGCTGCCGACCAAGATCACGTGGGGCCCGTCGTACCAGCCGGCGATCCAGGACATGATGATGGTGTTTGAGTCCTTTACGAAGCCGCAGCTGGACCCGTCCGAGACGGTGGGCTTCTGGGACAAGATCCGGCTGAGCTTCCACTCGCGCATGCGCGTGGCGTGGAAGGCGGACGGCAACGTGCATTTTGCGCTCAAGGGCACGCGGGATCCGTACCAGGTGACGGGCGACGGCGCCGGGTTCCTGATGTGCTGGCGCAACGACGTGCGGTGGGACATCCACGTGGACGACGACCCCAAGAAGCTGATGACGGTGGACAGCGGCGAGTACGTGCTGGCGATCCCGGACTACAGCCACCACGCGCGCGAGGTCAACCGGCACGGACCGGGGCAGGGGCCGGGGCTGGGGGCCGGCGGCGCGGACAGCGACAGCATCAGCAGCGGCGACGACTCGCTGCGGTCGGGCGGGGCGGCGTTCAAGAAGGTGGTGATGAAGCTGTCGGGCCGGGTGCAGTGGCTGGCGGGCCTGGTGTTTGAGCGCGCGATTGAGAACGGCAAGCGCAGCTTCGACTTTGAGCCGCACTACAACATTGTGCTCAAGGCACCGCAGTACGCGCGTCCCGGCCCAGACGGCCTTCCCTACGACGCGTTCCGTGGGTTCCGCAGCGAGCACATCCACATGTCGCTGGCGGTGCGGGCGCCGGTGGACCGCGACTGGACGGTGTCCAACACGGAGCCGTCGCGCAGCTACAACGCGGTGCACCTGTCGCCGCGGTTCTTTACGCACTTTTTTGCGTGGTGGTCGCTGTTCAGCGGGCCCATGGCGCTGCCGATCCGGCAGGGCAAGCTGTGGCCCGGGTGCGAGAAGAACAGCAAGAAGTTTGGCCGGCACCTGGCGACGATCAAGTACAACTTGTTCTTGGCGCCGCTCTTCCTCAGCCACATGTACAAGCACAAGGACCCCGAGGACCTGGCGGACATGAACGCGATCTCGGCGACGGGGATCAAGGTGCGGTTCGACAGCTTCATGCTGGACCTGCACCAGCGGCGCGAGGAGTTCAACACGCGCGACAAGGGCCGCAAGACGCAGAGCCGGACGTCGGGGATGCAGATCCACGCGTGCCAGCTGGACCTGGCGTCGGCGGACATCCGGGCGGTGTCGGCCAGCATCCGCGGGATCCCGCCGGACAGCGCGCAGCTGCTGCACCACCACGAGGAGGAGGCGGCGGCGGACGTCAGCCGGTTCACGATCCCGGACGACGACTTTAGCTGGATCGACATGGACGACTTTGTGGAGCTGGACTGGATCATCCCGACGGAGTCGAACCCGGACACGAAGATTTTGCCGCTGGCGTTTGCGCCGCGGGTGACGTACCTGCGGCAGACGGACATTGGCGGGGTGATCTCGGGCGACCCGGACCGGACGAGTCCGTTTGGGCACGAGTCGACGAACCTGTGCATCATGGCGCTGGACGAGCCGCGGTCGGTACAGCTGGACCTGATGCGCAGCCGGCTGGAGCAGCTGGAGGACCAGATTGAGAGCCACATGCGCGACATTGGCGAGGCGGCGCAGCGGATGAACGGCGACAACACGCCGCAGGTGGCGGGGGAGATTGAGACGCTGTCGCGGCAGGCCAATGTGCTGCAGGAGAAGAAGGTGTTTCTGGAGACGTTTATGACGCAGCTGGCGGAGGAGGAGGAGGCGGCCCCTCGACGTTCTTCGGCGGATGCGAATACGGACGACGGCGCGCAGCAGTTTGCCAGCGAGTTTACCAACCGCTTCGTGGTGCACAACATGAAGCTCAAGTGGAACAACATGCTGCGCAACATTATCCTGCGCTACATCCACCAGGTCAGCCAGCGGCGCGGCTTCGTGTACTACCTGTCGCGGCCGGCGGTCAAGTTTATCCTTGACATTGTGGAGGAGCAGATCAAGTTGAAGGCGACGGGGGGGGGTGGTACGGGTTCGGGTGCGGGTGCGGGCACAGCTGCAGGAACGGGCGTGGGCACAACTACGACAGCTACAGCCACAACGGCGGCAGACTCGGCGTCTACCCTTACCGACACCAGCGGCACATCCGGCGTATCGGCAACGCCCGAGAGCGGGTCGTCCAACATCAAGCTTGACCAGACGTCGAACAACAAGGATATCGAGGATAGAATCCGCAAGATCCTGCAAGACGGACGCAAGTTTGTGACGGACGACGGCGACGGCAACGGCAACGGCGCGGAGGGTGGCCGGGGCCGCAAAGAGGGTGCCGTCTACAGCACGCCGATGGAGGACCTGGCGGGCGGGATCGCAGCCGAGTTCACGCCGCAGAACAGCTACCACGTGCGGCTGATTGCGCCGCAGATCCAGCTGCAGAGCGACAAGAACCGCAAGCACGTGGTGCTGGTGACGGCCAAGGGCATGGAGCTCAAGATTGTCGAGGTGATGGACAAGGCGCGGCTGTCGGACAGCGTGAGCGGGCTGGTGCAGCGGCGGTTCCTGGTGGGCATGGACAGCACGCAGTTCTTTGTGGCGCACCGGACGTGGTTTGCGACGCGGCTGCTGTCGACGTACTCGGGCACGAGCTACGGGTCGCGGCGCGGGGCGAGCTGGCCGCCGTGGGTGCCGCTGGAGGTGATGTTTGACTTCCAGACGGATCCGTTTGGGTTCAAGCGCGTGGTGCAGAAGACGTCGGCCATGCTGCGGTATGATAAGTACAACAATCTGCGGCTGAAGTACACGGAGGGCGTGAATACGGGCGATGGTGGTGGCGATGGAGAGGACGGTGCGTCGGCGTCGGATGGCGGCGGCGGCAGCGGCAGCATGGACAGCCGCATGGACAACCTTTGGGTCGAATTCCCGCAAGCCCGGGCGCTGTGCAACTCGTCGCAGTACTACGCCATCTACGTGATCGTGCTGGACCTGCTGATGTACAGCGAGCCGCTGGAGAAGACGCGCAGCGAGCGGCTGGAGAAGATCATGCTGGCGTCGGACTTTTCGGACCTGCGCGGGGCGCCCGAGATGGTGATCCGGCTGCAGGAGCGGGTGCGGCAGCTGGAGGACATCAAGACGCACTTCCAGATCCACTCCAAGGCGCTGGACCAGCGCGGGTGGGAGGAGCGGCTGCTGCTGGAGCGCGACCTGGCGGCGTGCGAGGACGAGCTGTTCTTCATCATGAAGGCCATCACGACGTCGCAGGACCGGCACGAGTCGTCGGCGAGCAACGCGCTGCTCAAGTGGAACATTTCGGCGCGCGAGATTGTGTGGCACCTGATCCGCGACACCAACGAGCCGCTGGTCGAGTTCCAGCTCAAGGACGTCGAGTACGACCGGACCGACAATGCCGACGGCTCGCACATTAACCTGATCCAGGTCGACAAGATCATCGGGCTCAACCTGCTCAAGGACGCGACGTACCCGGAGATGATTGTGCCGTATCTGAACGAGCGCGGGCCGCAGGGCGTGGCGGGAGCGGCGGGGGCGGCGGGGACGGGGGCGGCGGCGGGGACGACGGGGGCGACGACGACGACCACCACCACCACCACCGAGCCTATGGTGCGCGTGTACTGGTACATGATGGAGGCGATTGCGGGCATCACGGTGATGGACCACTTTGAGATGACGCTGTTCCCGATGAAGATCCAGCTGGAGCACGAGGTTGGGCGGAAGCTGTTTGAGTATATTTTCCCGAGCACGGAGGACCGCAACGGCGACGGGGGCGGGGGGATGGAGGATGGGAAGATGGGGGGCGTGGGTGCGTCAGGGGCGACGGCGACGGTGTCCGGCGACGAGGACACGGAAGACGAGGACATGCTGTACAAGCAGCAGACGCGGGCCGGGTTGACGTCCGCCGCGTCCGACCGCGACGGCGCGTCGGTCAACTTTGACACGCGGCCGGGCTCGCTGGAGCTGCGGCTGCAGCCGACGCTCATGTCCAACCAGACGCAGACGCACAAGGCGCACGCGGACAAGCGCAAGGCGTCGAGCGTGCACTCGGGCGACGGGCACTCGCTGCGGTTCCTGCGGCAGCCGACGATGGGCATGGGCGGGCGGTCGTTGACCAAGAAGCCGTCGCACGAGTCGTTGCAGCAGCAGCAGCAGCAGCAGCAAGGCCGGCTGGGCGTCATCGGGCGGTCGGCCACGGGCATGTCGACGATCAACAACAACAGCGACGCCGTCTCCATCGCCCCAACCACCATCACCACCACCACCACCACCGCCAAAAAGAGCCGCTTCACCCTCCGCAGCAGCAACAAGACCGCCGACGACAAGCACGGCGCCGCCATCGCGTCCGACGACCTGACCAAGATGATTGCGCGCGCCAGCAACTACAAGACGTTCTCGTACATCCGCATCCCGTCGGTGGTGCTGTGCCTCAGCTACAAGGGCAAGGGCGAGCGCAACATTGAGGACGTGCACGACTTTGTGTTCCGGCTGCCCACGATCGAGTACCGCAACAAGGTGTGGTCCAACCTGGACCTTGCGCTGGCTGTCAAGAGCCGCGTCATCAAGGCGCTCATCTCGCACACGGGCGCCATCATCGGCAACAAGCTCAGCAAGCACCGGCCCACCACGGCCCAGCAGACCAAGCTGCGCGAGCTGGCCACGAGCTCCGTGCTGCTGTCCACCACCGCCAACGCCTCCTCCGCCGCCTCCTACGCCTACGACCCCCACGAGTACAGCGGCGACGACTCGTCGTCCATGTTTGGCACGTCGCCCATTGACTACTCGCGGTCGCCGCCGCGGTCGCTGCGCGGCTCGCAGACGTCGCAGGCCTCGACCATGGCCACGCGTCCGGGCAGCCAGGGCTCGAGCATTGCCTCGTCGACGCGGCAGCAGCTTAATGGGGACGCAGGCAACTCGGAACAGCCCAAGTTCATGTCCAAGATGTACCTGACGCCCCAGGACTACACCCAGCAGCAGTACTCGTCCGGCATGCCCCCGCCGCCACCTACGCGCGGCAGCACCTTTAGCGACTACATGCGGCCCGGCAGCCGCGGCGGCAGCGGAGGCGGCAGTGGAGGCGGCGGCAACGGAGGCGGCAGCGGAGGAGGCAGCGGAACAACAGCCGAGGCAGGCGACAAGAAGCGGTCGGCATTCGGCGGCGTGCGCAACAAGCTGAGTGCATTCGCCTCGCGGGTCAAGGAGGGCAGCAACCACCACAGCGGCGGCGGCGGCGGCGGGCAGGGTACCGGGCTCGGCGGGCTCGGACAGCGGCCCGACGTGTACAGCAGCGGTGGGCTGGCATCCGACAGCGACAACGACACGGAGCACTGGCCCGGCGGCGGCGGTGGCGGCGACGGCGGCGGCGACGACTTGACGCCGATGCGCCGACGAGACACGGCGATGCCCGGGCGGCCCGGCCCGAACGCGAACTTTGACGGCGACAACGACAACGGCATCGATGACGACGACGGCGACGACGGCGACAATGCCGACACGGACGTGCCCAAGCCGTCGCGGCACCGGAGCCTGCGCTACAAGACGTCGTGAGGTCTAGAAAAGGGGCGATAGAAGGAGGGTTTGACAAAAGCATATATACACCAGCGGCGGGTTTTTTATTATATCACTGTTTTACTACTGTTTGTTCTGTTTCTGTTTCGTTTCTGTTTCTGTTCGTTTCTGTTACTCTCTTACACTGTACTATCATTTAACATTTTTTTTGTGCTTTTCTACCATAGCGATCGTTCGCAGTTATATAGTCAGCGAATATAGACATCAGACGGCTGCCAAGTTGTGCTTCAGAATTTCCGGCGGCATAAGAATACCTTGATGGATACTCACGCCTGCGATACCGCCGCGACTAGCGGCAGACCCTTGTTTTTTGCTTTTCTTGCATCTGGGTCGTGCGCGGTTTATTATTGCCGCCGCGGCTAGTGGTTGAGTCACCGGAGGTCGCCATCGTCCGGCATGGCAGCGAATGGGGTCCATTTCATCTCATTAAGCATACGGAGTATATTATAATCGGTATCAAAAGACAGGAATGTGTATTGTTGTGAAACAGAAACGGTGTAGGTATCTCGAATGCGCATGGCAAATGCTTCTAATACAGGAAAAACAAGTAGAAAACAATGGCAAAGAAAAAAAAGGGTGTATATTGCAACGAGCTGGGTCGCCGCAACCATGCTATCATAGACAATAAACATTAAACAAATGGGGGTAGAGGAAAAAAAAAAGAAAGGATATAGTCCATCGCTATGCTCAAAGAATGGGAAAACGCCGGGGACTGATGCTGGTGTATGCAAACAAGGAAAATGGAAAATATGAGAGAAGACGGGAAAACATGTGTAAAGGGTATAAGAGAAGAAAATTATCGTAATGGTGTCGTGTCGGCCTACTCGCAGGGCACGGCCACCCACCGCGCGGGCACGCCGTCGGCACCCACGACGTAGGGCTTGCCGGCCATCTTGCGCGGGGGCAGCGCCAGGCGCGCCCGCCCGGGCTTGCGGTCGTCCAGCTTGCCGACGCGCCGCATCGCCATCTCCATGACGGCAATGCGGATAAAGTCCGAGTTCTCGCGCAGCTCGCGCTGGCGCGGGCCGGGGAACTGGCGGTCGTCAATGGTGCCGCAGACGCGTGGTCGGCCGGGGTTGTTTGATGACGAGGAGGGGGGAGACGATGAGGGGGGAGCCGACGAGGGGGGGGGAGACGATGACGACGAGGAAAGTCCCGACGGGCTTAGCGAGCGCGACGACGGCGACCGGGACCGGTGCACGCGGTATGTCTGCATCTGGATCGACGCCGTGAACATGGACCGCGACGACGGCGTAAAGCCCGCCGCTGTGGGTGCGCCAGCGGGAGTGGCAGCAAAGGGCTGCGACGACGACGCAGTCGCCACGACGGGCGACAGCAGCTGCGCCGCCGATGTGCGCGGGTCCGGCGCGGGCGAGTGGTGGTGCACGCCGGTGGTGGGGTTGAGGTAGCGGCGCAGCGCGGCGCTCGGCTCCTCCTCCAGCGGCGGCGGCCGGCGCTCGTCGGTGTAGGGGATGCGGGGGTCGATGGTCAGGATGGAGCGCGTGAGAAAGTCCTCGGGCGGGATGGACGACGTGAGGTTGAGGTTGGAAAAGGAGCGCGCGGCGTTGCGCAGGGCGCGCAGCGACGCCGTCAGGTTCGACTTGAAGGCCGACTTGAGCGGCTGCAGCGGCGAGCGGGCCGACGCCGCGGCGGCGGCGGCGGCGGCGGCGGCGGAGGGGGTCTTGGCCAGGGGGTCGGGGGAGGGCGACGGCGACGGCAACTGCGACGGCGACTGAAAAACGCGAAAGTCGAGGCCATCAAGCTCATCCGAGTCACTGTCGCCGCCACCACCGCCACCACCGGACAGCGGGTCGGTGTCGCAGCGCTCGCCCGGCGGCGAGGCAATGGGCGTCATGGACTTGCGCGTCGGGCGCACCTTGACCTTGCGGCGGCGCACGGGGGTCAGGGGCAAGGGCGTCTCGCACGAGGACACGGTGCCGGTGGCAAACGAGTCGGACAGCGACGGCATGGACTCGAGCGACACGGCGCGCGTCGACAGGCCGGGCTCCATGGTGCTGGTGCTGCCGCTGACAAGGGACAGCATGTCGTCCTCCTCTTCCTCCAACTCCTCCTCGTCGTCGTCTTCAACAAAGTCCTCGGGTGCCGTCAGCAGCACATCCAGCGGGCTTTTGCTCAGCGAGAGGCTAAACTCCTGCTCGGCCTCCTGTGCGCGCTCGATGATAGAGTTGACCGTCATGCGCTTCTCGCCCAGCTTCTCGCCCAGCTTCTCGCCGAGCCGGTCGGTGCTGCTGTTGCGGCTTGCGTTCAGGCTGCGGTACGGCCGCGGCGGGGGGATGTTGGTGACGGCGAGGAGAGCAGCCACCGACGGCGGGATGGCGTCGGGGCTGTGGATGTCCCGCGACGAGCGGCGGGCGGCGCCGGCGTTCCATGCCTGCGCTGGGCCATTGCGGAGGCCGCCGCGGCGGAGGTCGGCGTTTTGGTGGTTGTGGTGGTTGTGGTGGTGGTGCTTGGGCTTGTGGGCGTGCGCGGTCTCGTGCCGTGTTGCCTTTGGGATCTGGACGGGGCTTGTTGGGGTTGTTGGGCGTGTTGATGCGGGTGCAGACGGTGATGATCTGGGGGTCTTTTCGGTCGTCTCCGCCTTTTCCGTCTTTTCAGTCTTTTCCGTCTTGTCCTTCTTTGCCGTCTTCTCGGGCGTCAATGCCAGGTGCAGATGCTTGTCGTTGAACTTGCGGGCCGACTGGCCGCCGCTCCTCGGCGGTGCGGTGACAGTGACACTCATGGGCACCGGGGCAAGAGGTGCTGCTGTTGTGGTGTAGGCGTAATGTGAATTCGGATCGAGCGGGGTGTTTGCCGTGAGCGACTCCCATGAAGGCAGGTCGGCCTCGCGACGGAGGATGGAGGAGAGTGGTGAGGGCGTGAGCGGTGAATGTGCGGGCGAGTGTAGCGGCGACGGTCGTGGAGAGGGTCGCGGCGATGGCCGTGGTGAGTGTGCGGGCGATGACGATGGCGAGCGAGAGTACTGGTCCTGTTGGCGAGTGGCCAGAAAGGAACGCGGGGACATCATCGTCACGGTAGAAGAAGAGAGAGCGGTCCTTTTTGACATGCGGGAGGGCTACTACCGACTAGCGAAAATAACGAAAATAACAAAACGAAACGCAGGAGAGGAGAAGAGAGAAAGAGGAAGGCGGATGTCACTGATATCGTATAAAAGATAAAAGTACCCAGAGGAAGGGTCTACTCGTACTCCGTACGCCGTCCGTATGGACAGCAGAGGGGGGGGGGGCGTGCTGTTATGCCCAGTCGGGTAAACTAGTCGCTAGTCGTAGTGCATAGTATGACACTGTATGACACGCCGTGCATGAGATACGCAGTATGGGATGGTAATCAGCGGCCTCCTTATCCACTGCCCTGCGCTGCACGACGGACGGGACGTGACAGGGGGGGTGAGGGGGGTGAGGTGGTGGGTGAAGGGGGGGGGGGCGTGTGACGAGTAACGAGGGTGCCAAGCCAGGCGTGCGAGGCGTGCAGTGTGGGAGAGACGGGGGGAAGAGAGAGAAGGGGAGGTGGACAAGAGCGAGGTGGACAAGGGACAGGACAAGGGGGGTCAGCAAACCCGAGATGGCGGCGAGCTAGGCTCAAAGTGGGCAATGGAAGTTGGCCGAGGGCAAAGTCGTGTGCCAGCAAATCGAGTACGTAAAGACGGGCAGAGGCTGCTTCGCCGCCAAGGGAGATACGTAAGAGAAACGCCTGAAGACGCTGCCAAAGGCGTCTGGAAGCTGCCAGGAAGTCCGCGGCAGGAATTGGCGACGATGCGATTGGATGTGGCTTGAGCGGTGGCAGCAGGACGTCGAGCCGGCGAGCTGCTCTCTGCCCTGCTCTGCTGATCTTCAGTGCGATTGAGATCGGTCGGACTGGCCGGTTGGGAAATTGGGGCGAGCTTAATTTTCCCTTTTTGTGTGTTAGTACGTACTTGTACTTGGTGCTTGTATTTGTTACTTGTATTTGTTACTTGTATTTGCTACTTGTATCTGCTACTTGTATTTGTTACCGGTACTCACTCGTAGCTGCCGGGGGACTTTGCAAACTGGTCCAGGGCAGGCAGTGCTGTTATCAGCCCCGTAGGATGGACGCCGTGAGGTGAGTCGGAGTAGATGGATGGCTGAAAAGGCGGATGGCCGTAGAGGCGTCCGATTTCGCCGCGAAAGCCTGTAATTTTGGATATAGGGGAACTAGGAATATTCGTCTAAAGTCGGAGTTGACGCGGAGCTAATTATTGTGTTTTCAGGACAAAGTAGTTTACAACTCAGAGCCATAGTGAGTACTGGTAGTGAGAAGAGATAAGAAATCAGAAATCAAAGCAAATACGAGACAGAGCCCAGCTTGCCCCCACGATTACGTTGTCACACAGCCCGCGGGAGAGTTCACAGCTCCTTACTCCATCCATCATTTGCACTCCATAGTTTTTCGGTTCTTACAACCAACGAGTACTCGTAAGCAACCCGCCACTGTCTCGGTCTTTCAGCGCCTGGCGGACAAAGAACCGCTGAGCGATAGCGAGCACGGAGCGACGCGAGCAAGGAGCGACGACCAACGAGCGACGAGCGGCGAGCGACGACGGAGACTACTCCATAGGCAAGCATCTACGAGTACTCGTACTCCGTAGCAGCGAAACTGAGTTGACAAAGTCGTTTATCCGTCGTGATGCTCCGTAGAAACTGTCGGCTGAAAGTGCGCGGGTGGCGCCGCGGCTGGTCCAGTGAGTGAATGCGCAAATGAGGCGGGTATCCTACCTAGCTAGGCCGAGTCAGGCCACTCACTCACTACCAGCCTGTCGCGTCGCAGCGTCCGACGGTGTCCTGCTCGCAGCTGCTCGTACTCCGTACGAAAATATAGTCAATCTCTTACAGGTTGCTACTGTAAGCTGCAATGCACGTGTTTCTCCCTTTCCTTGCGTGCGTGCCTTCCCAAACGAGCACGCCGCGCCCGCTGCGCCCGCCGCACCTTCCTCGCCCTCTCCCTCCACCCTTCGCTCCTTCTCAGACCATCCTAGGCTGCCCGGAGCACGGGGCAGGCACCGCCCAACCTCTCCGGTCCAGATAGACAAGTCCCAACATTCCCCTTCCCTCCATTATTCCCCCCCCCCCCCCTTCCCCGTCGCTCCTTCCTTGTTTTCACGCGCTCCGGCCCCATGCGTCGTGTTGGTAAATTAAAGATGAGTGCGTGCCGCTTCTCCCGCCGTTCTTTTTCCTTCCACCCCACAAGTGTTGGGGGCTTGGCCAATCATGGGGCAGGCATTCCGCCGCTCCTCCTTCCTCATACAGGTAGGGCCAACGTCTGCGGTGGCTCGTAAAATATACGAGTACTGGGACGTGCGCTGTTTCAGCCCTTTTGCATGTTGTACGACGAACGAGTATTCCGTACAGAGAAGGAAAGAGCGATGGGCAAAGCCGTCTCCTTCTGTTTTTACGCATCGCCATGACTCATCATGCGAAACCTTTTGTGTCACCATATAATAACCTCATCCGAATTATTCACGACGTCGTGTTATGCATCTGCATGAAGGTGTTGCACAAAAGGCCGTCAACAAGCGGGACTGGTTTTCTGCGGCGGCACCAAAGAGCGACGCGAGGACAGCACCCTGTTTTCACACTGCCGACACAGTCACTTGATGCAAACTGAAAATTGAACCTGAGAACTGAGAACTGAGAACTGAAAATCGAATTTGAAATTCTCAAAACTAAAAACCAGAAAAAAAAAGTACGAGTAAAAACCAGAAAATATTCCGTAAAGGAAACACCCGGCAAGAAACAGATTGCTGCTCAGATAACAAAAAACTCGGCCCGGCCGTGCAAAAACCACTCGGCTCCTCTTAATCTCATTTCGGCTTTGTTTGCACACTCTCTTTTTTTTTGTGCTTTTTGTGCCTTTTTGAGCTTTTTTGTCTTTTTTCCATCGACCATCTTTTTTTTCTACTTGCAGTTTCCTATTTTTCTCCTGCGCTGTCCTCCCGCTCCCTCCACTGCCACCGTAGCCTCTATTCGCTGCTACGGTCCCACGTCATCTCACATGCCGCGCTCCTCCTCCAGATTGGTTTCAATTGATGGCATAGCCTAGCGATAGGGTGCGCACCCTCTCAGCCGCCGTTGTCGGCGGTAAAACACCCGGGAGACCTGATTTTTCCACCGCGACCACGCCTAGGGCAGGGCACAAGATATGCAGATATGCACATTTGCAAGGCCCAATCAAGCAATGCCATGTAATCCGACTGGCGGCGCCCACAAAAGCCACGCCGTCCACCATTGATTGCAGCCTCAAATCGCTTATCTTTTGCTTTGCACAAGACACATGTCTCACGTCCTGCGTCATCAGGCATTGCCACCTGTCGAGTCACGCTACCTGCACCATCAACAGGCATGCACACGACACACTAGGGCCAACAAAGTACTGTCTGTCGGATACCCCAACCTCCAGTCGATTGCGGGGTGCAACAATGACAGGAAGAGTGAACAAACACGTCTTGCAGACGAAGCGATCGGGCTAGGGCTCACTAGTAGCAAGACGGGAAAAGGCTGCTCCATCTCAACAATCAACACTTTGATGCAGCTAAAAAGTTGTCCTCGTGATGTGCAAAACTAAGACCAAGGCAAGGGAGAGGCGGTGACGAGGCCCAACGGCCTAAAAGCGACCAATGTGACCAAAGAGAAGCAAAGAAATAAAAATCAAAAGAGACAAAAAGAGATGCCGCACACAGATGCAGTTTTTGATGGACGCGCGATGCTGCAGGCAGCAGGCAGAGCAGCCGTCCTGCATGCCACATCACATACATTGCTGCCCAATGTGGGATGCCCGCTCGTCTGCGCGTGCAAATGAGAGTGCTCGTACTCTATCCCGTCGCTAGCCTTGGCTCCCACGTCTGCTGCTTTGCATCGCATCGTCCTGTTTTGCGTGCATCGTACGTTGTATGCTGGCCGTGCGCTCTGTCCCGGGTTGCCGTGCGTCGTAGTTTCTTATTTTTGTTTTCTTATTTTCTTTTTTGTTTTTCCCTTTTTCCCTTTTTCCTATCCTTTTCTTTTTCTCTTTCCTCTCTTCCCGTGCATGAAATATAGTAAATACTCGCATATACGGAGTATGCAGCGGAGGATGTGGCATGAAAAGTAAATACACACCCATATGCAGCAGAGAAACGGTGGTCTCAAAAAGTAAATACACTCCTTCGCAGCGGAGGAAGTGGGAGGACGGCGCATAAAACAGTAAATACACTCGTCTGCAGCGGAGGAACGGCTAAAATACGGTCAACAGACAAAAAACCGCGTCTACTTTCTCAAATAGGCAACTGGCGCTGCACGGAGCCTGCCCCCAGCGTCTCCAGATTTGCATCCTCGTCCTGCCGTCCCATCAGCCTCCTGCCGGTCCTCCGCAGCAAAATCTCGCGACATCGTGCCATATATACTACCTGCCTAGTCAAGGCTGGTTTCGGCATATCATTCAAACGGGCAGAGATAGCAGTGGCAGAGATTTCAGAAATTTCTACAGAAATTTCACAGAAATCAGATTCCATAGATTTTGACGATCCCCGGCTGCAGTGTTGCATTGGGGGTTTCCAAATAAGTAAGGCTTTTTGAGGGGAGAAAAAGGAATATATCGCGATGCCACATGCGAAATAGCCGCCGTAACCTCTGCCGACCATATCCCAAACTTGCCCGGGCCGCCTCTGTCGTGCCGTCGGAGTACGAAGCACAAGATAAGGCAGTATCACCTTGGTGATGACCATCATTTGGAGCAGTGATGATAAATTATTTCACATGTGATGGATTGATTTCAGCAAGACAAGATGCAACAAAGCAGCCAAATAGTGAACAAGAAATAATGAAAATAACAGAAATAACAAAAATAACAAAAATAGAAATAAAAACAAAAAAATGTTTTCGCCTTACTTTTATCAAAAAAAAAAGACAACCAAATCACCCCAAAATCAAATGCCCTACTCGCTGTCCTCGGCCGCCGCCGCGGCCTTTTTCTTCTCGGCCTCCAGGGCCCATTCCCGGGCCTTGGCCGACACCCGCTCGCGGCTCTTGGCATCGCCGTGCTCCTCCTCCCACTTGGCCCAGCGCTGGAACCACGTCTTGGCCCGCCGCGGCTTGATGCCCTTGACCTTGGCGCCGCGCTCAAACACGTCGCGCACTACCGACGCGTCCGCCTTGCTCGCCTTCTTGCTGCCCGCCTTGCCCGCCCGGGCCTTGTCCGCCGCAAACACCGACGTCTCCAGGTCCAGCAGCTGGTCCCACAGGTCAAACTTCTTGGGCGACTTGGCCAGCAGGCTCTCAAACACCGTGCGCCCGCGCTCCGGGCTGCCCACCGGCGACCGGAACTCCAGCGCCGCAATGCGCGCCATCAGGCCCACGTGGTGCTTGGTGTCCAGCATCTGCATCGCCCGCGGCAGCAGCGCCCGCGCGCGCTCCGCGTCCTGCAGGCTGTGGTGCAAAAAGTGCGCGTAGTTGATCCAGATCTGCGGCGCCTGCGCGCCAAACTTCTTGGTCATCGTCTGGAACACCTCGTCCGCCTTGGCGTGCTTGCCCGACTGGATGTAGATGCTGGCCGTGCGCTCAAACACCTCGCGCTGGTCGTTGTACTGGCACGCGCGCTTAAACACCTCGTCCGCCGTCTCGTCCGTGCCGTAGGCCACCTCCAGGTTGAGGAAGGCCACCCACACGTTGAGCCGCTCCGTCTCCTCGCGCACGTTGATCGTCTTGATGGCCCGCTCCGCCACCTCGCGCGCCTTGGCCAGCTCGCTGACCTGCAGCTGGAACGCCATGTACGCAATCCACAGCGCCGACGAGTCCGGCTGGCCCAGCAGCAGACGCTCAAAGTCGCTGGCCGTCTGCGGCCCGCTGATGTCCAGCTCGGCCGTGCGGTCAATGTCCGGCTGCGCCGCCTTCTTCTTCTTGCTGCTCTTGGACTTCTTCTTGCCGCCCTCGACCTCCTCCTCGTCGTCGTCGTCGGATGAGACGGCGCCGTCCATGTCCCGGTCCAGATCGGCACCCGACCAGTCAAAGCCGCCCGTAGACAAGCCCGTGGTCGTAGTGATGCCATGTGCTGCGCCGCCCTCCTCGTCGTCATCGTCGTCTTCAGACGTGTCGTCATCGTCAGACATATCGACGTCGTTGTCGGTGCCACGAACAACGAGGTCGTCGTCGGCGTCCAGCATGTCAGAATCGTCGTCCGAGTCGTTGTCGAGGCGAGCACCGGCGTCCGAGTTGTCGTCGTCAGAGTCATCCTCGTCGTCATCCACGCTCATGGCGTCGGCGTCCTCATCGTCAAAGTACGCCGGCTTCAGGCCCAAGTTGATCCGGCCGTTCTCCGGGTTGATGCTCAAGATCTTGGCCTTGACAACATCGCCCTCCTTGTACAGCTTGCGGGCATCGCGGACGGCCGTGTCGGCCATCTCCGTGCGGTGGCACAGGCCGCTGACATTGGCCGTGTTGTCGAGGACAATAAACGCACCAAACTCCTCGACCTTGCGCACGCGGCCCTTGACAATCTGGTCCTTGGCAAAGTCCTTGAGCGTGCGCAGCGGCACGTAGTTGTCGTCGACGACCGACGCCTTCAGGCTCAGCTGCACCTGGTTGAGCTCCGGGTTGACGGCGACGACGCGGCCGCGCACCAGCTGGTCGACCTGGAAGTGGGCCTTCCAGTCCTTGATGTAGCTGTCGGACAGGTCGGAGATGCGCACCATGGCGGTGACGTCGCCGCCCAGGTTGACAAACAGGCCCTTGTCGGCCACGCTGCGCACAAAGCCGCGGATGATGGTGCCGGGCTGGACGTCGGCGATGCTGCAGATCTCGCGGTCCTCGACCTTGAGCGACGAGTTGAGCACGCGCGAGGGCCGCGTCGACAGGCGCACTTTCTTGATGGCGGGCTCGACCGACACGACGGACACGCGGATGATGTCGTTTTTAAAGTACGGGGTGGTGACGCCCTGGTCATAGTCGTCGGAAATGTCAATCAGGTGGACGGGGCCCGAGACGGTCTTGCTGATCTGGACGACGACCTGGCGCTCGTTGACGCGGGTGACCTTGGCGGGCAGGACCATGTTCTTGCCAATGGTGTCCCAGTCGATCTCGTCCTTGGCGTCGGCGGCGCGCGCGGACAGGTCGATGCGGCCGCGGTCGGCATCGACGCGCAGGACGCGGACCTGCATGGCGGTGCCGATGGGGAAGTTGCCGGCGAGGTCCTTGATGAGCGACAGGTCGTTGGACGCCTCCATGCCGTAGAGGCGGCCGCGCACGTTGGGCGACAGGCTGACCCAGAGGCAGTTGGACTTGCGGTTGTTGACAAAGCCAATGTACGCGGACTCGGCGGCGATCTTGTCGATGGCGAGCGGCTCCGGGGCGGAGCTGGCCTTGACGTTGCTGGGCTTGGCGGACAGCTCGTAGACGGCGCGGCTGCTGCTCTGGGTGATGGGCAGGTAGACGCGCTTGCGGGCATCGTGGACGCCGAGGACGCGGACGCTCAGGACCTGGCCGAGCAAGAAGTGCTTGAGCGGGTTCTTGGGGTCGGGGATGTCGGCCCAGTTGTCAAAGACCTCGGTCATGTCGACGCGGCCCACGACGTTGTCGGCGAGCTGGACGTTGAGCTGGGTGGCCTTGACGCCGGTGACCTTGGCCTTGGTGAGGACGCCGACGCGGATGTCGTCCAGGGTGCGGAGCGAGCTGTCGACGGGTTTGACGAGTGTCGGGGCGCTCTCATCCTTGCTCTTCTTCTTGTTCTCGCGGTCCTCGGAGAAGAGCGAGACGACGATGCGGTCGTTTTCGGCCGAGATGATGCGCACGCGGAGGGTCTGCATCAGGTGCATGCCAAAGTTGGGCTTGGCCTGGACGTTGAGGGGCATGAGCTGCTTGGGCAGCAGGGCGACGAGGAAGTTGGCAAACTGGACAAAGACGGCGGAGGGCGTGATGTTGCGGACAAAGCAGGCGACGACATCGTCGACCTTGGCCTGGTCGATGCTGGCCAGCAGGGTGCCGTCCTTGGCGGCGGCCACGAGGCTCTCCTTGAGCGACAGGGTGATGTGGCGGCGGCTGGCGTGGCGGTCGAGGACGAGGAGGTCGGACAGGGTCTGGCCGACGCGGAAGCGCTTGTTGAGGGCGGTGGCGGTGGCGGGCGAGCGGTCGGACAGGTGGCCGACGGGCAAAAAGGCCAGGAGGCCGCTGCCGGCGAGCTCGATCTGCAGGCCGTCGTCGTGCAGGGCGGTGACTTTGCCCGAGACAAAGTCGCCGGGCTTCAAGTTCTGGAGGGCCAGCTTCTTGTCGTGGCCAAAGGCCGAGAGCTCCTTGCAGGTGACAAAGACGTGGTTGTTGGCCTCGTTGAACTTGCGGACGCGGACGCTGACGACCTGGCCCGGGCGGAAGTGGTCCTGGGGGTTGGTGATGGGGGCCTCGCTCATGTCCTCGACGGGCAGGAAGCCGCGCAGGTCGCCGTAGAACTGGACAAAGGCGCCGGTGGGGGTGACGTTGATGATGGTGCCGAGGCACTTGAGGCCAAAGGCCAGGTCGGCAAAGGACTGGACGATGGGCAGGTCGGAGTTGACGAGCGTCTTTTTGAGGGTGAGGCGCAGCTGGCGCTTGGCCGGGTTGGTGGACAGGACGCGGGCCTTGACCTTCATGCCCTCGCGGAACTTTTTCTCGGGGTGCTGCAGCTTGACGTCGGCGAGGTGCATTTCGGGGACGAGGCCGGAGACGCCGTCGGCGATCTGGACGAGGAGACCCGTGACGCCGTCGGGGCCGATGAGCATCTTCTGGACGGTGCCGCGGACGACCTCGCCGACGGGGACGTCCTCGGTGCGCAGGTAGGGCTGGTCGAGGACGGACTGCTCCAAGGAGAGGAGGAAGACGCCGTCGACGGCATTGTAGCCGACGACGCGGCCGGGGTGGACGGAGCCGACCTTGTAGGGGCCGGAGGACTCGTAGAGGGCGTCGACCTTGCCGTCCTTGACGCGGGAGATGTGGACGAAGCCGGGGACGCCGGGGACGCCGACGTCGACCCAGAGGCCGACGGTGGGCTCGACGCGGCGGACGGTGACCGTTTGGACGGTGGAGGATAATGGAAGGGCCTCGAGGGGGGATGTGGTGGTGGTGGTGGCGGCGGCCGTGGTGGCCGTGGTGGCCGTGATGGCCGTGATGGCCGTCGTTGTTGTTTGTCTCTCCAGGGCGGTAATGTGCGGCAGAAAAGACACGCCAATCTTGGGCTCGTCGGCGGCCGGGAAGGTGCAGAGGACGCGGGCCTTGACCTTGGACGACACCTTGTACTTGTCGTCGAGGTCGACCTCGCTGGCGCCGGCGCCGGAATGGATCACATCGGCCGTGGCGTGCAGGTGGCCGAGGACGGTGCCGGCGAGGCCCTTGGACGTGACGTCGTTGACGAGCATGTCGACGGCCGTGCCGGGCAAAAAGGCGCTGATGGTGACGGCCTCGGACGCCGTGTGCTTGACGTTGCCGAGCTGCTTCTGCAGCGTAGTCAGCTGGGCGACCTTGCTGTTGGCCGGCTTGGTGGCGGCCACAAGACACAGCAGGACGGCGCCGGGCTGCATGCGCTCGGGCGGAATGGCGGCGTCGAGCTCCTTCTTGGGCAGGAAGCCGCGCACGTCCGAGTTGTCGATGCCCAGGTCCATGACGTAGCCGCGGTCCTCGACGCTGACGACGGAGGCCATGACGGTGGCGTTGCGCACCAGATCCTGGTCGGCGAGGCCGGCGTTGGCGTGCTCGGGGCGCACGGACAGCTCGATGCGGCGCTTGATGCGCGAGGCCGGGTCGGTGTCGGCGGTGGACAGGACGGACACGCGGAGGTACTGGCCGACGGAGAAGAGGGACGCAAGGTCGACTTCGTTGGGGGTGTCTTCGTTGTCTGCGGAAGAAGAGGCATCCTCGTTGTCGCTGTCGTCCTTGGCTTCGGCCTCGAGGCGGTCATTGAGGGTCTGGGAGATGGAGGTGAGGGCCAGGTGGCCGACGAGGTTGTTGGGCAGGGTGACGACGACTTCGAGGGGGGTGATGGAGGCGACCTGGCCGAGGACGAGGGAGCCTTTGACGAGACGCTGGGGGGTTAGCGGTTGGGTTTTTAAATAATTTGAAATTATACGAGGAGAGGAGAACAAACCTTGAAATTCAAACTCTCAATCTTGACGCCGTCCGCCTCCGGCTTCGCCCCCGCGTCGGCCTTGCGCTTGACCTTGGGCTTCTTCTTCGCCTTCTCGGCCTTGTCGTCGCTGCCGCCGGTCTCCTGGTCAAACAGCGCGTCGTGTTTTGCCTGGACCTGGATCTGCTTGACCTCCAGGGGGGTCAGCACGCTGCCGCCGCCACGGGGGAACAGCGGCTCGTCCTCCTTGAGGCGCGAGACGAGTGGCGCTGTGACGGCCGATGGCGCAGATGGCGCAGCATGCTCGGCCGTCTTTTTGCTGTCGGCCTTGCTGGCCTTGTCGGCCTTGTCGGCCTTGGCCCGTTTTGATGGCCGGCCGCCGTCGTTGTTTTTGGTCGCCGCGCTGGCTTTGGCAGATTTGGAAGGGCCGCTGCCCGTCGACGACTCTTTGCGCTTGAGAGAGCTCATGTTCGCAGCCGTAGGGTGCTCGTTGGCCACGGATGGGGTGGTGTGTTGAGCAAATGGACGGTGCGTGAGAGTGCTCGTGATGGGAGTGCCGCTTACTCGAACTTCGTAGATGATGGTGTCAGTTTTTTCTGTTTTTCTGCCATAAAAAATCTTAGCGGTACGATAAGATTACCTTATCGATAACACGTATCGATAAACATTAAATTGGGGCACGTCAATTCACAGTGCACGTCCGATCGACACTGTTCATCGACGATAAGGACGGCTTAATGTGGGGCGACCTGCAGCATTGCCCCAGCGATAATAGGCCTAGCGATAGTCCCCCGTTGGGCATGCCGCTGCGACGGCACGCACTAGCCAGATAGGCAATGATAGCCTGGCTGGCTTGTGATTACAGCACTTGCCCGTGATACTGCCACTACGTAATATTTGACACAAGGCAGCGGTCCGACCAGCAGCTTCGGGTGTTAGATAGTCAGATAGCCAGATAAACTCGCACCATTCACGCAGGTGCACTTGGTGGTTGCGACATTTGACTGTCGATCTTCGGCACGACGACAAACTGATAAGATTGTCGATATTGTCGACATTGTCATCGACTTGTCATCGACACCGACATTGACACCGACATCGCATCGCATCGACATCGACATTGCATCGACATCGACATCGACATCGACATCGACATCGACATCGACATCGACACACTGCAAACGACTACCGCAACATCTACCATCCCTCTCTACCAGCTGCCACCGCCGGCTCGGTCAATATGAGCCCGCGGAAACGGCCCCGCGCCTCCCCGTCCAACACCCTGCCTCCTCCGCCTGCTCCCTCGTCCTCCGACCAGAATGCCTCGTCCTCGTCATCCGCCGTGCCGACACCCGTCCCCTCGCAGCCCTCTCACGAAGACAGCACGACTCCCAAGCAGAACGATGCCGCAACCGACTCTGTGACCGCTCACAGCCCGACAAACTCGGTCGCCCCCAGCATCGACAACAGCCGGTGTGCTACTCTGAGAGAGTCCAAGCCAGTCAGTGCAGCCCTTTCGCTTCTTGCTAGCTATTATTACAAGCAACGCAACTAACTGTATAGAAAACCCGCAGCTGGTACGGCTCGTGGCCACGGGTGCCCAAGTCCATGGCGTCGACACAGGTCGCCCGTGAAACGATCCTGGGCGGCACAGCAAAGCCCAACGCGGCACCCGACCTGGGCCGGTACGAATCACAGCGGCCAGGCGACGAAGAGCCAATTGTCTCGGGCGCCAGTGGTCATGCACCGCTGTCACGCAAGTCGTCAGCGCTCACACTGGCCAGTACGAGTACCAAGGGCGGCAAGACCAGTGGCTCGGCACTCAAGCAGGCGAGCACGCAGAACAGCAGCAGCACGTCCGTCAACACGTCCAAGGTTGTTATCGAAACGGCATCTCCCGCCAAGGCAACTCTCAAGGGAAAGCCCACCACAGCGGTGGCACTCGGTCCACCTCTCGGCCTACCGCCTCTGCCCGGCACGAGCACGAGCACGCGGCCCAGACCCGAATCCAAGGCTGCTGCCATCGCACACGCCGCGGCGGCGGCTGCAGATGCCGCCATTGCAGCAGTGTCGTCGTCGAAGAAAGGCATGATAAGAACAGCAGCCGTGCCAGCACAGCCGTCACCACTGTCACAGGCGTCGAAGCCGTCGCCCGAAACCACGACCACGGACCAGGATGCGAAGCAAGACACGAAGCCGGATACCAAGCAAGATTCGAAGCAAGACTCCACGCAAGCAAAGCAAGATACAAAGAACGATATAAACAAAAACACGGACAAGGCCACAGACAAGGATACAGACAATGAAGTCACCTCGCCTGCACCGCCTACAGAGACAGCCCCATCCAAGGGCTGGCTCGCCTGGGTTTCACGAAGGGGGGCACCTGCATCGGCGCAACTACATCCTGGCATTGTCACACCCAAGTCGCCCACGTCGCCCAACGACGACACCCAGCCTGCTGATCCCGCCCCCAAGGAACAGCCACAGGCCGCAGCCGCAGCCGCAGCCGCAGCCGCAGCCGCAGCGGAAGAAGAGCCTGCGCCGTCACGGCCCATATCATCCAGCAGCATGTGGTCCTATTTCTGGGTCGGATCCGCCCAGGCCATAGCCGCAGAAGAGGCCGCCACGAATCGGTCGGGCAGCCTGCCACCATCCAAGGACGCTTCCTCCTCCTCCATGGAGGACGCACCGCCGTCCGCCCCAATTGCCGTGCCAGCACCGGCACCGGCACCGGCCACGGCATCGGCTGGGTCGACGTGGGCGTTCTGGTCGCGGGATGCGCGGAAGATGACGGGCAAGTCACCCACCGCGTCCGAGGCTGGCGAGATGGCTGTGATCGGCGACCAGTCCGAGGCACACCCCACGCCGGCGGCGGGTGTCAAGATGAGCGAGCAGCCGTCGTCGTCGTCCAAGGCATCGTCGATGAAGGACATGGCCATGATGAAGGATGCAGCATCGACCATGAAGAGCAAGCGACTGCGGCCCGTCTCGATGGATCTTGACGACACCACCACTCCGACCCCTTTACCCGACGGCCAGGCATCCAGCAAGACGGTGTCGTCCCAGAACACGCTTCTGCCGTCGTTCCAGAGCACCTACCGGCTCAAGGAGAATGCGTCGGTCCTGCGGCAGATCTCACGGCTCCTGCTGCCGACGCTGCTGCCGACGCAGGGCCCGGCCGCCGCCACCGCCGCCGCATCCCAGGCGACGAACCACCTCTTCTTGGCCAAAGAGCCACGGCGCGTGAAAAAGGCCGTGGCCATCGGCGTGCACGGGCTCTTCCCGGCGGCCTACCTGCGGCCGATGATCGGACAGCCGACGGGCACGTCGATCCGGTTTGCCAACCACGCGGCCGAGGCGACGCGGCGGTGGGCCGAGCGGCACGGGTGCGGCGACTGCGAGATTGAAAAGATTGCGCTCGAGGGCGAGGGCAAGATTGCGGAGCGCGTGGACAACCTGTGGAAGCTGCTGCTGAACTGGATCGACCACGTCCGGAGCGCCGACCTGGTGGTGCTGGCGTGCCACTCGCAGGGCGTGCCGGTTGGCTTTATGCTGCTGGCCAAGCTGATTGACCTGGGCATTGTGACCACGGCGCGCATTGGCGTGTGTGCGATGGGTATGTTTTTTTCCTCCTTTTTTTTAATGTATACACAGTGGTGCTAATCATCCAGCCGGCGTCTCACTCGGTCCGTTCCCCGAGTACAAGTCGGGCATCGGCATGCTGATGGGCTCGGCCGGCGAGCTCTGGGAGTTTGGCAACCCCGAGAGCGAGGTGTCGAAGCGCTACGCATACGCCCTGACGACGGCGCTAAACTATGGCGTGCGGGTTGCCTTTGTCGGCAGCATCGACGACCAGGTGGTTCCCTTGGAGTCGGCCATCCACTCGCCGGTCCACCACCCTTATGTCTACCGTGCCGTGTTTGTCGACGGCCGGAGCCACGCCCCAGATTTGTGAGTCGCCCTCTTTTTCCAATATATATTTTTCCAATATAGATGACCACATGCTAATAAAACCCCAGCATCGCTCACTTGGTCGGCTTCGCCTGCAAGCTGCGCAACCTCGGCGTGTCGGACCACGGCCTGGTGCGCGAGCTGTCGGTGCCCCTGGCCGGCAGCCTGTACTCGGGCGAGGGCCACTCGCGGCTGTACGACGACCCGCAGGTGTACGACCTGGCGCTGTCGCACACGCTGGAGACGGCGGACCTGGACAGCAGCGCCAAGGCGGCGGTGACGTGCGAGATCAAGCGGCACAACGGGCTGACGAGCGCGAACCCGTACGTGCTGCCGTGGATCATGCGCGGGCTGCTGGAGGAGGACTATGTCAAGACGGAGCTGGCGGCCGAGACGGCCGAGCTGGTGCGGCAGTTTGAGCAGTGGAAGCCGGTGACCAAGGCGTTGAAGGACGTCAAGTACCGACTGGAGGCGGTGCAGTCGAGGTTGTGATTTTTTTTTCAGTTTGATTTCTGTTTTTTATTCTGATTTGTTTTTGTGTTTTTTCTGCTTTGATTTTTGTTCTGCTTTTTGTTTTGATTTCCTTCATCCCCCCCCCCATCTTCTTTGCCTCAACGCCTTGGAAAGATGAAATCTCGCACATATTGGGAGGAACACAGTTAGCTACACGTTCGATACACACAGATACACACAGCAGCGGAGGCGTCATGGATTTCTTTGAGACATTTTCAAATTTCGAGGTGATATCAACTGAGTGATGTATCATGTACTACGTCGAGAAGAGCGTTTATCAATACTGCCTTTGAAACAGGCTGAATCCAGTTATATCTATATGCAGCTGAGAGTTTCTAGTCATTATTCTTTTTTTTTTCTTTTTACTCGTTTTGCCCCCTCATCTCCTCCCTAGCTTCCACTTGTAGATAATGTCCTGGATCTCGTCCCACTGCAGCTGCTTCGCACTCAGGCCGGCCACCTGGGCCTCCTGCAGCACCACCGTCGGCGCTCCGCTGCCGCGGCCCGGGTTCTGCACCATGCCCTGGACGACGAGGCGCGCAACGCGGCGCAGGTCGTGCACGGTCAGGTCGTTGATGCGCTTGACCATTTCGTGGACGGGGATCTTGTGGCCGTGGACCTGGACCTGGCGGCCCAGGTCCTCGAGCTCGACCATGCGGCTCTCGAGGTTCATCAGCAGGCTGGACCGCAGCTGGTTCTTGGCGCGGTTGACCTCGGCCTGGCCCAGGGCGCTGTAGCCGTGGTCCATGGCCAGCATGCGCAGCTCGCGGCACATGACCTCGAGCATGTTGGCGGTGGCGCCGGGGCGGCAGCTGGCGGCGATGCCAAACAGGCCGCTGTCGGCGTACGAGTGGTTGAAGGCGATGCACGACTCGACCCAGCCGTACTGGTTGAGCACGTTGGTGTAGAGGCGGCTGTACATGCCCTTGCCGGGCCCGCCGGCCGAGAAGGAGCCGCCGCCGCCGAGCAGGGTCTGCAGCGTGGCGAGGGCGTAGATGTCGTCGGACGAGATGGGCAGGCCCTCAAAGGCGAGCTGGATGTGTGTGAGCGTGGGGATGTTGGGGTTGAGCGAGGGCGGCTGGGGCGGCAGCGCGAGGAAGCCGCCGGTGTAGCGCGCGTATTCGCGGGTGCCGGGGAGGATGGTCGGGATGGGGGTGTTGGGGAGGACGGCGGCGCTGTTTGCGGCCGAGGTCGAGATGTTTTTGAAGAGGGGGATCTTGGAGAGGAGTTTGCTGGAGAGGGGTTGAGCGCGAGCGGCGGCGGAGGAGGAGGAGGAGGTGGAGGTGGTGGAGGAGGAGGAGGAGGAGGAGGGAGTATCAGTCGTGTCGTGTGTTTGTGCCGAGACGTCCGACGAGGCGTCCGGCTGGGCCGGGGGATCGACCGCCTTCATGCTGCCAAAGTACTGCTCGGCCAGACGGACCGACTCGGCGTGCGGAATGCCCGCAAAGGCAACGACCATGCGTTCCGGCCGGAAAAAGGCGTTGCGGTAGGCGCGGATGACGTTGCCGTCAATGGCGCCCAGGCGGTCCTCGGGACACAGCAGCGGGTTGCCCAGGGTGTTGTCCTTGAAGGCGGCCATGTGGACGAGCTCGGGCAGAATCAGCTCGGGCTTGGCCCAAATCTCCTTGATCTCGTAGGCGGCCGTGTCAAGCTGCTGGGCAATCTCGTCGTCGGACAGCAGCGGGTCGCGGATGGTTTCGGCCAGCAGCTCCGTGGCCGTGGGGATGGCCGAGTTGAAGGTGGCCGCCTGGTACATGAGGGACTCGCGCGACGACGCGCACTGGATGTTGCCGCCGAGGCTCTCGACCGCCTCGAGCATGCCGTCGGCCGACCGGCGCGTCGTGGACTTGAAGGCGAGGCGATCCATGATGTGGCTGGCGCCGCGCAGGTAGTCGTTTTCGTAGCGCGAGCCGGCGTCCACGTAGACGCCGACGCCGGAAAAGACATCGGGCAGAGCCTCGGAGGCGACGCGGATGCCGTTGGGCAGCGTGGTGATCTCATTGAGCTGGGTCGGGTCGTGGGCCTTGGGCACGACGACGGGGGCGGCGTGGCGCGGGGCGGGGGAGGCCGGCGACGGCGACGAGGGCGCAGCAAAGCGGCCGAGCAGGGCGGTGGACGAGAAGGGCCGGATGCGGTGGCCGATGGCGCTGCGGCCGACGACGTGTGGTATTGACGACCTCAGCATGGCGGGCGGGATGTGCTGAACAGAACGGAGGACGTCGTTGGTGGTGGTGGCAGCAGGCGTGCGGCACGATGTCGTGAAATCTCAGCAGGTGGCGATAGCGATAGCGATAGGTTATGTAAGCACATGTTATGTAATGAATTATGTCAGCATTTACGTCAACGTCAAGTCGCACAAGTACTCGTACATACGAGAACTCGTACATACGGGCTACGATTCACGGTGGTTCACGGTGGAGATGGTCAGGCGCAGTGGCGTGAGGTGAGTCTGCCGATCGGCAGTGGCCATGGGATTGAGGACAAGGCTTGATGACGGAATGACTCGTGGACAAGTCAGCTGGTCGTTATTCTATTTGTGTTTTTCTTTTTATTATCTTTTTCATACGAGTAATTTTTTTTCTCATTTCTTCCTTTTTGTTTTCTTCTGTCGTATCTACGAAAAGTTTTCATAGAACTCGTTCTTATCTTTGCTCCTTGCTTCTTTTCCTTTTTTTCCTTCTTCCTTTGTTCTTTGTCTTTCTATCTTCAACTCCAATCCCTACTCATCATATTACGAGTACTCGTACTCGACATACGGAGTACGGCCATTCCCTCTGCAGCCACGCCTAACTACTCCGTACCAGTACTCGACCCACTAATACGCACTAGCCCGATCCAGCCGGCCCGCCAGCCCCTCTATTATCGCTGCCTCACATTCCCCAGCTATTTTTTCTTTTTTCTTTTTTCACTTTGATTTTGATTTCTTCCATCATCTGTCACTTTTTCTACCCTTTTCTGACATCCTTTTTGTCCATTTTTCTGCCTTTTCCTGCGCTTTCCTACGCTTTCCTATCCTCTTCCAATCCGTTTTATCCTGTTCTGTCCATTTTCCTATCTCACAATACCCCCCTCCTTGCATCGCGTGACTCTTCTGCCTACAATCTACGACCACTCGTACAACATGCTTATTTCTCATACTCGTAATCACTCGCACAAGAACGATTCTCGTAGCATCTGCATTCGCTCGGCTGTCCCGACTCGCCGGACTCGATCACTCGTACCATTTTCCAGCCCTAGTCCTGCTGCCGTTCCGCGCGTTCCAGCTCGTACAAGTACTTTCTTTTCCTGCAAACAGCCGTCCGCTCTGTCTCTATCCGTCCTGTCTCACCCTGTCGTTACTCGTACTATCGAGTCTCACCTCTCCTCACGCCTCCTACCCCCACTTTGTTCTCTCTTCTCATTTCTTGTTCCGTCGTCCCTCTTCCTCTTCCTCGCCCTCACCCTCGCCCGCACCCTCTCCTTGCCATTTGCCATCCACTCATCTCTCGCACGGAGCACCCTACTCCGAACGAGCTCCTCCGAACTTTTGCACTATTTTGCCACTCGTCCCTTTTGGCCTCCAGGGTCCTCACGCCCTCCATCCAAACCCTTCTTTTTCTATTTCCTCGTCGTCCAATCTCCTACGTCGTACCCCTGCAACACGTGACCCTGCACGTGCCCCACCCTTCTCCTCTTCTCCTCGTCATCCATCCCCCAGCCGCTGCGACGCTGCTCGATCATTTCCTTTTACCGCTGCTGCCGTTGCCGCTGTCGTCTGTTGACTTGCCTGCAGTAGTCCCCAGCTCCTGATCGTTGCCCGTCCTCCACACCTACAGCACACTGACACACTTCTCTCTGCCCTGCGTCTCGTCTGTCTCGTCTGTCTCGCCTGTCTCTCCACTTCTTCTTTTCTTTCTGCCCCTTCGCTCCTTCCCACGGAGTACTCATACTGCCTGCACCTTCCACAACCCTCTCCGTTTTCGTCTTCTCCCTCTGTTGTTCCTTCTGCTTTTGAATTTTGCTTATTTCCTCCTTCTTTTCTCATTTTCTCTGTCTCTCCCTCTCTCTCCTTCTCATCTTCTCATCTTCTCTTCATTCATCAGCGACTCGTCATCTATCATCATCTCCCATCATCTCCCATTCTCCCTCTTCCCTCCTCTCTCCTCCCTCCTCTCTTCCTTACATCCAATCATCCCTCCCACCTCCCCCCTCAACTCTCCATGTTCACCCAATCGTTACCTGCGCCAGCGCCAGCGCCCTCGTCCTCGGGCATCCACGTTTCAACCTCACCGGCCTCGCCGACGTCCCGCGGCCGCCTACGAGGCCTCAGCTACCTTCGCAACTACACACAGAACCACATCCGCGGCCGCGAGCACGGCAACACCCCGACCTCGCCCACCACCGCTGCCGACAACAACAACGGCGGCAGATCCGGCGGCCACTTCGACCACGCCGACATCACATACCCTCTCCGCCAGACACAGTCGGCTGCCGCAACCTCTACATACCATTCCTCAGCCGCGTTTTCCTCAGCTGCCAGCCCTACTACTACTACCACTGGCCTCACGCCCGTTCTCTCACACCCGAACACTTCCACGGCTCCTACCACAACACAGCCTGCCCAAGCCACCACCACCACCAGTGACAGCCCGCCCACTCGCTCCTGGTCGCCGCGGCATAATACCACTGGTCTTTCGCCACCTGCTCCTGCGAGCCCTGCGGTGTCTCCTCTCCAGGCGTACCGCTCCGACAATCCGCCGTCCACAACACCTACCCAGGCTGCAGTTTCTCTCCAGACCACCAGCAATACGGCTCCCTCCCTAGCAGCCAACTCACTGGCAGCTACCACCGCTGCCACTGCCAGCACCACCAATAATAACACCACGGCCGCCGCCGCCGCTGCTCCAGGCTCAGACGCGCCCGCCATGACGCGGTCGCGGTCCGCCACCGAGCCGGGCACCACCAGCTCGGCTGCCAATGTGGAGAATCTGCCCTCCATCCGCTTCTCGACCTTTTACGACCCCCGTGCCGCGCGGCCCTCACTCAAGTTCTCGCCCATGTCGCGCACCCTGCCCACCGGCAAAGAGGTCATCCGCGTCGGCCGCTACTCGGAGCGCGACAGCCAGCCCAATGCCAAGCAGAACGAGCCGTCCGCCTCGCACGTCGGCTTCAAGTCCAAGGTCGTCAGCCGTCGCCACTGCGAGTTCTGGTACGAGAACAACCGCTGGTACATCAAGGACGTCAAGAGCTCCAGCGGCACCTTTCTCAACCACATCCGCCTCAGCCAGCCCGGCACCGAGAGCAAGCCCTATGCCGTCAACGACGGCGACATTGTCCAGCTGGGCATTGACTTCAAGGGTGGCGAGGAGATGATCTTTCGCTGTGTCAAGATGCGCATCGAGCTCAACCGCGGCTGGCAAAACAAGCTGAACGCATTCAAGTAAGTGCAGCCATATGCCTTCCACTTCTCACCTCCCTTGTCCCTAGACTAACCTCTCGCTTCTGCAGTGTCAATACCCATAAGCGCCTTCGCAACATGACCAAGCCAGAAACCGACGCTTCGGGACAGTCCACCCAGGACTGCTCAATATGCCTCAACTCAATTGCTGTATGCTCTTTTCCTATCCCTTCTCTCCCTTCTCTCCCTCTGCTTTTCGCTCGTGCCCTGCTAACACCTGTGTAGCCTTGCCAGAGCCTGTTTGTGGCACCGTGCTCGCACACATGGCACTATAAGTGCATCCGTGCCCTGCTCGACTCACCCCAGTACCCCAGCTTCATCTGCCCCAACTGCCGCGCTGCTGTCGATTTGGAGGCCGATGTGGAGGACCCGCCCGAGGAGTGGGATTTCATGGAGGTCGAGGAGGCCTCGGGGGAAGCTGTTGAGGAACCGGTCGCCGGCCCCAGCCACACAACACCCGACGCCCCGGCGGCGGCGGCGGCGGCTGCGGCTGCAACATCATCGAGCGACAATCCTGCAGTACCGGCAGCCATAGGCACAGCACAGGCGAATGCAAATCGAACAGACGCTGACCGGGAGCCCGACTTTGGGGAGGAGACGGCGTTTATCGACTCGGTCATGGTGGACGCCGACCGGCCTCCGGTCCCAGCGGCCATTCCCGAAGAGGTGCAGGGCGACACACCCCAGGACCGCTCGGACGATGATGCCGGCCCCGTCGTCTCCCACGCCACCGTGGCACCCGTCAGCATTCCCCACGCCGGCCGGGATGCCGCCATATCAGGAGGCGCCTCGAGCCGAGCCGGCGCCGACAGCACCATGCTCCCCACGGGCGCGGCGGCGAGCAGCGCCGGCGGCGGTGCGGCCATCCGGCCCACACGCACGCCCTCGCCCAGCGACCAGCTCGTGGTGCCTCAGGCCGAGGGCCCCATCACGCCACGTAACGACCACGGCCCGTGGGTGTTTGACGGCAGCGGCATCCGCATTGGCAGCAGCAGAGCTAGCATCGACAGCCGCCAGGGCGAGATGCCCAGTCTGGACTCGGCCGCCGTCGAGATGGCCAACCAGCAAAATTCCAGCAGCTGATCGGCGCGGGCTGGCGTTGTCAATTTTTCTTGACGCATATGGATAGGCGTACTATATTACAATGGATAGAATGCGGCGGGCAGCTGTCCAACGGCAGACTGCCTGGATGAGTCAGCACTCGGGTATTACTTTTTGCATGGCTTTCGTTTTGCCTGATTTTTTTTTCTATATATATCTACCGCTTGTATTGTTGGTTTCTTACTTGTGTCTCACACATTTCATTTGTCTTGGTTGCTTTCGTCTCATCTCTGGCGTTTTAATACCATCCTGTTTTAGTTTACAGCAACAGTGGTGAATTGATTACATATTTTATTCTTTATCTTTCCTGCTTTTTATTCTAGCTTTATTTTATTTTCATTTTTAACATTATTTACGTTGATGGTATTTACTTTTAACTTATCTGATACAAGGTCATCACGTTTGACGTAAATAATATATAAATATTTTGCAAAAAAAAAAATAAAAAATGCCACCGCAAAAATCATCGCATAAATATTCTATAAAATGATATCATAATCACACCAAAATCACTTCTTAAACACAGCCTGCCCCAGCTGCGCAATCTCGCGCCCCTCGCTCGTGCCCCGGCCGGCCGCGTCCAGCAGCCGCGTCCAGGCATCGGCGTCCCTCGCCTTGACGGCCTCCTGCGCCGCCTTGACGCGCAGGCCGCACTTTTCGTACATGGTGATGGCGGCGCCGGGCTCGAGGCCGGTGCACTTGGGCACAAAGACGGCGGCAAGGCGCGCGTTGCCGGCCTGCAGGATGAGGTTGAAGAAGGGCTCCCAGCCGATGGGGCTCTTCTTGGTCTTGGCGGCCATCTCCTCAAGCTCGTTCCAGTCGCGCTTGGCCACGAGGGCGCGCAGGCGGATCCACCAGGCCACGCGCTCGGGCACGTGGAACTCGCTCTGCAGCTTCTTGGCGCGGCCGTGGTAGCCGAGGCGGATCAGCTTGAACATGGTCTCGTTGACGCTCAGGCCGGTGAAGGAGTCGGTCAGGTCGCGGTCAAAGGCCTCCTGCATGCGCAGCAGCGTGGTGGCCTCCTTGAGCGTGGCCAGCTCGAACGCGCTCTCCTTCTGGTTGTCCGCCAGCAGCTTGGCGGCCAGCACCAGCTTGTCCGAGGCGGTGCGGCTGTCGGGCTGGCGCAGGGCCTCGCGGATAAAGACCGACGCGCCACTCTGGCGCCGGTCGTCCTGGTAGTACATGTCCTTGAGCAGGGTGTTGTCGCCCTCGCGGATGGCGGTCGACTCGACCAGGGCCGTGGCCACGGGCCGGCTGCTGATGGTCTGAAAAAAGGCGGCCAGCGGCAGCTTGCGGCGCAGCTGGTCGATGACGTAGTAGACCAGGTCGGTCTCGCCCGACTCAATGGCCTTGTCCAGGGCCAGCTCGTCCTCCTCCATGCTCAGCAGCAGCGGCACCTGGCGGCCGGCGCGGGGCTCGTGGTTGAGGAGCTCGGTGGCCAGGCGGCCGCGGCCCTCGTCGTAGGCCGCGCGCGCAATCTCCTCAAAGGAGATGCCCGGCTTGCCGGCCAGGCGGTCAAAGACGAGCTTGCACAGCACGTCGTCGGGCTCGGCGCCGTTGCGCACCTTGGCACAGGCCCAGTGCACGTGGATGCGGTCGGTGGGCAGATGGAGGTAGCTGGCGATGCGCAGGGCGAGCAGGTACTCGTGGCGGTTGAGCAGGCGCGCAATCAGGCTGTCGGGGCCGAGCCGCTGGTACTGGTCGTAGGAGAGCGGGAGGCCGATCTCGTAGAAGCGCACGGCGTTGAGCACGCGCAGGGTGTCGCACATGTCGACAAAGTCGTCGCTGTTGTAGATGTCCAGGACCGACTTGCCAAAGGAGGCTGCTTTGAGTAGTTGTTTCTGCCAGTGCACGCTGTACTCTTGGCCAGCTGCGTTGACACATGTATCGACGGCTTCGGTCAGGTTGGGCCGGATGAGCTGGATGTTGTCGTCGGCCTTGGGCGACTGCATCTCCAGCTGCTGGATGGCATCGAGCAAGATGGATGCGGGCGACTCGGCGCCGAAGCGGAACACCTCCTCGGTCACGTCGGGCACTTTTTGCAGCAGCTCGCACACGTCGTTTGTTATGACACGGACGCCATCAATGTCTGTATTTGTTAGTATCCCGCGAGGTCGGGCAATTCGCATAAGCCAGCCAGGAGATGGCTTACCCTGAATAACATGGATCCGCGCGTCGTAATAAAACTTGGCCAGTGCGCCGCCCGGACCGACAATGTGCACCTCGTCCTCCCAGGCCAGCACGACGGCGTCGTTGCCGCACCACTGCAGGTACTTGGGCAGGACTTTGGACTTGGCGCGGTGCTCGCTGAGGCGGGTCTGGAAGTCGCTGGTGACGACGTGCAGGACGGCGTCTTCGGTGTAGAGGGCGACAAACTTGCCGTTGGGCGAGACGCCGACGTGGGCAAAGGGCCCGACGTCGAGGAAGCGGTCCTCGCAGTCGGTGGCGTCGACGACGTAGATGGTCGGGCCGATGCTGAGCAGGGCCTCGACGGAGCGCGACAGCGTGTGGCTGGGCGGGATCAGGGCCCAGCCGTGGACCTTGCCGTCGGGACAGGCGGCGAGGATGCTGGGGCGCGGCTCGGCGTAGGAGGCGACGGCGACGAGGGTATTGTTGGAGAGGAGTGCAACGAGGCCGGACTCGTAGAATCTGTTTGTGAGTAGAGTAGAAAAAAAGAGAGAGAAAAAAAAAGAAGAAAAACAAAAACCTACCGACACGACTCGACACCAAACTCCTCGGCGCCGTTGCCGAGCGAAAACTGCGAAAAGTCGCCCTGCAGGTCGTTGTAGCAGCGCACGGTGCCGTCCTTGGTGACGACCAGCAGCTTCTCGTTGTCGGACCAGCCGAGCCCGCGGATCTCCGAGATCTTGTCCCAGGTCATGGTGCGGATGAGCTTGCCGGCCAGGCTGTAGATCTGGATGCTCGGCTTGGCGGCCGCGCCGCCGCGGTAGGCCATGAGTTTGTTTTCATCGCGACAGAGGGCTTGGCGTGTTAGCTTCTTTCTGAGAGATCTGAGAGAGTCAGCAGTGCCCCCGGCTGCCTACCTATTGCTCCGGAGTACGGCGCGCCGGCGACGGCATAGTTGTCGAGGTCGAGGGAGTGGCTGAAGACGGCGGTGTACAGCTGCACGCGGCGGTAGAAGCTGTCGCCGACCTCCTCCCAGCCGGCAGTAGGATGTGACGTGTCCATGGTTGGCTCAGCTCATGGTCCCATGGTGGGGATGCGGCGGTGTCGTCGGGTTGGTGATGACGGGGGTTGACGGGGGTTGGGATAAGGAGGCGCGTCTTTAGCTGAGCTAGTGACGGCATGTGCTGGAGCAGACGTCAGTGGCACGTGCCGCCAGGTTAGCCAGGCCCCCCCTCTCAGTGCTGTACTCCGTAGCGCCCAGCTGGGGCCCACTGAAGACCCCACGCCTGGCTTTCACCAACTCGCATCACATCGCATCACATCGCATCGCATCGCCTCAGCATCAACTGTGATTAAAAAACAATGTGAGAGTGTGCTCTCTGGCACACGTCTTCTTTCTCACGAATACACTACAACGCTCACGATGGCCAACTGGCGCGATGAATATCTTGCCGCGATCAGAGCTGCCGACGAGACAGACCCGGCCAGCAGCCTCTTGATAACAGCATGTATGTGTACGGGACGGTGTGGTGTGCGAGGGGCATCATTAAAAAGCAACTGGACCAGCAGCGCTGACACGGACAGGCTCGGCTTTGCAGGACCAGGTCGCAGCGCTGCAGGCTGAGAATGCGCTGCTGCGATCATCCGGCGGCGGCGGCGGCGGCAACGGCGGCAACGGCGGCAGCGAGGCCGGCGCAGGCGGCAGCAACCCCGGAGGAGCAGGCATCAGCAGCGGCAGCGACCCAGCATCTGGTGGTGGTGGTGCCGCCGCGCCGTCGACGGCCCAGCTGCGCGTGGACCTCGCCGAGGCGCTGCGCTCGCAGGGCAAGTTCCAGACGCGGCTCAAGGTGGTGGAGGCCGAGCTCGAGACGCTGCAGGCCAAGACGCGCAACGACGCGCGCACGATCCGCACGCTGACGGCGGAGCGCAACGCGCTGGCGGTCAAGGTGAGCGACCGCGACGCCGAGCTGCGGGGCAAGGCCAAGCTGGTGGAAGAGGTGCAGGACGAGCTGATTGCGCTGAACCTGCAGCTCAACATTGCCGAGCAGCAGCGGGACAAGATCAAGAAGGAGAACAAGGACCTGGTCGACCGCTGGATGCGGCGGATGGGCCAGGAGGCCGAGGCTATGAACCTGGCCAACGAGCCATTTATCGCCAAGCGGTCGCCATCGGGACGTTGAGGGGGGCATTCACGTTTACGCTTTGCCAGCACTGGTGCATCGACGGCATCTTGTTGGAGATACTATCCAAGAGACTGCAAACCACAGCAAACCACTGCAAACCACTGCAAAAGCAGACGACCCAAGACATCCAACACCGAGACCATAACCGCCCGATCCGCTTGATATCCAACACCGCCCAAGATCCAAGACAAAAACAATAAAAAAGAAGAAAAAAACAAGGAAAGGCCTGCTGTTATATACACAGACAAGAAGGGAAAAAGAAAAGACAAAAAGGACAAGAAGGACGATAATATACAATATCCCAGGGGAAACACACCAATACACCACACCAACACACCACACACCCCCAGCTACTTCCGCGTCGAGATGCAAAAGCTGCCGCCCGCGCCAGTCCAGCTGACATACTCTTCCGGGTAGCTGTGGGCTTCGACGTCCAGAATGGTGCTGCCCACATCGTTGGCGTTGTGCGACGCGCTCTTGTGGTCGTGCACAAAGCTCTTAAGCGACACGATCTTGCAGCCCGTCTTGAAGTCGAGGAACATGCGCACCAGGTCGTCGTTGAGCTGCGACGTAAAGGCCTGGTTGTTGACGAGCACGACGTCGGCGCGCTTGAGCGCCTCGTGGATGCGCGCGTTGGCGCGGAAGTCGCCGCGCTCCAGGTGCACGGGGCCGGGCTTGAGCCCCCAGAGCCGGCAGCGCGCCGAGAACTCGGCCTTTTGCGCCTCGGCCAGGTTGCAGGCGTTCTCCATCATCTCGCAGCCCCAGCTCTCGCAGCCAATCTCCAGCGCCGCCTGCAGCACCACGTTGCCCACGCCCGATCCCAGGTCGACAAACACCTGGCCCGACGTCATGTGCAGCCGCTCCACGAGGATGTTGGTGATGAACGGGTGCAGCAGCTCGCCGTACACGTTGTCCGAGCCGTTCTGGTACTTGCGCAGCAGCTCGACCTTGGGCGCCACCGTGCGGTCATAGACCTGCCGCAGGATGAAGGCGACCAGGTCGCTAGGCAGGCCGTGCTTCTGCGTGAGGTTGCGCGCGAGCGTGCCGTCCTTGTGCATCGCGTACACGCGGCGGTTGAAGTCGCGCACGGCCGCCTTGAACATGCCGGCGTCCTTGATGGTGTCGCTCGACGCGCGGTCCAGCTGCCGCTTGATGCCGGTGGTCGGGTTGAGAAAGGGCTCGGCCTGGCCGGCGGTCAGGTAGAAGTGGGCAATGTGCGAGACGGCGGCCTTGATGTCCTTGACGGGGTCGATTGTGTCTTTGCCTTCGACGAGTTCATAGCTAATGATGTCAGTTGAGTACGTTTGAATACTTTTGAATATATATAGAATATATATATAAATGTCGACAACGCACCTCTCTTTATGCCGTGATCCTGGGTACTGCAGCTCGATGCCGACGTCGTCCTTGGCGGCGCCTAGCACGGGCTTGCACTTGAGCGCCAGCGACGCAACGTCCTTGGCATGGATCAGCTTGAGCTTGTAGTCGTCGCGGCGCACGGCTTTCGCGCCGCCGGCTTCGTCGGCCTTGTTATTGCTGCTGCGCGGGAGGAGCGTCTCGAGGAGGACCGGGTGCGCAAGCTTCCGGTCCGGGTCGTCGTGGCTGAGGCGCTGCCGCTTCTGCTCATTGATCGTGGCCTCCCAGTCCTCCTCCTCGTCCGAGGAGTCCGAGTCGATGCCAAAGTCGGCGCGGTCGCTGCTGGCCGGCGATGCGCGCGACGAGGCGGGCCCGTGCTGCAGCAGCTTGCGTTTCCGGTCGCCCGTGGCCCCGCTGTGGCTGCTTGAGCGCACCGGCACCGACACGGGCACGGTGAGTTGTTGTCGTTGTCGGGCCTGGGCCAGGCCGTGGCTCGTGCCGCGGTTGGGCGGGGACGCAGACGGCCGCGGCGACTCGGACAGCGTGTGGCTCCGATCGCGGCTGCTGCGGCTGTCCGTGCTGGGGCGCGTGCTCCGGCTGGTGGTGGTGGTGGTGGTGGTGATGGTGGGCGGTGCCGAGTTCCGGGAGCCGTGTGTGCCAGAAAAATGCGACCTTGGCTTGGGCTTGATGGGCTTGGTGGGCTCGGCCGACACGACCACTTTGCGGATCGTCGGCGCAACCTTGAACTTGGACTTTTGGTCGAAGAGACCCATGGCGGCGGCTGCGGAGTCTTCCGCGGGGGGGGGGTGTGTTGCGAGGGTGTGCTCGGAGTCAGGCTGTCGTATCGTAAATATATCGTGTCGTTTCGGGTCGTGATCTAGGTTCGGTGATGATCGTGAACGTTATCGTCGTCGTCGTCGTCGTCGTCGTAGTGCCGTCGTCGCGCGCACTCAAATGATGCTAGGATCAAGAAACAGAGATAAAACTGCAAGACATAGCACGATGCAAGAAAAAAAAGAAATGCTCCAAAAAGTCGCGCGGACGAAGAGATCAAGGACCGAGGCCGAGACCGACACTGTGACCGAACATGCTGCTGCAGCAAAAAAGAGAGAGAGAAGAAAGAAGCACGAGAATACGGGACCAAAGAAGGCAATGGAAGAAAAAGCCGCTAGTACGAAGCAGCAGCACCCAGCCAGCCGTCGGTCGCAACAAGCAAGTCGTCTGCAGCAGCAAATCACACAGGACCCCCACTGGTGCCTACTCGTACGTCGTACAGGGGGCCAGGCCCAGCTAACGCGCACGCGGTTGGGGTACTTTGCCGACCCTGTCCCGCGGTGCCCCGCTAAAATTGGACAGTCGCAGTTGCAGCCGTTTCGTTTGGATAAAACGTGACTTGGCGTGAGTAGCACGTGACTAACGTTGAGACGGGAGGATAGAGACAGACAACTATCACGAGATTGAGCAGTGAAATATGAGCGTACGAGTAGTACCACTGTCGTAATCATATTGCCATCGTATTCATGTCTGATATAGCTAGTAATAACATAAACTCACTCTACCACTCAGCTCGCCTGCTGCGTCGCCAACAACGCCTTGACCATGGCGTTGCCGACCTCGTTGGCCTCGGCAAAGCGCGGCTTGAAAAAGTCCTGCGTCACGACAAAGCGCTCCTTCCAGGTGTCAAAGTGGCCCAGGCTGACACACTCGGCCCAGCCGCGCGCGGCAAAGGTAAACTCGAGGTCGTCGGACCGGAACGTGTTGTCCTCAATGGCGATGCGCAGCGTCTCGTCCAGCTTGGCCGTGTCGCGGAACACGCTCTCGGTCACGCCCAGGCGCAGCCGGAACAGCGGCGTCGAGCACAGCATGTGTTCGTAGGGCATGATGCCCAGCTCGCTCCAGCAGTCCACCATGGCCAGCAGGCTCAGGTGGTTGTTGGGCAGGATGTGCTCGGGCCGCTCGCCGAGGCCGAACTTGTCCAGCAGCCCGTCGTCGAGCATGGGCGTCTTCCAGCGCGGCCTCTCGGCCGTGCCAAAGACGCGCTCGCGCGCCCGGTACACGCGCTGCCGCAGCTGCTCGGCGCGGCCCTCGATCATCAGCTTGTACAGCTCGGTCGTGCTGGCGGCGTACTGGGCAATCTGCTTGCGCGCCTCGGGGTTCATAATGGCCAGCCCGGCATAGACGTGCCACTTTTGCGCGTAGATGCGCAGCATCAGGTTGATCTTGACGTTTTCGATGCCGCCGACGTAGCGCGCGCCCTCCCAGGGAAACTGCTGCGCGGCATGCCACGCCTTGCCCATGGACAAGAAGGCGACGTGCGTGACGGCCTGCGTGTCGGCCGTGATGCGGTCGTGCATCTCGGCGGTCAGGTTGACATACTTGCTGCCGAAGCAGCTGAGCACGGCCGCGACCTTGGCGAAGGACTCGTCGGAGGCGCGATGTTGGATGAGGACCTACGTCATGAGTGAGTGGGACATTAAGTTTTTGCCGGCATCATCGTTAACTTACGAGTGGCTGGCCGCGCGTGTCAACCGTCGGGCCGTGCAGAGAGTGGCACGACACAATGTCAACATCGCTGGGCAGGTACTTCTCAAACGCCTTGATCTCGGGGTCTTTGCACGACGTCTGGCCGCCGACAATGGCGTTCTGCTTGGTGGCTAAGACGGGCAAAAGTAAGAATCGGTTCATACAGGGACAAACAGGGACAAGGGGCAAGTCATGGGAGCAGCAAGCAAGCAAGCAAGCAATACGAATCAACGCAAAACAAAAAAAGGGTCAAGCATACAAGGACCGTATTCTTTTACGACATGGCCAATGGCCGCAGCCTCGACGCTGTAGATGATATAATCGCTCGCCCGGGAGACCAAGTGGCCGTTGCGGAGGATGGTTATGTTTTTCTGAGAGACGTCTCAGCATGGGTTCCAAGTGGGAATGGCAGTGGCGGCGGCAGCGGCAAGTGCAGAGGCCGTTCCGTCCGTCACTGGCCGCCTCTCTTCTACTCTCCTCCTCTTGACTATGGAAGGGGGATCAGGACTGGGATGCCATACTTTGCCGGAAAAGTCCTTTTGCAGACTCTCATACTTGTCTTCGCGGTCACACGCCAGAATCCTATTCCCAGTACGAAGCCGCATGTCAGCCTTCAGCCGTGGTTGATGTGTCGGCTGTTATACGGTCGATGCGGTCATTGTCGATGGTTTGCCGGCTTGTTGATGGTCGTCATACAATATCGAATCACATCCTAGTGAACTCGGTTAGTAAAAGCCAACAGAGAACAATGCCAGAGAATAATAGAAAGAAAAGTGTTTGCATCAGACAGTTGTTTTAAGGTAGCTGAGAGTTTTCATCAAGGAAAGTCAACGGCGGCTCTGTCGACAAGAATTGCCTGCAGAGTGCCGAGGACGATGCTCGAGCCAAATGCACTCAAGTCATCATTGCAAACGTCGCGAAGCGCGATGGGGGAGGGAAAAATAACGCGATGGAATAAAACTCACTCTTTCAAGAGGCAAATGCCGACGACAGAAAAAACAATGACGAGTGTCAAGCTTACCTCCAGCCTGCTTCGCCCAGACGCGTCGCATACATGCGCCCCATGTCGCCCATGCCAATCAGGCCGACGGTGAACCCTTCCATGCCGGGCGGCACCGTCGTCTGGGCCGGACCAGCTCCCGCCGTGGCCATGTTTCCCTCGGCTGCTGTCTTTCTGTGTTGTGAAGAAGTTCTCGATTTCTCGATTTGAGCCTCACGCCACCAGCGGCTGCGGTGGACGGCAGGTAGTTGCTTCGCCTGACTACAGGCAAAGACGGAGTCGGGTTGCGAGAGAAAGAATGCAAATTGCGATTCTTGCCTGCTGTCTGGACTGAAGAAAAAAAGAGAGAGAGAAAGGAAGAGTTGCGAACCTATCACGAGAAATCAAAGAGCTTTAAACCAATATTTAGTGGATCCTCCCCGAAAATTTGTAGCCGCGTCTGTCGGTCTTAGTTTGATCCGTTACCATTTTGCTTACTAATCAAACGCGGTGTAAGTTGGATCTAACACGGCTCGCAAGTCTGTCACATCGAGCCAGCTCATATCCTCCATCTACCATCTTATTGTCTGAAACTACACACTATGGCTACCGTCTATGCCCTGGGGTCCAACGGGTCTGGCCAACTCGGCATCGGCCATTCCGAGGACGTCTCCATCCCGCGAAACGTTCTCTGGGAAGCCGAACCGCCCACATCCATCGCCAAGATTGCAGCAGGAGGAAACCATTCGTTAATATTAAGCGGCGCGGGCGAGCTGTTCTGGAGCGGAGATGCGTCGACGGGCGCTTGTGGCAGCCAGGCCGAGACCAGCCAGGCCCGCCAGCCAAGCTTCTCAAGGCTCAAGGTCAACAGCAACGGCGCCCGCGTCGACGTCCCAGGCCAGGTGGGCTTGGTGGCCGCCACATGGGAGGGGACCATCTTCACTGTGCTCGACGACGCGGGAAAGAACACGAAGCTGTACAGCTGCGGGCTGGGCCAGAAGGGCGAGCTCGGCCAAGGGCCGTTGATCGTGCGCGACCCCAAGGTCTCACAGATCAGCAGCTTCCCCCCCGGCGGCATAGCAATCGTGGACCTGGCGGCGTCGATGAGCCACGCCGTAGCCGTTCTAGACAATGGAGACGTGTACGGCTGGGGCAATGGGCGCAAGGGCCAGATCGGCAGCCCCGAGGCCAACGTCTTTGCGCCGCGGAAAATACAAGGCGTCGACTTTCGCGTGGTTCGGGCGGTCTGTGGCAAGGACTTTACCTGCTTGCTTGGAGAGAGCGGGGGTGGTGATGGTGGAAAACTGCTTGTGATTGGTCAAGACAAGTGGAATATCATAACCGACGCGCCGTCCGCGGTGCCGGGCTGGGTCGACATCGGTGCCGGCTGGGGAAACATTTGTATTCTGCAAAGCGACAGCCGCATCCTGTCATGGGGACGAAACGACTATGGCCAGAGCACGCCGCCCGACGGACAAAAGGCGGCAAGCATTGCTGTCGGCAGCGAGCATGTGCTGGCGCTCCTGCAGACGGGCGACGTGCTTGCATGGGGATGGGGGGAGCACGGCAACTGCGGTCCCATCTCCAAGCAAGACGAGCAAGACGACACCAAGACAAAGGGGCAGCGGAAAGTGATTGCGTCGTCCAAGTTCCTTCCGGCCGGCACGGGGATCCTGGCCATTGGTGCTGGGTGTGCAACGAGCTGGGTCATGGTCGGAGACAAGGCCGACGCATAGCTTTGTTGGCCGAGGCCCGTTCAGTCGAATAGGCCAAATTTTCGAACCTTGCAGCGTTAGTACCGAGTGTGCTTATTGTGCTCTTGAATGTAGCAATGGCTGTAGCAATGGAGGATGAGGAGGAGGAGGAGTTACCTGTGTGAGACGCTGTGTCGGCTCGAGGCCACCCGAGGCGGCGGCGGCGGAAGTGGCATCGTCCATGCTGTCGTGCGCCTCTTGGCCATTGCTAATGGGCACAAAGGTCAGCTCCTAAGGACCGTGTTAGCTTCGCTTCGTAACTTGCAACTAGTAGAGAGACGTACAGGCTGCAGGCTTTCGTCCCACTCAATCTGGACGAATCCAGGGTCGTCGTCTTGCGGGTTGACTGGCTCCCACTGCCTGTCCTCCTCGAGCAGAGCTTCCATGCGGATCGTGGATGGCGCCGTGGGAGGTGGCCGGATCTCAAAGACCGACGGTGTCATGGAGGCGGACATGGCGGGCGGGCGGCTGCCCGGTGGTGCTTGTGGCGGGTCATTGTTGGCGGTAGCGTTGGCAGTAGCGGTGGCGGTGGCGGTGGCGGTGCCCGCGTGTCTTCTGCTGTCTGTGGTGGGCGGCTGATCCACGTCCATGGCCGCGGCGGAAGCAGTGGTGCCCGACCGGGCCGAAAGTCCGGGCCGCGCCCCCGGGGTGCTTCGCATTCTCGACTTAGTCTTCTTGTTGAAGACATCGTCGGTCCTCTCGCCCAGGGTCATCAGGACAAACTGGCAGTACAGGCCGTTGTCGACGTAGGAAAAGCGCAGCGGCGACCATGGCTGCGAGTAGTGCGCGGCCAGGTTGCCCGTGGTTGTGCAGGCGTGCTGCAGAATGGCGCGGAAGTCCTTGACGTTGATGATGATGTGGTGCTTGTCCTCAATGTCAATGGCGTCAAAGTCGTCCATCTTGACGGCAATGGACGTGTGCAGGTTCATGTTGAGGATGCCCTCGGTCTTGGTATACTGCTTCTCGGTGAAGCAGGTCAGGTTCAGCACGCCCGTGCCCTCGGTGTTGATGTCGAGCAGCTCGACCTTGGGACCGAAGTGGTCCATGAGGCGGCGCAGCGTGTGGGCCGAGATGGACCAGTGGTTGTCGGCCTTGGACTCGTCGAACTTGGCCACGGTGGGCGACTTGGCCTCGAACGGGATGGCGTGCGTGGCCGTGACTCCTGTATTATTTTAGCATGCTGCCCGTTCACTGCCCGCTCACTAAGGTCGACGTACCATTGCGCCAAGCTATCTTGGCCACGAAGCGGCTCTTCCTCCGGGGCCCGTCCTCGATGGAGACATCGCACCGCTCGATGCTGGAGTCGGAGCTGCCGCCCTTGCTTGCGTCTCCGCCGGTCCTGTTGCGGAAGATGGACAAGAGCGCCTGAAGCAGCTGTTAGCACGGACAGAAGATTAGGGCAGAAGTATTAATAAAAAAGGAGGCACTTACGCGGATCAGGATGGAGCAGTAGAACTTGTCCGGGGCGCGGTCGCTGCCCTCGTACCTGTAGCGGAAGAAGTGCGACGACGCAAACGTGAGCGACACAAAGGCCGACTTGGTGTCGTTGAGCGCGCTCAGAATAAACTACAGGTCAGCAACAGCCTCGTCACGGACTGCATCCGCCATGGCACATACCTTGTCTCGTCGTGCATCGAGAGAGACGTTCTCGCTGAAGCGCAAGATGCACGCGAGCGCGTTCTGGAACGACGTCACGCCGTCCTCGGACAGCGTGAACGCGACAACCGGCATGGTAGCAGTTGGTTCTTTATGTTGGTCAGAGCACTGTTTCTACTGCTGTTTGCCGTGCGTGAGGAGCCTGGCTCAACAGAAGCTGTTGGATCGTCTGGCTGGTGCAAGCAATGTGCCTTTTTGAGCACCGCGATGCCTCCTATTTAGTGGGCCTTCCCAACACAGCAGGAACCTACTCCGTACGAGTACGCAGGAGCGTCTGTACAGAGCTTATGTAAGTGCAGATAGGCAGGCGGATAGTGGTTTTCTGTAGTAAGGACTTATGAGGGTGAATTTGAAGTGAAATGATTGCAAGTTCACGATTGCTCATTCACGCGTGTCGACACGCCGTGAATCGAACTCGCCGATCTGGCGGCTATGACGTTGCGCAGCACGCACTGCAAAAAGGGCCTACGAGTAGTTGGCCCCATAGGGAGCTAACAACAGCACTACCCCCTGTAAGCTATCGCGTTCCAATAGTATCGCGTCGCCATAAGGGCGACATCAACTGCAGCAGTTAAAAGAGATACCTCAGGATCTTACTCGCGAATCAGTCGGTAAGTTTTTTCAACCTTCTTTGATCATTGCTTCTCGCTCACGCATCTGTGCCAACTCCTACAGCCGGTGCGATCTCCAGCCAACCCAGCTTCAGCTCCAGTGGCTCTGCCGCGTCTGTGCAAGAACAATGGAGGGCACACTGACTCTCGACATCTGGTGGCTCGTCTGCGAGGAGCTGCAAAAAAGCCATGACTTTGCCGGGCTGTACAGCCTCGCACGAACATGCCGGGCCGGCCATGGCCAGCCTCGCCCTCCCGAATCTCTACAGGTGGGTGGCATGGCATGGACACAGACAGAGGGCTGGGTAACAGGTCCGCTAATGTGCAACATCTAGTTCGCAAGAGTTTTTCGCGGCAGAGATCACCGACACTTCCGACCAGGGCATACAGCGGCCGGCCACGCTGTGGCGGACCATCATACTGTCGTGCCATGCCGGCCAGACGGCGTTTCCTTACTGCCTGTGGATGCGGAGCCTCTTTCTTGGCGAGCTGCTTGTACTGCTCAAGTGCATGGAAGCGAAGGCTGACGTGCGCGCCTTCTTCTTCGGCGGCGCCATGGCTCCGTACAATCTGGTGCTGCAGCCAGAGTCCTCGTCGCAGACAGGCGCCGAAACCACAGCACCGCACAGCCGCCGCCGGAGACGGCACAACCAGCCGCCGCTCGACACGCATCGCATCTGCCACCGGGTGGGCGAGGACATTACGCAGTATATCAAGGCGGCCGCCGAGCGCGACAACTGCGCCGCCACGCTCACGCTGCTCGAGAGCCAGTACATCCCCATGGACGTGCTGCCCACCTGGACGTCGCGGCTGACCATGCTGACGTCGCTGATCATCCATGACGGCTCGGTCATCGGCGAGCAGGCCGCCGTGGCCATCCGCGACAACTGCCCACAGTTCTGCGAGCTGACGTGCCACAGCTGCGATGGCCCGTCCTTCGACGAGGACATGGGAGCCTTTTTACGCACGATCCGGCCCAACTCCCTCAGCACATTTTTCGTTGGATACGACAACAGCTTGGGCCACGAGGCACTCGAGGCGCTGTCGCTGCACGCATCCTCCCTCAAGAAGCTGCGGCTGTCGGGCCTGCGGTGGAACGCGTTTGCGCACCTTGGGCCCCTGCGGTCGTGCACCGCTCTGGAGGAGCTGTTTCTCGAGGCCAATTCGACACAAAAGGTCGAGAACTATCGCAGATGGGGGGTCAACTGGACGAAAGCCGTTCCCGATTTGTTTGCCAACCTGGTGGCATGGCTGAGCAACGCCCGAAAGCTGGTGGACCTCACGGTGAAAGAGATCCCGTGGTCGTTGCGGCTGCTCACGCGGGTGCTCAAGTCGCCGCATCTGCAGCTCAAAGCGCTGGAACTGCTCTTGCTGGAATACTGCGGCTTCGAATACGACGACGACGACGACGACCACCATGACGACGCCTATTACGATGAGGACGACATCGGCAGTTGGCAGAACAGATTCTACGTGGCACTTGGCCATCAGACCAAGCTGGAGAGGCTCGTCTGCTACGGCGAGATCGATGAATACGATGATCTCGACGCACCCGCGCCGGAGCACATGCAGCTCCTCCGCTCGATTGCAAAGTCGGGCAATCTCCGTGTACTGGATATAGCCGACGAAAACCTGAACGACGGAGGCATCAAGTTGCTGGCCGACTCTCTGCCGAACCTGGAAACATTCAGCTTTGGCGGTGTTTGCCTTGGCGACCCCGTGCTGGCGCTGCTCCTCAAGATGCACAAGCTCACGACCATTAACATCACTGGGATCTCAATGTTTACATTTCCGGGCCTTGTGGGCTATATCAGCCTTCTTCGCTTGCGAAACGAAAAAATGGCGTCTTTGTCGGCCTCGCCTCGCAAGGGCATCCGTCTGAGGATTAAGAGCCAGGCGATGCAGTACGAGATCCTGCCAAACGAGGTGGAATTTCTTGCCGAGAACGCTAAAGAAACAGGCGTGGGTGAAATTATAATTCACCACACAGATTACGATCCATATCCGTCGCTCTACTCTATGGTTTAGGTCGCTGGGCGCTTGATATTGTTATTATTATCGATGGCATGATTGGGGAGCGTCGGTGGCTGCAAAGGACGGTGCTTTATGACCTGCGTAAGGATGCAACATAAAACAAGATTCACTGGCTTTATATGGTATCAAATGACGAATAAAAAACAACATGTCCAATACACCCGTGCCCTGTCTACAGACCAGTCCATCCGGGCCGGTTGCCGACTTCTGCCTCCACCGCCAGGACGACCTCGTCGTCGTTGCTCGCCGTGGAGACCAGCTTCTCGTTGAGCTCAGCCGTGATAGGATCGACGTCCAGGCCAAGGTAGTCACGCAGGAACGTGCCAATGTCCGTGTTCTCGCGGTTGCCGTGGAGGGCCTCGGCCGCCGGGCCGCCGGAGCTGTAAATGTTGACGTCGACGGCCGAGTGGCCCTCTGTGCTCCAGCCGATGTGCGCGCGGAGGCTGATGATGGCGGACAGCGCCGTGGTGGCATCGGCGGCGTGGACAGCAACCCGGGCGAGCTCCTCGTCCAGGGCGTCGGTGATGCCGAGGCCGGCAATGACGAGGTTGGTGTTGATCCATTCCTTGAGAGAGGCCTGGTCGAGAGGTTCGGCCTGGGAGGCAATGTGCTGGCGCAGGAGGTGAGCGAGGTACTCGGCAGAGGACTTGGCCTTGGCCAGGAACGAGGGGTACCAGTTGTAGACGGGCAAGTGTCCAGGTTCCTCTGTGAAGGTTAGTCAAGTGATACAGCAGTTTTAAATACACCAAAAAAGAAAAGAAAAAAAGAACGTACGTAGAGCAGTGGAGAGACCACCGGTCTCGTGATCGCTCGTCGACACCAAAACACCCTCGGTGTCGCTCTTGTTCAGGAAATCGAGAACAGTCTGAAATGTCGCGTCAAACTCCAGCACCTCGTGCACTTGGGCTGCCGGGTCGTTGTAGTGGCCGGCGTGGTCGATGCGGCTGCCCTCGATCATCAAAAAGAAGCCCTCGTCGGTGTCGCGCGTGGCCGCTTCCAGGGCCGCCAGGGCGGTTGCGGCCATCTCGCTCAGGCTCGGGTACACGTCGGCCATGTTGCGGCGGTCGAGCTCAAAGGGAATGTCGTTGCGCGCAAAGAGGCCGAGCGTGGGCAGCTGGACGTGTTGGCCCTGCTTCAAGCCGTCAAAGCCCGCGCGGCTGTCCACATACGTCCAGCCCTTGCTGGCCGCAATGCCTGCAACATCGATGTCATCCTGGCGACAGCTGCCGCTGGACGAGTTGGGCAAGAAGTGGCAGCGGCCGCCGCCGAGCATCAGGTCGACCACGTGGCCTAGGGGGCCCTCGCCGATCTCGTGCAGGGCAATCTCGTCCATCTGCGAGCGGTCGCGGACGTGGCTGGCAAAGGAGGCGGGCGTGGCGTCGGTGATGTCGGTGGTGACGACGAGGCCGGTGTGGTAGCCGGCGCGCTTGGCGGCCTCGAGCACGGTGCCACAAGGCGTGAAGCCGGGCAGCATGCCAATGGCGCCGTTGTAGGACTTGAGGCCGCACGAAAAGGCTGTGGCGCCGGCGGCGGAGTCGGTGACGAGGCTGTTGCTGGAGCGCGTGCGGCTGGTGCCCCAGAAGTGGCGGTCGAGGGCGAGGGTGTCGTTGATGGGGATGCCGTCGACCAGCTGGAGGAACGAGCGCGTGAGCGAGAGCGAGGCCGGGCCCATGCCGTCGGACACCATGAAGATGAGGTTGCGCTTGCCGTGGGGGCGCGGCACGTGAGACCCGGGGGCGTGGCCATTGCCGTGGTGGCCGTGGTTGCTGTGCTGGATCCAGACGGCGAGGATGATGGCGGCGGCCGTAGCGACAAAGGCCCAGACAAACAGGAGCATCTCGCGCAAGCGCGCCCCGGACCGGCCTCTCACGACACCACCGTCAGCAGCGCCGATGCCCTGCCCATGGCTGTGTCCATGCAGCGCGGCATCTTCTTGTTCAGCGAGGTCGTCGGACCGTTGGGACTCGCCCGAGGGCCTTGCCGCGGCCAGCAGCGGCGTTCTGTCGGAGAGCTGTTTCATGTTAGGGCGAGATGGAATGGAGATGCCGAGGGACAAGTACCATTCGAAAGGAGAGGGGGGAGGGGGTGGAGAAAGGAGGAGAGAAGAGGGAGAGGAGAAGCGAAAAGAGAAGAGCGAATCGAGGAGAGGAAAACAAGGCGAGGTCGTACTTGCTGAATCGGATAAGATCAAGATAGGCGGCCGTTCCAGGTCGTCGCTTTAGTGGGTACCTGGCACAGCTGTAAGACAGTCGAGCCAGATAAGGAGCAGCTGGCACCACGCGTAGACCAGGCACCCTGCACGCTGTGCGGTGTGAATACCCCAAGATGCAGTCACGAGCCTACGGAGCACGTCTGTACGGAGTACGGAGTATGGAGTACGAGCACGTCGTAGATCAGCCGCCACCAGCGACCGAGAACGTACATAAGCGCAATCGTCACCGAGTCATGCCCTCTGATGTTACAGCGGCTACAGCAGCTACAGCGCGCTATCAGCCCCGCACATAGGCCCTTTCAGCCAATCCGAGCCCTGCGATTGTCAGGGCGTATCCGCTGTGATATACGATACGAGTTATGGGCGGGTGCGTTAGTCTGATCTGACAAAGCCGACAACCCAACGAGCGCGGCAGCTTGCTGCCGGCAGAGTTTGCGACACCGCCCCCGCGAGAGTAGGAGGGATGTGTACACGGTAGACCGTAATGCTACGATAGATATCTGCTCTTTGCTCCCCTCGGCCCGATGCGCCTGTTCCTGTCGTTGCTGAGAACCTCAATCGAGAGTGCATCAGCCAAGCGCTCGTCTTTGTTTGCGTCGGCATCAGCGTCAGCAGCTGCATCTACAGCTGCATCTACAGCGGCTTATCCATATACTGGTGCTCGCTATCGGGACCGGCCCGCGCCATACACCCGAGGACACGTCTTGTTTCCTGCCAGAGCACAACCCTTGCGACGCCCGACCAACACGCGCGCCATGTCTTCAGCAGCCGCGGACACAACGACCGGTGAGGGCAAGCCGGAGGGCAAGCCTGTTGACGTTGACACAACGGAGCCTGTCGTCGGAGAAAAGAAGGAGGAGAAAGAGGAGGATGAACCAAAACTCCCCCCTCTCTCTCCCACCGAGTTCCGCGAGTACAACCGCATGGCCGACCACATGGAATACTTTGTACGCCGCTCACCAACTTGTCCGCCCGCCCCGTCACATCCCTTACTCCATAACTAACACCCCTAGCATAACCACTTCCGCCAGCTCTGGACCATGCTGTACACCGCGTGCGAGAACAAGAAGCGGCCCGCCGGCATGTCGATCCGCCGCTTCCTCGATGAGGGCCTGCAGCTGGCCAGCATGCTGACCATGCACCACTCCATCGAAGAGGCGCACGTCTTTCCCATGCTGGCCAAGCGCATGCCCGAGTTCCAGCAGCCGGCCTCCAAGGGCAAGTCGTCGGGGCCCAGCGGCACGGGCACAGGCACGGGCACGGACAAGGGCAGCGTCAGGGCCGCGCAGCTGATCCAGCAGCACCGTGCCATCCACGACGGCATGGACGGGTTCGAGGACTACCTGCGGCGGTGCCGGAGCGGCGAGACGGAGCTGGAGCTGGCCGGGCTCAAGGCGCAAATGGACACTTGGGGGGCGGTGTTGTGGCAGCACCTGGACGACGAGGTGGCGACGCTGAGGGCAGAGAACATGCGCAAGTACTGGACTCTGGACGAGGTGCGACGGATGCGAATGTAGACAGTCGCGCCGTCGCGCCGTCGCGCTGTCACTCTGTCACTCTGTCGCTCTGTCAGCTCAGTAAAGGACCAATACCAGCGATTGCTCGTACTATCACGTGTTTCACGTGATGTTTTGCCAGAGAGAAAAACAACTCACACGTGCCGAGGCTCATTCGTTCGCGCAAAGCACAAGTACGACGTACGAATACTCCGTGCTCAGTATTCTACGGAGTACGAGACCTCGAGCAATACGAATATTTCGTATGGAGTACTCCGTACGGAGTACAAGACTCGCGCACGACACAGAGACAGTGGGCCGTGTTTATTCTTACGACTGCTCTGTTATTATTACGAGTCGACGACTCGTACGGAGTATTCGACCAGGGTAATCAAAAGAGTCCAGATCGGGTTAGCCCCACTGACAAAAGGTCCTGAACCAAGGCACAGCGACAGCCAGCCCGTCTGCAGGCAGCCCCCCCCCCTACAGAGTACGGAGTACGCAGTACACAGTGCACAGAACGAGCTCGTACGCAAAACTCACCACTCAGTACTCACTACTCACTATTATTACTCACGGCTCACGGCTCACTGCGCATGCTGTACGATACAACCATTCTGTCTGCTACAGCGGCGGGCCAATCACTCCTCCCGCCCTCCGTGACGCGATGCGTTGTCCGCAAAGTGGCCAAAACCACGGCCGAAACACCCCCCCATTTTCTTTTACTTTTGCACTCGTATCGTACTCCGTACCTTGCTCCGGAAGAAAAAGAAGAAAAAAGGGCTAGACCATCCATGTGTATTAACTATCGTACCCAGCCACGCTTTTTTTTATTTTTATTTTGTATTTTAATCCTCCAACGCTCATCAGCTTCCGTGCTTTGATTGCGCGCAGCTTTCCAGCTGGGATCGTGCGTAAACACAATGTCGCGGTACTTTGTCTAGCGCCCGTCCCGCCTCGTCCGCCACGTCCGCCACGCCTTGTCGCCAGCTCCCTCGCGTACCGGTACTTCTGCCCGTCTTACACCTGCAGGGGTCGGCCGTTGGCCAATCATGCGCCTCCACTCCCTCCACTCCCGCCACTAGCGCGATCAGCCCAGCTTTCCACCCAACCTCGTTCTGTCTCCTTCCTCTCTTCTCTCCGCGTCAGGGCCCGCTTTTACACGACCAGCCAACCTCTTTTCCCCTTTCAGCCCAAATCACACCTAGTCTCGTCTCCCCGGGCGCCCGGCCTGCCAAAGCGCGACGACGCCAAACGCCAATTTCAACAAAACAACAAACCCTCTGTTGTTCTCCTCTCTGCCTGCCTCGCCTCTCTCCTCTCTCTCCTCTCTCTCACCTTCTGATCCCCTTCCTGCCTTCCCCCCTCCCATCGCTCTTTCCACCCCCAAACTCCGCCGGCTCACGGCCTCCAGTTTATTTTTTTATTTTTTTTTATTTTTTTACTCCTTCTTTCTTTCTCTTTTATTTTCCATCACCATCGCACCCTGTTGCTGTACTCCGTAAGTAAAGCCCCTTTTATTTGCCCTCACTTTTTTTTATCGCCGTCCCTCGCGTGCTCTGCCTGCATCCTCCGCATCCGCCTTGCCCGGTCCACATTCCTCGCTCGATGCCCGACAGCTTGCATTCCTAGCTTTCATCGTCACCCCTTGAATGTTCGTCGCCTGCAAATGCCACAAGCCATCCACATCTGTAAATAAACGCGAGACCCATTGGACAGCACACGCCTATCACAGAACATCGTCGCCGCTTGCTGGTCCTCTCCCACTCACCGCCCATCATCGTCACGTTCCCCATCCGCGCCTTCTCGCTCCAGCTTGCCGCATTCCTCGGCCTTCACCCCCCCCCCTCCCCCCTTTTTCTGCCGTCTCTCGTCATCGGTGCATCTCCGTCCACACCGGTCCCCTCCCCCAGCTCAGCTCCGCTCACCTCAGCCCGGCCCAGCGCAGTCCGGCTCCGTCCAGCCCGGCCTAGCCCAGCCTCCCCCGCCTCATCCCCCAGCCTTCCAGCCTCCCTTCACTGCCCAACCCATCATCGCGTCACTGTCGTCGTCGTCGCTGTCGTCCCGCATCCGTTGATCTCCCAAACTAACGCTCTCCCAACAGCTCTAGTATCCCCTTCTCAGATGCAGATTTGAATTCTTCGCCACCATGTCGTTCAAAATCGAGCGGGATACATTCCAGCAGCAGGGCCCTAGCCCCTCTGTCTACCAGCAGTCGGGCCCTGTCGGCTTCCCTCAAGGCTCCCCCAACTTCTCCCGGGCTGGTGGTGGTGCTCCCTCCAACTACGCCCCGTCGGCTGCTCCCTCCAACTTCCCCCGGGCCGGTGCTCCCTCCAACTACGCCCCCTCGGCTGCCCCGTCCAGCGCCTCTCGTGGCGGCGGCGGCGGTGCCATCAGCTACCATAAGACAAGTGCGACCTACCAGGTCCCGGCCCCGGCCCCGGCCCCGTCCGCCTACCAGGGCCCCGCGCCCTCCGCCTACCAGGGCCCGGCCCCGTCCCCCTCCGTCTACCAGGGCTCGGCGGCTTCTGCCTACCAAGGCCCACCGCCCTCTGCCTTTGCAGCCGCCGGCCCTGCTCCCTCGATCGCTCCGTCCCAGCAGACCATTGAGAACTACCAGCGCCACCCCATCCAGGCTGCCATCGCCGGTCCCCCGATTGCCGGAACCAGTGGCAAGCACCCCATTGCTGAAGTGGTCGGCACTGCGCTGACTGGTGGCCGCCTCAATGCTGGCACCAAGGGTTACCTTGCTGTACGTGTTCTTCGGATGTGCCCTCGAGACTCGGGCCCCTTAACTTGACCACGCTGCTAACATGCTTCTCCAGGCCTACATCAAGCAGCTTGAGGAGAACCCACTCCGCACCAAGATGCTCACGGCCGGCACCCTGGCCGGTGCCCAGGAGCTCCTCGCGTCGTGGCTCGCCAAGGACCGCAACAAGCACGGCAACTACTTTACGTCGCGTGTGCCCAAGATGGCTGCCTACGGTGCTCTTGTCAGCGCTCCCCTCGGCCACTTTCTGATCTGGGTCCTGCACAAGATCTTCCACGGCCGCACCAGCCTGCGTGCCAAGATCATGCAGATTCTTGTCAGCAACCTGATTGTAAGAACCAGCCCGAGATTCCCTTGTTGTCCTGCCTGTCTGCCGTCGCGTCATGCATGCTCACACTCTTCTCTTTCTCCCCATAACAGGTTGCTCCCATCCAGAACACGGTCTACCTGACCGCCATGGCCCTGATCGCCGGCGCCCGCACATACCACCAGGTGCGTGCCACGGTCCGCGTCGGCTTCTGGAAGGTCATGCGCGTGTCGTGGATCACCAGCCCCATCTGCCTCGCGTTTGCGCAAAAGTTCCTCCCCGAGCAGGCCTGGGTGCCCTTCTTCAACCTGGTGTCCTTCATCATCGGCACCTACATCAACACCGTCACCAAGAAGAGACGGCTTGCGGCCCTGCGCAAGAAGCACTTTGGCGACGGCCCCGGCCGTGGTGGCGGCTCGGTCGCTGGTGGCCGCCCCGACGACTACCCACCGCCGCCCCCGATGGGTGGCCCCAACCCTCCTTACTAAACGCAGCCGCCGCCAGCAAAGCAAAAGCAAAATACCTTGTGCAGCAAAGGTGTTGTGCACGTCGTCAGTACCCCTTGGCCTCCGCAAACGACGTGCACACACGACCGAAACAAGCATACGACGGGCGCCCAGCCCACGTGGAGGTGGGCTGGCGTTGCCAAACAACGGGCAGACAGGTTGGGGGTTGTCTTGTGTCTGTCAGGGTGGGGATCTATTTTTTTGGTTAACTGTTGGATACTTGTTTTCTAGTCTCGTTATTCGTATATCAATATGTAGGATGTTTTTTTGTCGTCGAGCTTTGCAATTAATTGTTTCGTGTTTTCGTCTTGGATGATGGGTATCTCGTGTCTATGTGTGAACGTATGCTGTAAAAAGGAAACAAAGGCGTGACAACACTGCCTGTCACACATCTATGATGGCGTCGTGGCCCTCCAGCATGAAGCCCGGACTCCAGTACTCGTACTCGGCCGACTGCTTGTCAACCCACAGCATGCTGTCGCCCACGAGGTCGTCCAGCACAGTCTGTGCCCGCGGCCGTGCCCACTTGAGGTTGATCATGAGCATGGACACGCTGACGTAGCCCAGCATCTGCACGGCTTCCAGGACGGCACTCTGGTCCGTGTTGAGCTCGCGCGGCACCGACCGGATGTACGGCTTGCTGCCGACTTTGATGACCGAGTACGACGAGCCCAGCGGCTCCAGCGTGGCCACAGCCCGTAGGATGTCGTCCCTTGCCACTGTTGTTAATAGATGAAGCAGCAACGTTGAGAGAGAGAGAGAGAAAACTCACTCGGTAATTTCTGGCGCGCCTTCCATGCGGGTGAGGGCGATGCGGTCGCGCACCTTGCGCACCTCGATCAGGCCGCCGTTCTCGGCCCGTGTGGCGGCGCACACCTCGACGACGCGGACGGCTAGCTCAAAGTAAAAGTCGTTGACGGAGCGGCCGAGCAGCTGCGCCCACATGGACCCTCCCGAGGCGCTGTTGCTGCTGGCCAGCGGGTCGACGCCAATGGCGGTGCACATGCGTGCAAACTGAGCGCGGAAGGTCGGGTTGGAGCGGATGTCCTTGCCGTGCGACTGGGCAAACTGCTGCAGCAGGGACCGGAAGACGGCAATCTGGGTCTCGAGCGCCTGCGCGTTGGACGACCGCAGGTTGGAGCCGTGCGAGGCATACTGGGCCGACGTGATGCGCGAGCGGTCAAACGCGGCCAGCCCGACGCCTTTGCGTGACATGTTGGGCGGTTCCTCGTATTTGTTGTTGTCCTCGTCGATCGAAGCGCTGGGCGTTCTCGGCTTCTATGCTTATCAGGGGAAGCTCAGGATGTGGGGACGGTTCCGACCGTATCGTCATCGGCGTGATTATGTCATTTATGGATTATGTCATCAGGTCAATTATGTCATCTTCTCCACTGATTCCCATCGTGATACAACACGTGAACTCGAGGACTCGCATCGCATGGAGCCCGTGTTTTTTACCTCCTGCGTATCACATGACCTTATATCTCCACTTCTGGACTAGTGTGTGAAAAATCCCACAAACCCTAAGCAGCCAGAGAGAAGTTTGCCCGCTCTTAGCGGCAGCTTTTTTTTTGTGCTTTCCCACCCCCCCCAAAAGTTCTTGCATCGACGAATCTCGAAAAGTCTCTTGCACAATAGCGACGACTCCCGACGACCGACTTTCGACATTTCGACCACCACCCCAACAACCACACATCAGCAAAAATGGCAACAAAGCAACGGACGATTTGCTTCGGCAAGAAGGCACGTTGATGATTCTTTTCTGCTCTGCAGCGATCCGCGCGACGTCCAAGTTGGTTTCTGGTTTTTGAACGGCGACAGCGACGGCGACGGTGATGGCAACGACATGCTGGCGAATACAGAGGACGGCCAATTCGACCCTGCGAGATATCTCTCTCTCTCTCTCTCTTCCTCTCTCTCATTTGCATGTCGGTCGGCTTGCAGAAATGCCGTCGTCGATCGGTGCATGACCTGCCGCCAACTGCTAATTTCAATTCCAGACAACAAAACGACAACTTGGACGCCGGCGGGATCGCATCAGCAGGCCTCCGCCAGAATACCAATCTAACTCTGGACAATAGAAAACCGCGACTGCTGTCGCTCGCTGCGAGCCTGGCCAGGGTCTGGTCAAGGTCAACGGCCGCCCCCTGCAGCTGGTTCAGCCCCAGACGCTGCGCGCCAAGCTGTACGAGCCTGTACGTTTACACGACGACCCCCGAATCCTATGCATCCCAGGCCGAACTGAACGGTGCGAGACTTGTGTCTCCCGCTGCTTTGGTTCGGCTGCAGCAGGATTGCACGCCTATGACAAGAACAACACACTGACCAAACACAGCTCCTGGTTGTCGGCCTTGACAAGTTCGCCGGCCTGGACGTAAGTTTTTCTTTTCTTTTCTTATTATTACTGTCTCAAATAGACAGTCACTCTTTGGGCCACCCTGCTAACAGTCCTAGATCCGTGTCCGTGTCTCTGGAGGTATGAACGACGTCCAACATCATATAACCACATGAGACATAGGAACCATTTTTGCTAACGCAGATTTTCTTCTGTCGTCAACAGGTGGTCACACTTCGGTATGCACTGCCACCTAAAACCTTGTCCAACTGCTCCAGCCCAGAGCATGCAGTGCTTTGCAACTGCGTGCCGCGGGCTGGAGTATAAGAAATCTTTTAAGGGGACAACTGAGCTAACAGTTTAAAAGCAAATCTACGCCATCCGCCAAGCCATCAGCAAGAGCCTGATTGCCTTTTACCAGCGCGTAAGTTGCTCCTGCCCTGCCCTGTCCTGACCTGCCCTGCCCTGTCCTGCCCTGTCTTGTGCCCTGTGCATGCCACCCGGGAAGGAAGGAACTCTGCACCCCGCAACAGCAAGAGATACTAACCACCAATATAGTACAAGGATGAGCACTCCAAGGCCCAGCTGAAGCAGGCCCTTGTTTCCTGTAAGTGCCCCTATCTCTACGTTCCACTCACGTTCCACGTTCCACAGTGACAGCTGCCGCTGCTCGTACCCTCCAGACAACTAACGCAGCATTCTCAGTCGACCGTACCCTCCTGGTCGCCGACAACCGTCGTTGCGAGCCCAAGAAGTTCGGTGGTAAGGGTGCCAGATCTCGCTTCCAGAAGTCTTACCGTTAAACAGCACGGTATTGTACTGGGAGAGGCGGGGGAGACAAAGAGAGGCCGGACAAGAGCTGCTCCGCGTCTCGAGGAATCTTCTACTGGGTATTATCTCGACAGTGTTCCTATGCCTCGGGGTTTTGCTGCTCTCTTCTTTTCAGCGGCCAGCTTGTTCCGTGTGTTCTTTGCGCATGTGCAAAGCGCATGCAGCATGCACGCGGCACCGCCGACGACATCAAGCAAAAACGCACTCCGGAATCAAGGCATCGCTAGGGAAGATGTCGTGGATAGCTAGGACGGGAACAGGAAAAACGGGTGAAAGCACGATATCTACGGATGGTAGCATGTATTTTTTTCACGTGTGCGCAAAAAAGGAAAAAAAGTTAAATGGTCACGTGTTTGTTTGTTTTATGTACGCGTGATGCTCGTCGACTCACTATCATCATGTCCAAAGACTAATCCCACGAGACAAGCCCAACCTCGTTGCCATGCTCGTCCATGTCGACAACGACCGGCTGGTAGTCGTCGTCGTCGTCGTCGTCGTCTGAATCCGACAAGGCCGAATGCACTTTGGCATGGCGTGTGCCGACCTGTGCTCCCTCTTTGAGCGGTGTATCGTAAATCTCAATCTCGTCTTCATCGTCGTCTTCATTGCCGCCGTTGCGCCGGTGGCGGTTATTGCGGCCTCCGGCAACTTGGCCACTCTCGTTGTCGCCGTCGTCGTCGAGCGTGCGGCCGCTGAGATCCCAGCCGTACCTCCATAGCAGTGCTTCGAGGTCCATGAATGCCTCCGCCGCCGAGGCCTCGGCCATGGACGTGGAGAGGATGGACTTCTCGTCGACCCGGGCATCATGTTTGTCGGTTTTGCTGTCGTTGTTGCTGAACTTGAACTGCCGCCGGAAGACGGCCAGCGACGCCCGCAGCCGCACGGCGCCCTGTGGTTTGGCGTCGAAAAGACCTGTCCCGCCGTCGTTGCCGTCGTTGCCGCCGGCGCCGCCACCTCCGCCGTCGCCCGCGCCTTCACTGGCCGCGCTGCCCCAGGTCGACAAGCGCGGGATCTTGGCCGACGTGAACCGCTCCAGATAGGTAAGCTGGGCCAGCAGAGACTGCAAGAGCGCGCGGCAGAGGGTCGGCCGGCGCGCCACGAGATGGCGCGCGCGGAGAAAGATGCGCAACACAAAGTGCCACCACTGCTCGAGGCACGACAGGTTGCTCAGCACGATGCCGGTCACAAAGGCAAACTGCAGCTCGCCGACAATATCGACTTCGGCAATGCGGCTCTGCGGGTGCTCGACCAGCACCAACAGGCGTTCGGTGGTGTCGTTGTCGTCCGGGCCGGCCTGATGCTTGTTCTTCTTCTCGTGGAGGGCCAAGAGACGGTATGCATCCAGGCCATCTTTGGCAAACAGGAAAGAAAACTCGGCCTGCGCCGCAACCGATCCGGATCCCGCGTCTTGGCGCAGGCGTTCTCCAGGCATAGCGGCTTCGTCCTTGGCGGTATCGGTCGTAGCAAACAGCCACTCACGCGGCTCACGCGGCGGCGTGGCTGGTATGGGGACACCAGCGATCCGGTCAAGGACCGGCTCGGTCACGCACGATGTGAGCTGTCGCCAGAGCTCAATGTCGTTCTCGATACCACCATGACGGCCAAATCCCGGCAATACTGTGACAGGTGGTGCTTTCGGGCTGCTGCTGCTACCGGCGCCATACGGGATCAACTGGGCGAGGGCGGCAGACAAGTCCTCGGCGGCGGATGGTGCTCCTTGGTCGGGATATTGAAAGTCCACAAGGACTTCGTGAAAGCGATGCCATTTCTTGATGTGCACCGTTCCAGGTGCTGCACCGGCGGTACCAGCGACGCCAGCTCCGCCAGCTCCGCCAGATCTTGTCTGGCTTGTGACGAACCAGCAGCCCTGGCGCGACATGGCGCCGGGGGCCGATATCCACGCAAAGTGTGCTCCGGGTGGTATGTCTCGGAAGCCACAGTAGCTTGGGCTTGAGCTTTTCGCGTCTGGTCGAGCTGCTGCGGAGTGGTCAGGCGTGGGCTGCGCGGTCGTCTGGTCGGTGGTGCCGACCAATGTGTCACAGCCGACATGGGCGCCTGGTGGGAGGTCAAGGAAGACAAAGGCATCGCCCGCCTGCAACGGACCACGGCCGCTTGCAAATGGTATTGGTGCTCCTTGAGACATTCGTAACTGTGGCTATTGCGCAGTTCGGCGCGGTGGCAGTAAGTCTGTAGCAACAAGTTGTGTCGTTTGGTCGATGCTAGGTGGTGGGAAATGGTGAAAACTCTGATGACGTAATGTACTGGTGCGAAGTGGGGCTCTGCCTACTCGCCGTCGACGAGAAGATCATCAACCTGCGAAGTACGAGTAGTTCACAGGGCAGCCTCGTCGCGCTGTTTTAGTATCTCGTGTGAGAAGGTAAAAGACATTTTGGCGGAGATGTCAACTAGGTACGGGTAGCAGTAGAATAGCTGCGCGTCAAGCCGAAAATGCCAGGCAAGAGAAGAGCAGCACCCGAGTAACTAGCAGCTAAAAGAAGCACTGCTGGCCACCGGCCTCCTTGACGAGACGACTCCATTGCGGTGTTTGATGGTGGTAGCCTGCCGGGCATGTTTTCGATTAGCGGTTCTGGCCCGACACGGCTGGCTCTCTTTCATATCACGAAACCCAAAGCCTAGGGCTACCGGTAGAGGCAGGCGTCGGACACGATAATGAGATCTTGAGACGAAACAAATGCTGCTAGCAGTGTTGGATAGTTTAAGTCTTGTTTTGTCACTCGTACTACCCATACTCCTCGTACTCAATACCTCGATATCATCCATAGCACTTCCCAAGAACTGTGCAGTACGAGATATCAATCAACACAAGAACAACCAAGGATGGTACGATGTAGACGTGTCATCACTTCTAGTCTATCCCTTCGGGGCTTTGATGCAACATGAGACTTGGCTGTGGCGTCGGTCATCTGTGTTTTTTTTTTCAGTCTCATCGATGAAGAAACGGGAAAACGTTGCAAATCCGAATGCCAGCCTGCCAGACAGGGGAAGGTGATCATTGTAAAGCACCACCAAGTACTCGTATTTACCTGATTACGCTATATATATACATATATATATGTGGGTGTGGCCTGCTGATGTTCAAGCATGTTTCTGACTCGCATAAGCCTAGCGCAGTGTGTGACCGCCATCAGATACCCCTGTACAGCGCTAAGACCTGTCTAAATTAACGCCCCCGTGACACTGGAACCGAAGCCTACGAGTACTTGGTGCGGAATAGAATGCAGCTAATAAGAAGCACCGCTAACAAAGCACCGACCAGGGCAGCACGTTCCCACGTGGTCCCAGGCGATACTAGCTACGGAGTATGGAGTACTCGTACTAGCACGAGTGCTCGTCATTGGACCATACAGTGCACCTGTACTGTACCGCCTAGCCACCAACTACTCCGTAAATACTCGTTTGTAACCAACAAGGAGTGCATTGTCGTAGGGCTTAGCATTGCCACAAATACCCTCCTCTGCCCAGACCCAACACAGTAAAACACTTTTGCCTAGTAGCCGGGATCTTAGCAAAAGACTAAATAAGTGATGGCACGTCGACTAACTACTCGTACAGTACGAGTACAACTACGAGTAGATGCGACGGAAACCACTAAAAGTTGACGGCGCCGCGACGGCACGGCACAGACTGGCCGTTGGGGTTTTTAGCCTTGGGATGCTAGAACGCGATCACTAGCAGCCCTTCGATAGCTATACCAAGTAACTCGTACTAGTAATAGTACTCGTCATAGCATTAATGCTGTTTTATGCCATTGTCGTCAATGACGGCTACGAAGCCAATACCGACATGCACAGACACAACGACCACAGTGGAGTCGGAACGCTGTATCACTCCATACGTCGTAGTCGATCTTGGCTGTGTCCTACCGCGCACGCTTGGCCGCAGCGTCGGCCCGCGTCTGTCTTACTCGTATATTATGTCTCCCGTCCCTGTCTGTGCATCTTTGCAAGAACTCTGTTGGCGCGCAACTACTCCGTACTGCACTACGGCACTACTGCACGACACTACTACGACTACGGCAAGTGCGGCCGCCCGCGTGTGACCTGACTTGGCCCAGCAAGCTCGCGATGGGGGGGGGGTCGAGTAGAGGGGGGGGTGAAAATAGGCTGCAGTTGCAGGACTCTTTGCAAGAGCACTCGTACTCGTACGGACGCCGTACTCCGTACTCACCGTAGCTTCTACAGCTGTGCGCATCAAACATGACAGCATGCACTTAACAACATGAGTTCCGCAGCGGCTAAAATGTTTTCCGTGTGCTATTAGTGTACATACAGCCCCGCGTGAGCGGTTCTCGAGTATGCGTGGCCAGCCGTCGTGCCCAGCCAGCCTAGCTCTAGAACAGAAATAATAAATCAGAAGGAAAAGGTAAGGGAAAAAAGAGAGAAAAGATAAAACCAACAAAAAACGAAAAAAAAGAGAAAAAAAAAACCCCGGAAAAGCAAACATGGAGTTTCCAGTCCCCCCCATACCTCCCCAGCCTGGAACACCCCCCCTTTAACCCACCCAAGAATGCAGTACATAAAGTGACAAAGCCGCCCCGGACTGTGACAGCATATACAAATATAAGGAGCAAACGAAACACGAGAAAACCAACAGATGGAAGAGCGAAAAGAAGAAGAAAAACTGAACATGCGTGCAATCGTGAATCAGACCAGTAACCAAGTAAACAAAAGAGAAAGATGGCGCAAAAAAGAAAAGAAAAAGAAAAGAACGGCAAAGCTGACAGCCGACCAAGCTCCAATAACCAAAACAAAAATGAAGAGACTGCACACATGCGGGATTGTCGAGGAATACTCGACTCGGCATGCCAGTGCACCACACACTCCGGGCTCAACCATGCTTGCAGGGCGTGCCGAACTAGCCCTGCCCGGACCTGCATGTATTATATATCGTACAGCCAAGAACCCGACTCCGTCCCCCTTTGTCTTTTCTTGATTGTTGTTGTCTGACACGGACGATGACCTTGCACATGGCTTTACTTCTCCGCCCGTAACATCTTGCATGGCCGGGCATGTGGTGGTGGTGGTGGTGGTGGCGACGTGTGATCCAACATCACCAAAGCGTGGCTTGCTTAACGAGGAGGGCCATACATGCCGCCCTGGCTGGGAGGCGGGCCGTAAGGAGAATTCGGGGGATAGCTCGAGTGCATGTAGCCGCTGTTGTACTCGGCAGGGATGGGGGCAGCTGCAACACCCGACGCCGGTGGAGCGGGGTATTGGTTGGGCTGATAGCTGAGAGGAGGCAGCTGCCGGCTGCCGGCATATGCCGAAGCAGGCGCACCACCGTCGGGCGCAGGGCCACCGTTAGGGTCGCCTCCGCCAGAGGCAGCGTTGGCAGCTGCGGCCTGGCGCTGACGCTCCTCCTCAGCCTTGCGCTGGGCCTCCTCCTCCTTCTTGCGGGCCTTCCATTCTTTGCGAATCTCCTTGAACTCTGTATAACAAAATGTCAGTCATCGCTTTTGTCATGTTTTTTTTTTCAAAGAAAATCGGTTGCTAGTTGGTGCAGTGCAAGCCGAGGACCATATATTGACTTGTGCGGCATGTTGTTCTCGGACCGGTAGCTCGACCCAGCCATCTGGTTGGCCCTTGTCAAGGCTTAATTAGTCTTGTGCTGTGGTTCGTCCGCGGCTAAAGTACTAGTCTATTGACTAGGACAGGAACCGACGGATGCAACCAAGTCGCAGCGCAACATAGCGTCATTTTGCATTCGCTTTCGCGCTACACTAGAGCGTATGTTTGTGTGTGCGCGCGCGCGCCCCCCAGGCACCACATCCGCAACTGTGCGACGCGCCTTGTATCCCACCACGTTGTGCGCGGGAGGGAGGGGGGGGGGGGCTGAGGAGAATGGCACAGAAGACAAGCCGGCAAGTGTTGGTCTAGAGTTCACAGGGCAAATTTACCTTCAGGAGTGCGCTTCTGACCATGGGTCTGCATGGTCACATGGGCATTGAGGTGGTTCAGAGTACCATAGGCCTTTTCGCAGTTGTTCCAGCCGCACTTGTACATGCGTTCGATTTCCTCGTAGCGACGGCGAGGGCGCTTGTGCTGCTGTGCGCCAGGAATCGGCACAAACGAGTAGACCTAGCGAATGCATGTTAGTTTGGATCATTAATGCCCCTCCCCCTCCAACAAAAAAAAAAACTTGCAGATGCTTACCTGGTTGGGACGAGGCTGGGGCGGCGCGGAATTGGGGGTCTGCGGAAAGACATGGTGGCCGGGGGTCAATGGCGCAGTCTGGGGGTTGTACCCGGTCCAGTCGGGACGGGGCTGTGCGTACAAGCCACCAGTATGCGGATAGTTATGCTGCATGTCCTGGGATGGCGGTGCATACGGCGAGTACTGGCCGTGAGTAGCATATGTCGGGCTTGAGGCCGCGATCGACGGGTCTGTGAGAGTATGTCAGCATGGAGGGAGGGGGGAGGGGGGAGGGCGGCTGCGGGGTCGGGGTCAGACCATATAGGTCAACAGGAGAGAGAGAAGGAGAGAGAGAGGGCGAGAGGGGAAGAGAAAGGGCAGTACGGACTTCCTGGGTTCTGGGCCATTGTTGGGGTGCTGGCGTTGTGGCCAGGCGATGCGTGGTAGGGGCGTTGAATCTGCTCGGCAAAGGAACCAGAGCGGGCGGACGTAGGGTAGACGCCGTACTCGGATGTGGGCGTGGCGGTCGTCGAGTAGGTGCTGGGACGCACTTCTTGTTGCGAGACGTACTGCGCGCCAGACGCGTGATCTAGAGATGACGCTTCAGCACGCGCGTTGATGGGAGAGTGGACGGAGTCCGCGAGATTGGGACAGGGCGAGATCAAACCTGGCTGCGTGTACTCGGGCGCGCTGCTACGGTCCATTAGCTTATTGATTCTCTCGGGGAGGACAAGAGCGGCCGGCGAGAGAGAGGGGGGGAGCGCGATGGCGGCTTGGGAGAAGGAGGAAAAAGGAAGAAGAAAAAGATGAAGAAGGGTGTAGTTGAGGTTGTCGGTGGAAAGCGTATAAGAAAGGGAGAGAAAGAAAAGAAAGAAAGAAAAAAAAAGACAAGAGATGTGCGCGCGACACGGGAGACGCACGAATTGGCTAATGGAGACGAACCGGCGAGAGTTAGTCGGAAGAGCTAGTGATGGCGCAATGGTTGAAGGTAGCAGCGGGCGGGCTTAAGTTTAGGTGAAGAAGAGGAGAAAGAAATTGAGACGGAGAGGGGGGGGGAGGAGGGGGACGGGGGGGGAAAGAGAGAGAAAAAGAGGAATTGAGCCACGGACAATGATGAAATACTTGTACTCGTACAGAGTAGGAAAGCGATCAGCTGGGGAGGGGGAGGATATACTCGTAAGATGAAGGACGAGAAAGGAGGGGGGGTTCAGGTAGAGAGATAATAGAGAGAGGTGCTCCGTCGAGAGATAGAGGGAGAAGAGAGAAGAAAGAGAAGAAAGAGACGAAATAGAAAAAGGAAAAGGAAAGATGAAAAAGAAGGAAAGCGGAAAAAGAAGAAGAAAAAAAAGAAGAAGAGAAAAAAAAAAGGCAAAAAACCGAAAAAAGAAAGGAAAGACGAGAACAGAAAGGGAAAAAGAAAGACGAAACAATATACCAAAAAGCACAACCCGAGGGCGGAATTAAGACGTACGGGAAATAACGAGACAGCACTACGCACACGGCCAACGCGCTGAGAGGCCTCTGTGATGCAGGTTGAAGAGTTGGAGGTTGGAAGTTGTCGCGGGTTGTGGGTTGCAGGTCACCGGTCGCCGGTCACGGTCACAGCGATGAGACAATGGAGGAAATGTACGAATGTTTAGGAGAAGGAGAAGATGCGATTTGGGAGAGGGTATTGGATGCAAGCGGTGCCGAGAAGGGGGATCATGATCTGGGCGCTGCGGCCACTCCAGGCCGGGCAGCCGCCGGCGAAGCTGCTCATCCGCAAGGTGCCGTGGGTGTTTCTCGACGA
>JADHKN010000087.1:0-89265 GCA_019925475.1 Ophiostoma ips | reverse complement strand
TGGTAGTGCAGTAGTGGAAGCCCTGGACCAGGGCAGCAGAGTTGTCGACGAGGTAGCAGCTGGCCATGACGTTGGCGGTGAACTGGCGCGGCACGTAGCTGCTACCCCGGCTACTACTGATATTACTTAAACTGGACTGTTTTGTTGACGCCATTGCTGTTATCTTGCAGGGTTGGTTGCTAGAGAGAACGTATGACTCGGACGAAGGGGGTCAGAGGGATTGAAACGGCGGATGGTTGTTGAAGATGGAAAAGTTGAAAGAGGCCAAAAACAGTGGCTGTGGCGGGTGGGTTGTGTTGATTGGTTGTGAGAAGGTGATGGATTGACAGTATTGTAGATGCAGATGTTTGATGGGATTGTGTCTTGATTCAGATGACAGGATGGCGATGATGGTGTGATGGGTGCGTTTCTCTTTATCTATGGGCGGCGAGGAGAGGAGGAGAGGCAAAGGAGAAACGAGTAGAAACTGCCATTTTGCCTCCCTTGGCAAATCAGAGTCAGAGCGTGAACGCTAGCCGGTTTCGGCGGGACTTCTCCTCTTTTCGATGGTTGCATCTGGTTCGATTGGCCGGTTCTAGTGGGTCTGCCTGGAGCGGGGAATGCAGGCTCACGTGCAGAGTGGACCCGGCCTCGGATTGGGCAATGGGCAATGCGGCACGTAAGAGCGGTGAGTATCGGTACTTTGACGGAATGTACGGACAATGCACTGAGCATGAGTACTAGAAAATGTTGTACTTCGTATGAACATGAAAAGAAAAGATAACAAAATTATTAGTGTTTTAGCACGACTATTGATGGTACAAACCGTGGCCAAGCAATCAGTGCAAGCCTCTCAGCTGGCCATGACTAATAGGCACGTGCCATACACAGTATGGGGAACTGGGGTACTCAGAACGGAGTACGAGTACAAGTACGAATACAAGTACTTTGCAGCCGCAGTTGCCATGGGAGCCACTCACCGCCTGCCCAACAGTGCATTCTCGTCGAAAAAGCTCCATGCTTGGCTGATTTTCAGCTCGTTGCCCGATGTCGCTTTCTTTCTTTCATGTTTCCATACTCGTATCCAACGGCATTTCTTTCATTCGTGCAGGAAAACAGAATGATAGACATCCAACCAGTTCGTACGAGCACTCCGTACTCCGTATATCTCGCAACACTAAACTCACCGCCCAGCTGATTCACCAGCTGCTCCACCGTACCGGCTCTCCGGCAGAACCCCTCTCAACCCCACCATGGTATCGATAAGAACAGTAGCAGGTACCTAAGGCTTCGCAAGAACCTGCACTCCAAGATAAGTACCTGGCTCCACTGGATCTCCAGCCCACTTCCCGCCATGTCCCCACTTTACACACTGTCACTGATATCATGCGGTCATCTTGGGCGGCATTTCCTCGTAATAATCGCTGCCTTTTTTTGTGTAGCAGGCAATTCTGCCGTCGCTATTCTGCATCAGTCTGCAATGCGAAATGTGAAATGTGAAATGTGAAATGCACTGGATATGGATCTTCGTCGGGCATAACGCCTCCTTCCTCATGATACCGTCGGGCGTTCCTGCTCATTCCCTTGTGATGGTCTGTTTCCCAACCAACAAACAGCATAGCTAGCACGCGTCTTTGTCGGCTCATTTTCGCCATCCCGCAATTCCGGGCGGCTTTGGCTCTTGTATCCTACCAGCGTCTCATCGAAATAGCGAATAGAGCATGTTGGATGGAACATGGCCTAGTCCACCGGCGATCATATGACGAGTCCCAACATGCCCTGCCTCAAACTTTTGGCTCTTTGATTTCTATCTAATTATTCACTTTTGTGCGTGCATTTTATTATCATCAAGTACTTTTGATTATTTAACATCTTCTCCCTTGCCTGTCCATCTTCTCTCTCGGAGTTCAATACAGCTGTATATGCATGCATCCATCGCCAAGAGTTCGAGACCAGGCTTCCAAGTGATACCCAAGCACAACCACGCTTCCCGCACTTCCGATATTGCATGATCCATCCCTCCCCTCGCCGCGCTATCTCGTCCCGTTTCCAGTCCCCCTCTCCCTCCCCCCCCCCTCCTCCCTCGGCCTGCCACAAGTATGGTCAATATACAATTATACGACATCCTCGGCCTAGTACCGACGTATCTGCTACCGCCGGTCGAGCACTGGCTCAAGGAGGCAGAGGACAACGTCAAGGCCCAGCAGCGTCCATATTCACACCCCGATAGGGCCCCAGAGGCCGGCAAGGTTGACACAGCAAATGACAGCCTCGCAGACGACTTGCAGCCTCCCAGGCCCGACAAGGGCAAGGCCAACGCCCACGCGCGGATCGATTCTGTCGCGTCCGGTGCCTCGGCAACCACCATTGCGTCGGCATCGTCAACCGTGTCGCGCGCTTACTCGAGCGCATCCGAAGCCTCACTCGACGACGACGGCGAGTCCCTTTCACATGCATCGCCGTACACATCAAAACTATCCTCAGCTGCCATTCCCTCCACAACCAGCTCCCAAGGCCTCTTTGGGGAGGCATGGCACGACGAGCCGCATCGGGAGACGTATGATGCCGAGCCGATAACTCCTGCTTTCTCCGCCCCATCCCGCAACCAGAAAGGCAAGAGCCTGGAGGCAGCAGACTGGCGCAGCGGCTACCCGACCGCCGCCACCGCCGACAACGACAACGACCATACTCGATCCCACAGCAGCCGCCTCCGCCGCATGGGCCCCAGCACGCTGCGCTGCCGCCGCTGCTCGGCCGACTTTGCCTTTACGTCGCAGATCATCTCCAAGGGCTTCACGGCGCGCAACGGCCCCGGCTTTCTGCTGTCGCCGCCGCCCACCAACGCCAACCACACGGTATATGCCGAGTACGAGTCGGACACGGACGACCTGGAGAGCGACGAGAGCACATATGTGCAGGCGGCGCGCCGGCGCTTCGACCAGCGGCCCCGCAGCAAGAACAACAAGTACTACCACCGAATGCGCCGGAACAACCTCGCCAACATCTGCGTCAGTCCGTACGTGGACCGCAGCCTGACTACGGGCCGGCATGTGATTGCGGAAATCCTGTGCTGCGGCTGCAGCGAAGAGCTTGGCTGGAAGTACATTGACGCGCGCGAGCCGTCGCAAAAGTACAAGATCGGTAACTTTATCCTCGAGAAGAACAAGGTGGTCATCCATCACAGCTGGGACGACGTGGACGACGCCACGGCCGCCGCCCTCGGTGCCGGCCTCCAGCGGCAGCAGCAGCAGCAGCAGCAGCAGACGGATACGGATCGTCCAGAGACGGCCGCGTCGTCCGACGTCAATAGCCTTCAAGAATATATCGACAGCGTTGTGGGGACCGATAGCTATGCTGCCGACGATGACGATAGCGACGATGAACATCCAAGCGAGGAGTGGGCCACGCGTAGCGAGGATGGACATCCGTGCGAGGAATGGCCCACACGCAGCGAGGACGAGGTCGTCCCCCATCTGCCCGCAGAGGAGGAGCCGCCCTATCTGGCCAGCCCGCCCGCCGATGCTAACGTCCCCCATCCGCCTGCAGAGGAGCGGCCCTCTCTGGCCAGCCAGTTCGCCAGTGCCATCGGCCTCGCCGACACCGACCCCCTCGCGTCGGCCCGTGCCCTAACGGCGCTCGGCTATCGCCAGCGCGCGGCATGGAGGGATAAAGACGCAGACGCGGACACAGGCATAGACGCAGACGCAGACCCATTGCCGGGGCCCGGCGAAAGTGTCGTCAGCCTCGCCGCCGATATGTACGAGTCCGACATGGTCGGCATGGTCCGGTACCTCATGCACCACGACAGCGCCATGTTCCAGCGCTTGTATTGGATGCGGCAGGACTCTGTGGACGCGAGGCGCGTGGAGCCCGCGGCCCTCCGTACGTATCCATACCCGAACGAGACACGCCGGAACAGGCAACGGCGCAACGACATCCCGCCGCCGGACATTGAGTTTGACTCGCAGGACGAGGACGAGTGCGACGACCTGTTTTCCGGCGCCTGGGATGCCCGCGTTGTGGCTGCTCGGCGGGCGAAGAAAGCCAAGCTGGCTTGAGGCTATTCTGCTCCTTTTTGTTCTTTTTTCAGTCTTTTTCCTTTCATTTGTTGCCTTGTTCTGGCGGTACATCCGGCAGGTTTCTTTGGTTCTCCCCTGAAATTTAAATTAATAACCCAACATACCCAATACGACTTTTTTTTATCCTTATTTACTTTATTGTTTCATTTTCATTTTAGCCTTTATTGCCCATCGCCATGCAAGTTAAACTGATCAATCATTCCCATCAATATAATAGATAAGCACACTCCATGACTACGTAAAGCAGCAACGTGAATCCAACAGTGTCATAACATGATATTAGCTCATACCAAAAATCTATGCAATCGTCTCCTCGGCAGCGTAGTGCAGGTATGCGCCCAGCAGCTTGATGCCCTCAATGTAGTTCTTCTTGTCCAGCTTCTCGTTGATCGAGTGTGCGCCGTCCGTCGAGCTGCCCATCGGCAGCAGCAGCACGTTCTTGCCCGTCGCCTGCTCAAACGTGAGCGTCACCGGGATGCTGCCGCCCTCGCGCGTGAAGTCGGGCTGCACGCCCCAGACGCGCTCCACCGCCTTGGCCGCGGCCGAGAAGTTCCAGTGCTTGGGGCTCGCCACCCACCAGTTGCCCGTGTGCTGCGCGTACACCTTGAGCGTGTTCTTGCTCTTCAGCTTGGCAAACTGCTCCTCGACGTACTTGTAGACGAGCGCGTTGGTCTTGTCGATCTCCATGTTGGGCACGGTGCGGATCGAGAACTTGCCAATCACCTTGGCCGGGATCACCGTCTTGGCACCGGGGGCCGAGAACGCACCCTCGATGCCGTGGATCGACAGCGACGGGTTGCGCCAGCGCGCCATCAGCGTCGACTTCTTGTCCTCAAAGATCGTGGTCTTGCTGCCCAGCGACTCGTGCAGCGTCTCCATCGTGAACGAAATGTTGTCGTACAGCGACTCCTCCTCCTTGGTCACGGGAGCCACCTGCTCAGCAATGCCGGGGATCTGGATCTTGCCGTTCGTGTCCACCAGCGTGCCCAGCACGCGCGTCAGGTCCGTCATGGGCTCCTGTGCTGTGCCGCCAAAGACACCGCTGTGCAGGTCCTGGCCGGGGCCCGAGACCTCAATCGAGTAGTAGTTGCAGCCGCGCAGACCGTAGGTCAGGCAGGGCTTCTCCGTGCCCAGCCAGTAGTTGTCCGAGATGCAGACAGCATCGGCGTCTGCGAAGAACTTCTTGGCCTCGGCCTCGATGAGATCGTCCAAGCCCTCGGAGCCATACTCCTCCATGCCCTCAAAGCACATCAGCAGGTTGACGGGGAACTCGACGCCTGCCTTCTGGTGGGCCTCGATGGCGTTGAGCCAGCCCAGCACGGGGCCCTTGTCGTCGGTGGAGCCACGACCCAGCATGCGGCCGTCCTCGCCGACGGTCAGCTCAAACGGCTCCGTGTTCCAGCCGTCCGACTTCTCGGCGGGCTGCACATCGTAGTGGCCGTAGACCAGGATGGTGCGCTTCTTGGCATCGCGGCCGTAGCGCGCGAGGACAACGGGCGGCAGGTCCAGCTCGGGCATGTCGGGCTGCTTGCCAAGAGGGCGCAGCTCGACCTCAGCACCGAGGGCCTTGAGCTCGGACTCGAGGAAGTGGGCCATGCGGACGACATCAGGGCGACGGGCGGCGTCCGAGGAGACGGAGGGGATAGCGACGGCCTTGCTGAGGCGGTCGATAAAGTGCGGAGTCAGGTCATCGACCTGCTTGAAGAAACCGTCGAGCTGAGGAGCCATCTTGCGAGCTTGGTGGGCAAGGTGTGCCTCTGTTAGGTAGGAGCGGCGAGAGATAAGGGTGTTGGAGGGTGCACTACGGGCGAAATAGGTCGTGTGATGAAAGGGTGTAGGGGAGGAGGAGGAGGAGAATAAAGACGAGGACGAGGAAAAGGAAGAGATTGTTGTTGGAGGCAGAGAAGATGGAGAGAAAGAACTGGTTCTTCTACTTTTTACGAGACAGGAGCTGGGCCGGACCAGCGACAACCGATGCGGAAGGTGCGACCATATCGATCGGGAAGGTGGGAGAAGCGCAAGGGCCGGGCGGGGCATGTTTGTCAGCACACTTTCCGTATCTCGTCTGAAAAAGAGCCGGCGAGAACTAGGCGCAAAAAAGAGGTCAAATGGGTGTGTGGGTGGTACAGCAGGTGTACTCGTAATAGAGCACGGCAAGACAGGGCGTAATCCAGGGTGCAATCAGGGCGCGACAGGAACAAGCCGTTAAGTGCGACCGATTATTGGGCGAGATTCGCTGGTGTGCTGTGTGGTGTGGTGTGGTAGACGTAGTACAGGGCCGGAAGGTGCAATGGGCGCGGGATCAAACGTTGTTGGACAAACAAATGGGCAAGAACTCAAGCCGCTGCAAGCCGTTCAAAACTACCCCGCCATGGGTTGGCAGAATTGGAATAATGTCCGAAATAGGCATGTGGACCATGAATCTGCCGATAATACACAGTGCTATTAGTGCCGCTTATTTGCACACGGTGTCATCTCGAAGTCGTTGACGAGTCCTGCCACACGAAGTAAACTTTTTTGTCACGACAGCTTACAGCACAACTAAAGATACTCGCCAACCAAAACAGTCTATTTCATGTCAATATGGCACCACGGCCTAGCTTCAGCAGAGTGCCAACGATTGCCCAGGTTGTGCCGGGCGCATACGTGAACATTGTGCTCAAGCAGGATCAGCCCACGGGCAGGACTGTGCAGGGCATGGTGCAGAATGTGCTGACTCGGGGGAACCACCCACGGGGCATCAAAGTGCGGCTTAGTGACGGCCGTGTCGGACGTGTACAGACGATGAGTGACAGCAGCGGTGCCTCAGCCAGTGCCTACCCAGCAGCTGGAGCTGCGTCATCCATTACATCGTCGGCGGCGGCGGCGGCATCGGGCTCTTCTTCATTCTACTCTGCGCGCGGCGTGGAAGACGAGGTGCCCCAAGAGCAGCTCGGCCTGGATGCATTTATCAAGCCGGCCAAGCCAAGGCAGAACAAGAGGCGAGGCGGCGGTGTCGCAGCCCAGCCAGAACCGGTAGCAAGCTCCGCGGCACACGCCACCTCTAGTCCACAGACGGCGACGGCGACGACGGCGACGACGACGACGACGTGCCCAGTTTGCGGCGACTTTGAAGGCGACGAGGCAGCTGTCTCGCATCATGTTTCGAGTCACTTTGACGCCTAGGAAAGGATACTCGTATAAGAAGCTGGTTGATACCACCACATCCTGTTCCTATCTTGCATGGACATATGATCTACATCCTACACACAGCATTTATACCCTCCAACAATTTATCCACCATGCGGTCTACAACATTTCGGTCAAAGCACTAGCATCCCCAACATCGACATTCAATATTCACCAATTTTGAAGACTCAAGAGGCAGAGCTCACGAGTCAAAGAGGGCGCTGTATGCGGCAACGCCTCGGCTCTCGAGGCCGTACACGACCTTGCGGGTGACGGTCTGGTTGGAAATGATGACGACCGCTTCGATGGGCCCGGCGGCCTTTGTGTGCGGGTTTTCGGTGTGGCTGGGGCTGCGCGACTCCCGCCAAATGCTATATGCCAATTTGACCAGGTCTGGACGGCCAGCTGCCCTGGTATCGTGGATCACGGCCTCCGGGTCGGCGGCATAGACGGCGTCGATGATCCCCTGGCCAAAAGTCTGGAGCGGATTCGGTGTCGACCAGATGATGCGGACGGGGTGTTCGGGCTTCTCTACAAAGAGCGACAGGCACGGCGCGATGCTAGAGCCCGTGGCCATGACGATGACGGGCGTGAACATGCCGGCGATGCGTATGACGCCGTACTGGGGCACACCGCGCGTGTATATCTTGGTGGGCGGGTGGCTGATGATCTTCCTCGTCCAGTCGCCGGCATTGGAGATGACGACCGAGAAGCCTCGCTTGCCGGCGTTGGACATGCCTAAGCGCGCCGTCCCAGCGGCAGAGTTGGGAATGGCGGCAGATGCGTGTGTTTCCTTGAGCGGCTGGTCGGTGAGGCGCACGGCCTGGCCAAAGTGGGTGTCGCAGTACGAAAAGTTGAGCTTGACGCAGTGGTCCGAGAGTGGCTCGACCTGGACGTCGCGCAGGCGCAGGTGCGTCCAGGGGTAGACGACGAGCAGTGTGATGACGATGATCATCCAGAACGAGGGGTTGTCAGCGAGAATACGGCCCATGTTGTTGCCCGTTGTCTGTGCGTCCTGGACCGACATGAGCATGACCTCGACCCAGAGGAGCACCACGACAGCAGAGCCGAGGAAGCGGTGGACACACTCGAACCAGTTATGAGCAACGATGCGGCACCGCGGGTGTGCAAACGCCAGAATGATGATCAGCAGGACGATGATGGCATAGCTCACGACGAGAAAGCCCGTCCAGATGGCTGAAGCACGGCCGGGGATGCGGACATACTCCTGCGTCAGGCAGACGAGATCAACAATGTACCAAAACGTCGCCGCCACGGCGCTGCTGCTGTGGATGCCGCCGTAGGAATAGATGTTGGCCATGAGGTGGCGTGCACGCAGGGGCAGGCGTGTGGCGAGGTGCGGTGCGGCGAAGATGTGAAAGAGGGCGTTGACAACGTGCTCGTTGCGGACGATCAGGGCGCCGAGCAAGTTGGCAGACACGGCGGCATAGGCACCGCCAACGCTGAGCCCGGCAAAGGCCCGGCCGCTTGAAAATCGTGCAAGTTATCCAGTGAATGTTAATATCTTGACACGAGTATTGTCCCCGATCCTTGCCATGCCATAGTTGAGTTTTCCTTTTTGATTTGATAATCTATCGTCTTCTCTCCATAGAGCGCGACAACTCAAAAAAGGATGAAAAAATATAGAATGCAAAATATAGAATGCTATGACCTCATAGTTCGCACCGCCTCGATCCAACGTCGCCCAACCAATTCGTGCTTTCAGTTTTGGCATGTCGTTGGGTCTGACTTAGCATGCAGCTTCCCTCTTTGTTTGCCTGCATATCGAGTTTGGTACCTGAGACCTTGAGCGATGTACATGCCGCTTTTATTCTCCGAGACGCACAAAGCGGATGGTCGGGCGGAAGAGATTTATCAACTCTGTCTAAATACTCGTTGCCCTCGAATCGAGAACGCCGTGTGCTGTATATTGTTCCGTGATAAGTATTGAATAAACACGACCAAGTTATCTTATACTCTCAGCACCTCGCACAGCATGATACATCTGAAGAAAGGACGCAAGAGATCAATGACAATCTACATTAACGAGTATATCCTGGATAGGACCTTGCCACGAAGTGCATATTGAGGCTCGCAGAGAGATATGAGTTTACGGCCAGAATTCTTTTGCATAAGCAATGCAGCTCATAGTTTACCTCGGGAGCTTGCAGCAGCAACCTTGGCTCGGCTTTCAAGCTTCAGATGCTATTTTGTTTCTTTTTCTTTTCTTTTTTCTTTTTCTTGCTCTTTTTTTATGTCGTTGTCATTGTCTTTGGCACATCTTCTGCCGACAAAGAACTAATTCAACCAATCTGACTGGCTGCCCTTCTGGGAATACATGTGCGTTACTGTGCACTCTTCTCCTCATTGGTATGGAATATCATTCACATAACTTCTTGTGTGTTTACTGGTGTTACATAATAATACCAACATCAAAGAGCACGGTGAAAATTTGATAATAAATTCAATACTAAACGTCCGCTGCTGGGATGGCTAACTCGCGGCCTCGGCCGGAACTATCGATGCTCGCTGTCAGGGCGCCCCAACTGTACTCGTACTCCGTACTCGTAGCCACAGCGCTATCCGTAGACTCCATACCGGCAATAGTGCGGGAACAGGCGAGCCTGTTGTTGTCAGGCAATTTGTACGGAGTACTCGTCAACGGAGAAGCTCGAAGCAAGGCGTCTCTATTTACGTAAAAATAGATGCATCCATCTGGGCTATCCGTCTTGGCCGACAGTAACTCCGGGGAAATCTTGTCTACGAGAAGCTGGCTGGTCATCCTCGATGTAACTTGAGAACAAACGGCTTGATCTTTCCGGAGGATTGACAATATGAGTACAAAAATACGTGTTTGTCTAGGCCTGTGATTTGCGTCCGAAACATGCTACGAGTAAATACCCGTGGATCTGCGCCCAAAGGAAGAAATACGTGTACAAGTACTCGCAGTCACCGTTGGGATTCGCGCAGAAGCCTCCGCGGAGATGTGCTTCTTTGATTTCGCAGTCGGTCAGTCACAGAATCACATTTTCACCAGAATGGCGAATGCAATTTTCTGTCCCTGTCTTTCGATCCTCCTATGCAATTTCATCTTCGTGCTAGTTTTTTGCTAATAAGGGCTTCTCCCGTCTCTTTGTTTTCGCCACCAGATGTAACCGCCGCGGCCACTTTTTGATTTGATTCTCCTGTATCTCCTGGTTCCCCTTGCGTTTCTGCCCATACTGTCGTCCTGTGAAGCTTCATTATCTTCTTAATACGCCTGCCGCCATCCTTCCAACAAACCCTGTCTCATCAAATCACGTCGTCTCTCCGCTTACACTGCGGGCCCGGCCGTCCCGCTTCTGCTTCTCCGAATTCCCGAGATTCGCCCATAATAACAACAAAAGAAACGCCGGACCCATCTTGTCTCAACCACCCTTTTGTCGCGAACATCCAGACACACCTTTGCCAGTCCCGTTCGTCATCCGGCAGACGTCTCGCCTACTGCTCGTTTTATTTGCCGACCACTATCAAATCGGAAGCTTTTCGAGGATGGCCGTCGTCGAGAATTACTAGATCGAGCAGTGCTTCCCTTTTATCTCCGCAGTCCCTGTTGCGCGACGTCAGAAAACATGCCCAACTATCGATCGCTTGCTGCTTGGCAGTTCAACATTGACAAGTACATCAACCGCTTCGTCCCGCCCTCTGTGGTCAAGCACCTGCCGGCGCCCATCTCCCATTTCCTTGGCCACCGTACCACGCCATCGCCCAAGTATGGCACCCTCATTGTGGTCGCGTGGGCCTTTGTCGGCGTCTTTTGCGGTGTCAGCGTCGTGAATGTCGTCATCGCCCACATCCGCGCATTCCGAGCCGACGCCGGCACCGCCTCCATCACAGTCGGCAGTTTCGGCGCCGCCGCCGTGCTTCAGTTCTACGCCATCGAAGCGCCCCTCGCGCAACCGCGCAATGCCGTCGGCGGCCAGGTGCTGTCGTCACTGGTCGGTGTTGCCGTCGCGCGGCTGTTTTCGCTCGCCGGGCCAGCGCGCTTTCACACGCTGCGCTGGCTTGCCGGGTCAATCGCGTGTGCGGCGGCGACGGCTGTGATGGCGCTGACGGGCACCGTGCATCCGCCAGCTGGTGCAACGGCCCTGATCGCCGTCACCGACGCCCACATCTATGACATTGGATGGTATCTGATCCCCGCCGTTCTTCTTGGCTCGGTCCTGATGCAGTGTGTCGCGCTCATCATCAACAACATCCAGCGGCAGTATCCCACCTACTGGTGGTCGCCCGGGGAGGTGGGCCAGTTCTACAAGCAGTTTATCTCGCCGGCCAAAGCGGCCCCAGTCGATGAGAAGACGGGCAAGCTGGAGTCGGCCCAGTCATCTTACGATGAAAACCGGATCAGCCCAGCACCCGCTGCGGGCATTGCGCCCAGCAGCAGCGCCAATGGTGACCAGATGGACGACCGGCATGCTAACAATGCCGACCCGGAATCTGGCCTGCCCGCCCCAGACGAGCAACAAATTGTCATAGGGCGGGATACCTTTGTTATACCCAACTGGATCAGTTTGAGGCCAGAAGAGCGCTCATTACTAGAAGCGTTGCGTGAGCGGCTGTAACATATGGTGTTAATTTCTTTGTGTATTCCTTTTTTTTATTAATCATACCCAATACATCCTGCACTTACCTGTACCACTTACAATACCCACCTCCTTGTCATGTCGTGTCTACGAGGTACTAACAATGGTTCCTGGTTCTTCGAGCTCATGTACTCGTCTAGTCACCGGCATCCGAGCCCGGCACATGGTACAGATTGTTGTGACAACGTTGCTTCTGGCCTCAGTATGAGTTACGTGAACTGGTTGCACTCCTTCCGTGCGACTCGAAAAATACTATAAAAGGAAGACGTTTCCATGAAGTCGGCGCATTGTTGTTTCGGACTACACGATCACACTCATTACCAATAACCACTCGACCTTCGCCATCACCATCAACCCACCGGCCACTGACACATATCTGATCCAAAATGCCGTCCCGCAACGACAAGCCCGAGTTTGGGAGAACAGCTGCCAATGCTTTGCTGGCGACCTTTGGCGTCTGGGCCATAAACAGTGTCTTGAAGGATCTCAAAGACGTGGGCGTGCCGCCAAAAGACAAAAAAGGAGACAAGGGAGACAAGGGAGACAAAAAAGACAAAAAAGACAAATGGGCCAAAAAGTAGCCCAGCCTCGCTCTGGCTCTGTGTTCGTACGCGTTGATTATCACACAACGTTGGCAAAAATGTACGCAGAAAATCCAAAAAGTTATGACAAGAGTGGGATTCGAACCCACGCCTATTTCTAGACTAGCATGTTCAAGCGCATCTTCCGAAGAAGAGATCCTGAAGCTAGCGCCTTAGACCGCTCGGCCATCTTGCCTGTTTGATATTATGAGGCGCCCATTTGCGATAGATATACCCTATGTGATCTGCTAGGGTCGTAGCTATGTTCTGATAAGTTTATTTTCGTCGGAGAAGACATGAAAAAATTTCTTCTTTCATACGATGGTCATTGAGAACCGGCGAATGATGTCAAAACTAGAATAACATGGTCCATATTCTGTAAATGACTCATATACGGCAGAAATCAAATCAATTTCTTAGCCAGCGTATTTATTAGTCACATGACCATAATCGTGATTCTATGACGACCCACAATAATCAAGCACCTAGGATCTTGTTCAACGTCACTGTCGTGACCGCATCGACCCAGCCAAACGACGGCGCCTGAAGCTTCGCTCACAGATCGCAGCTCATGAGATACACACACGCGCCACAATGTCACGAAGACCCGTGAAAGGAGAATACATTGAAACGGTGTGTATTCCGTCGCAGCCAAACGGGGTGAAATTAGAGCACTAACAGAACAGGACACGGGAAACAAAGTCTCGCGAAAGGCCAATCTCGTGGGCACGCAGAACATCATCCTGGGCGGAAAGAGCGTCATCCAGCAAGATGTCATGATCCGCGGCGACCTCGTGCGGTCCCTTCCCGCGTCGAGCTCCAGCGGGCCCGTGTCCAGCACAGCCATCTCGATTGGGCGGTACTGCTTTCTGAGCAAAGGCGCCTGTCTGCGCCCGCCGGGGCGTCTATGGAAAGGGTGCGTGCAGCCTTTTTTCCCTCTTTTTTTCGTTTGTCATCTGCTCCTTCGTAACACGCCGATAGGAATGCTAACAACGTGCAGTGTCTTCTCGCATATGCCTCTGCGCATGGGCGACCACGTGTTTGTTGGCACCAACACGGTGTTGATGGCGGCGTCGATTGGCAACCACGTGCACATTGGTGCCAATGTGGTGGTGGGCGACTTTGCCATTATCAAGGACTACGTCAAGATCCTGGACGGCACCGTGGTCCCGCCCAACATGGTGATTGCGAGCTTCAGTATCGTGGCCGGCCAACCAGCACGCCTGATTGGCGAGCTGCCCGAGGGTGGCCTCGAGGCCTTTGAGCTGCGCGACCTCTACAAGACGGTGGGCAACAACCCACAGCCAAAGCCGGTATAGCCACGTGCTCTGTCTGGCGGTAGGAGGCCAGTCGAACAACATAAGTGAAAGCGAGGAAATCCTCGAGCATTTGCGAGGGTACTTGGGCCATGTCAAAGGGTGCTACAATGCTATTCGTTTGGTCTGTTTAATGTCATGTCTGCATATATTATACCCGTTCTCAGTTTATACAACTGTCCTTATCACTTCTTTAGCGTCTCTTGCTTACATACAAGAGCGCATTATTGATTCTTGGTGGCATACTGTTCACGGTGCATTTTCTTTTGTATCGTTTTTTTGGGTATTCATTGTTTTTATACTTTTTTTTGTGAGTTTTTTTTTTGTGATGTTTTGGTTTGCATCACGCGAAAGAAGAAGGAAAAAAAAATCAAGAGTCAGCGGAGAAGAAAGAACAGCAAGAACTAGTAGGGAAGCAGCAAAGAGAAGAGTACTCGATCCAGATGAGGGCAAAGGAAGACTGGGCAGTCCTATTCAGAAACATGCCTAGGTCTCCTTGTCTGCCTCGTCTTCCTCCTCGCTTTCCTTGGCGGGGCCTACGGCTACGTCTACGACGCCTTCGATGGGCGGTGCATCTTCAATGGCCTTGCGGAGGATGGCCATCTGAACGCCCATGAGAGGACGAGAGATGTCGGCATAGATGCCCAGGATGTCCTTGATAGTGATGGTTCCGCGGTTGTAGAGGATCTCACCGAGCTGGAGCTCTCTAGCGAGATCAGACTTCAGCTGCTTTGTCATTTCCGTCTCCAGACCCTCAATGTTGGACTTGACCAGGGGCCGGAAGGCCTTTTCGATCTTCTTCCAGAGCTGGCGCGTGGCGTCAATGGGGTCCGGGTAGTTCACCGAGTTGTTCCGCATATACTGCGTGAGGGAGAGGCCCAGGGCGTTGTTCAAGAGTGTAAAGTCGGGCTGCGGGTTGTAGAGCACCGGGGTCTGGAACAGGCGGTGCATCTCGTCGGTCGGGTCGCTGTTGAGGATGCTCTTGACGGGCAAGTCGTTCTCGCCGAGGTTGGTGCCATACTTGCGCAGCAGCTCGTGCAGCTTGTGGATGTTGTATCCGACGGTCGTCACGCTGCGGGCATGGCGCGGGGCCATGGCGACCTCGACGTAGAGCTTGTCCGAGGCCTCGAAAAAGGCCAGCGTGCGCTTCACCATCTCGTCATGGTCGATCTGGAACGTCTTGTAAAGGAAGGTTGCGTGGTCCATGTTGCCACGCAGGAGCATCTGCCGCTTCACGGCCCCCCAGAGAAATTCAATGTTCCACTTGTAGTTGGCGTAGATGCGGATCGCCGTGATGGTAGCTGTGGTGAGCAGCCAGGTGCGGTCCAGGATGAAGAGAAACATGTTCTCCAGGTTATCGACAGCCGTGCCACTGCCGTCGGGGGCGGAATGGACGCGGTAGACGAGTTTCCGGAAGAGAGCCCGCGGCTGCATATAGTCGAGGACGTCGCCTTCGCCGACCTCGGGAGAGAGACAGATTATCTGTTCGGGGTAGTCGTTGTGGTCCGAGATGGAACCGCCCGAGTCCGACGAAGCCCAGTCCTTCCTTCCCAACTTCTTCTTCCGCTCACGCTCCTGAGATGCCGTTCTCACCTTCTTGCTTGATTTGTCGGCCATTGCGACGAGTGAGTGTTTTTGGTGGTGTTTGAAATGTCTTCCGGGACTGTAGGTAGTGTGTGGAAGCAGTCTCGAAGACCTGGTGGTTGATGCGGATGATGAGATGCATTTTTTGAAGGTAAGGCAGATAGTCCTCCTTATATAGCGTTATGGATAGACAATTTGTTCATCAGTCTGGGTAGTTTCCTGTGTGGTGTTCAAGAAGTAAACTGATACAAGATGGCATGGCTGTTCATGATCGTCGAGGACAAAGATGAACAAGTTGGGTGGTAGTCCATAGCGGCAAGCAACACTTCCTTTCAGCAATGTTCGCCTCAGAAGAACAATAACTGTATACTGTTCAAATGATCTGGTCTCGTCTAAATGAATGTCATCGTTCAGATTCATAACAAATCGAGTGTATCTATCGTAGGAATAGCTCGATGGTGTGTTCACGCGATGGCGAAAATAAATTTCACTAGAGGGTGGTAAAGAAGGATGCGCATTGTTGTTCGAGAAACAGGGACAATACTTTAAAGACGTCTCAGCTCTGTAATCTCGCAGCGTATCTGTTCAACAATGGCATCCGCATCCTGCATGTCCTGCACAAGACCGACGCTCAACCCTGCGGGCCCCAAGCGGATGTATCTCATTTTTTGACGGCAGCATCATGACATTTCTTGTACTCTTCAACGGCCACTCCAGCTTGCTGGCCTACCCAGATATGGTTCAGGAGCCCGCGGGGCTGTATTGCTCGGGCCAGCCATACGTACCGCGCAGGTGGTTGTGCGAGAAAATGCGCCCGTGCCCGTCTATTGCCCGCCAACGGCACGCCGCACAGCATGGATGGGCGGTAACACTGAGATTCTGGGTGTATTTCTTTTTTTTTTTTGTAGCCGAGACGAAGCTATTTCTTCTAGCCTCTTGCAACTTGGATACTCGACGCAGTTGAAGTTTCGTTTGCCTTGCGGATGCGTATTGGCAACACGACATCGGTCGGCACCGACGTCACCCAACTGCTGCTATTTGACGCCTAGTATTTTCGTACTATTACCTGGTACTCACGGCAGTGTAAAATTAACAACGTCGTGTCCAGTCAGGGGATTTCACTGTGTTCTGTAATGAAGATTGCAAGATGTGACTTGGACAGAGAAGGCTTATTATTACCTAGCACTGAGCACAGCATGATAACACGTAATATTGCACTGATTTATATTGTATAAAATCCTGGAATATAAATAAATAAACGGAGAAGCAGAAAATGATCTGAGGTACATTTCCGTTACGCCCTACGCTGAAGATTGCTCGAATTATTCGAATAACACAGAACAGTGCATCACAAAATTCTATACTGTCTCCGCACAGTATACCGACACGCTGGATCGACACAAGTCCGGGGCAGTGGGGCGCCTTATCACGTACTGCGTAATCATTTCAGGGGTCGGAATTTCCGTGCTGCTGTCCTCCTGTCAGTTCAGTGCATCGCCTCGACATTCCACTCAGCCTCGACGTCTGCGACATCCCCCACCTCTCCCTGCTGCTCTTGCGTCCGCTCATTTCCTTCCGTGTCTGGATCAAGTGTTGGATCCTGCCTATTCTTCATCGAGCCGTTGCATGGCTATCGCGGTCGACATCACCTTTACCATCGCCATCGCCATCGCCATCAACATTATCATCGCATCGCCCGTCGACATCTTTTTGTTAATGGCTCCAGCAGGCCGTCTAGCTACTGTTCCGTTGCCCTCTCTCTTCCACCCGTCATCGATGAGCCAATAAGCTGTTGCGATCGCCCCTCTTCGACAAGCCTCCCCTCACACCACCTCGTCCTCTTCCATCCCACGCTCGCTGTAACGGTATCCTCTGACTACGACCATGGCGGCCATCAACCAAACCGGCACACCGCTGCTCCACGAGCGCACGGCTAGATCGGTGTCGCCCGTTGCAGATCTCGGCCGCGGCCGGCCAGGTTTCCGTTCCCCGCGCCACCCCAGCGATGAAGACGCCAGCCACGAGGCGCCCCTGCTGGCAGGAGCGCGTCTAGCCGCGCCGGCTCGGCCGCCGAATGCACGACAGAGCTCCTTCCGCTCGCGCAGCCCTCCCGAAAACGCGCGTGCCGCCGCGCGCAAGCGCTACATGTACGCCTCGGTGTTCTTGGTGCTGTCGCTCGTCTCGTTTACGGTGCAGACCGAGCTGGCCTCCTGGGTCCAGCACGCCGGCTGGAACAAGGCGTACTGCATGCTGTACCTGACGCACGGCTCGTGGGCCCTGCTGTGGCCGTGCCAGCTCTTGATTCTGCGCGTCCAGAAGAGCGGCCTGGCGTGGCCGTCGTTTTGGCGCCGCCACGCGTGGCTCGTGCGCACGACCGCGGCCATGGTCAAGTCGCGCGACCTCGATGTTGTGACGCTCCCGAGCCACCGCGCCGTCGACACCAGCGGCTCCATTGGCATCGGCTCGCTCCTCGGTATCTTTGGGCCCAGCACGAGCTACATGGTGCGCACGACGTCGTTCATCACGTGCTCACTGACCGTGGCCGGCCTGAGCTGGTACGTGGCCGTCAGCATGACGAGCCCGAGCGACCTGACGGCCATCTACAACTGCAGCGCATTCTTTGCGTACGCCTTTTCGGTGCCTCTGCTCAAGGAGAAGCTGCGGCTCGACAAGAGCTTTGCCGTGCTCGTTGCCGTGGCGGGCGTCTTGGTGGTGGCATACGGCGATTCCGGCGCCGACGGCAGCGGGGGCGAGGGCGCGGGCGAGGGCGAAGGCGAGGGCGGCAGTGCCCAGGGCAGCCAGCGTCTGCTGGGCAATCTGATCATCGGCATTGGCAGTGTCTTGTATGGCCTCTACGAGGTCCTCTACAAGCGCTACGCGTGCCCGCCCGACGGCTGCAGCCCGGGCCGCGGCATGATCTTCGCCAACACGTTTGGCAGCTGCATCGGCGTGTTCACGCTGTGCGTGCTGTGGGTGCCGCTGCCTGTGCTGCACTTTACGGGGGTCGAGACGTTTGTGCTGCCGACGGGCCGCGTCGCCTGGTACCTGTTCTTGTCGGTCGTGATGAACGCCACCTTTGCCGGCTCGTTCCTGGTGCTGATCAGCCTGACGAGCCCTGTTCTCAGCAGCGTCGCCTCTCTGCTCACCATCTTCATTGTCGCCGTGTCCGACTGGTGGCTGACGGGCGAGTCGCCGAGCGGTGCCGCCTTGACGGGTGGCAGCATGATTGTCGTGGCGTTTGCGCTGCTCAGCTGGAGCACGTACAAGGAGATGGCCGAGGAGGAGGAGCACAAGAAGATTGTCGACATCAGCAGCGGCGAGGAAAGCGACGACGAGTGATGTTGCTGTCTGGCTGCCTCTGTATTGAGGGGGTTTTATGAAATTTGTTGGGACTTTTGTCGGCGTTACCTTGACGGTTTTTCTTTTTTTTCTTTTGTAAAATTTCCTGGTATATTGGCTACATGCTATATTGTTCAGTTGGCTAGCTGCATCATTAGAGGCGTCGGCGTCGGGTAAAGGAATGGAAATAAATTGAACTGGGTTACATATCGGTCCTGTGCACGATCAGTCTTGTCCCGTGCCTTCACTAAAGCATCTTGTTGGAGGTGAATATGCCTGGTCTCACGCCTGTCTTTGCCACGGCCCTGTCGTCATGTCTCGGCTGCCGGCCCTTCTGTCCAGACACATGTCGTTGAAATAGGCTTTCGCCCGATGAGTGCCGCTTGCATCTGACGTTACACAGCAGATTAGATGCCTCCTTATGAAGCAGTCAGTGAGTCAGCTCGGCGATCGTCTTCGGTCACAAGGCATGGCAAGATGAGACGTCATTGTGGGAAATGTCGTCTGTAGCTGAGAGAGTATATACAAAAAACTAACGAATATAGAAAAGGGGTACAAATATAAAAGTAAGCAGCAAATATAGTGGTAAAGCAACATAATACAAAAAAAAAAGAGCGCAGGACGCTCGTGGGATAATATACAAGATGCAGTCGCATCAGACCTGCCCGGCTATCAAGCCATGCCGCTGGCAATGTTGGCATACTGACTGTCGGGGTAGCTCAGCAGGTTCTTGGTGGAGTCGAGGCTGCCCAGCTCACGGAACGACGTGCTGATGAGCGATGCATCGCCGGCCTTGTCGGCAGACGCCTCCCAAAACATGCCGCCGCCCAGCCCTTTACTCTTGGCATACTGAATCTTGGTCCGCACAATGGCCGGCGTGTCGTACGAGATCAGCTCCTGGGTTGACGCGTCGTACGAGTACGAAGCACCAGCAGCCGCGTCGGTCCTTTCCGCGGCGCCGGCCTTGGGCAGGTTCTTGTAGTCCCACGTGCCGGCCTCCCACGTGCCGACTCCGCCGCCCGTAAAGGGCTTGCCGAGACCGGATGTGGCCTCGAAGCTGCGGCCGTAGATGGGCATGCCCAGCACAATCTGCGACGGCTTGACACCGGCCTTGATGTAGTCGGCAATCGCAGCGTCAGTCGAGAAGGGCGTGGCAGCCGGGTTGGCGTCACTGTGGTACAGGTTGGCCTGGTGGGCCGAGGCACTGGCGAATGCGGCACCGGCGTAGTCGTAGCCCATGAAATTGAAGAAATCCAGGAGAGCCGCCATCTCGCTGGGCTTCAGGGTGTTGTAATCGGCAGGGCCGCCAGGCGAGGCCACGGTCAGTAAGAAGTGGTAGTTGCTGGCGTGCTGGGCGGAGTAGCTGTCGAGCTCGGCGCGGATGGCCTTGAGCAGAGCAACAAGGTCGTCGGCCTCGGCGGCGCTGGCCGGGTACTCCCAGTCAATGTCGATGCCGTCAAAGCCCCAGTCCTTGACGAGCGTGACGGCCGTCTTGGCAAAGTTGGCCCGCTTGGCCGCAGTGTTGGCGGCTGCGGCAAACTTGCCGTCCTGCGAGTAGGTCCAGCCGCCGATGGAGAGCAGCACGCGCAGGCTGCGGTGGGCCTTCTTCAGTAGGTAGAGCTGCTTGACACAGCCATAGGCATTGGTGCCGACGTCGTTCCACGAGTCGGTCGGGTAGTGCTTTTCGACATCGGCATAGGTGTCCGAGGATGCGACGGTGCCGGAGGAGTCGAACTGGGCAAAGGCGTACAGGACGTAGCTGAGCTTGTCGGCTGGCAGCTTCTGGGCGTCGTAGGCACGGCCGTAGATGGCCCTGTTTGTCGTTAGTATATGCTAATAAGAAAGACAAAATAAACAAGAATAAATATAAAATGCTCACCAGTTTGTAAAGTAGGCGGCATTCTGATAGCTGGGGCCGATTGGGTAGCTGGAGCCGTTTGGGTAGCTGGAAGTACGTTCGACCAAGGCATGGGTGCGAGCCGCCGCAGTAGGAGCAGCCAGCACGAGGCGGATGGCGGCCAGCAGAGACCAGAGGATTTTTCTGATACACATGGTGACGATATGAAGCAGTTTTTGAAAAATATGGAACCAAGTATTCTACTACAAACGTAGTTGAATGAGCGTTGTCCTTGTCGTTGAAGAGAGTGTTATTTGTGTCTGTAATGAGAGTGCTTTTTTGGACGTTAATGATAGTGATGTCCTTGTGATGAATGAGAGTGTGGTTCTTGTCGTTGATGCTGTCTTGTAAGTGATTTTCTTTGACGAGAGGCATCCAAGTCTTATAAAAAATATCTGCGTTGTGTCTTGACCATGTCTTTCTGGTCACTCGGAGTTCGACAGAGAGTATAGCCTCCCATCTGATCTTCTCTCCGTCTTACTCGCACTGACCACACTCCAGAGTTGACTTGGCTCTGCCTGGCCATGAGAAACGACAGGAAGCAGCTCAAATCCGTCCTCGTGATCCTTCTATCTGCGGCGTGACTGGAAACGTTGCGGTTTACAATGAGAGTAGTGTGCCTCCTTCCTTCATCTCCTTGGTCGGTGAGGCCGTTGTTCCTAAAAGTCTCTACCCTGTATCATTATGATAGAAACTCTTTCAGTACTAAAACGATTTCATGTGGCTGAACGTAGTTGAGAAGACAAGACATCGGCCAGGCAAAGATAAGAGTGGCAGTTTTGCTTGGGCATGCTCTCAGTAATTGAGACGAAGGACAGCACATACAAACTTTACCAAGTATCAAGTATATCAAAATACAATGTCATAACAGTACATCTAGAGTTGCTTAGAATGGGACTGTTACCAGCAACTGGTTATATCATAAGGTTTAAGTTATGACAATAGAGCTGCTGGAGCTGTTACAGCGCGAGAAGAGTAAAGCTGATGCGGTTCAATTAAGATAGATAAAAAATAAAAACTAACAACATAAGAATATAACAAGATGATCTCTAGGCCACGACGATCGTGTTCTAGTCTGATCTTCCTGGTGTTTCAGAGCTCTGATGTTCTAGAGAAACGAGGCAAGGTGGTGTAATGATTCACCGATGGGAGAAGATTGCCAGCGCAGAGTCCGCACCATTGTGAAACATCGGCATATTGTATGAGGATGAGTTTGGGGGTAAGGACCAGGATAGAATGAGGATGAGGATGAAAGTTAAAGGCACCACTTAAACCGTTAAGATCAGATGCTACTGTCCTCAATAGAGATGTCGGGTTGGGAGGAGCTGTGCTCTGTATGCAAACTAAGCAAGGATTAGTTAAGACGGTGGAATGGGCAGAACGGAGCAAGGCATAACGTGAGCAATACTATTGTCTACGAGTTGAAGGACCAGCATTGTCGATCACTGTACCGTTTGAGCTACCTATCTGAGCAGGCCGTAAGTGGTGGGCAGAGCATGTGCAGATAACCTGAGCTTACACGGATTTGCCGTCAGAGAGAATAGGTATTGCAAAAAAGGACAGGATCAACACATGGTTTTAAGTGGTCACTTGTAATGCAGGGCTCATGGCATATATCTCACGGTAAGCTGCATACAGATTACTGCTTATTTGCAGACCAATCCCATCTGTTACAAACTATCCAATATATATAAATTCCTTCCTTTAATGTCCGCCCCAGCATCAGTCGGTCCACGCAACGGTCGAGTGCGTCTCGTGCGACTGGCGGGCCAGCTCGATCAGCCGAATGCCTGCGCGCGACTCTTGCGGCTTGACGGCTATCTCGGCCTTGCCGCGCACTGCATCCACCAGGTTCTCGTAGTAGCCGCGGTAGTAGCCTTGCAGGGACGGGAACTTGCCAATGTAGTAGCCAGTCTCGTCATCCTTTGTCTGGCTGTCGTCCACCTTGGTCTTGGTCGTCAGCGTACCCCAGATGCGCTCGTCTTCTTTGCCGGACTCGGGGTCGTTGGCGATGCCAGGGTTGGCGAGGGCATGGTTTTCTTGGGGGCAGCAGCCAAACTATGGTCATAGGCGATTAGCAGGGGTTGATGAAATGATCCAGAATCAATGCTGTAAATAAAAACGAAAATTTGTAGATCAAGCGATCAACTTGACGACGTCTGGCTGCTGTAACGTTCAACGACAGGTAGAATGAGGCCAAGACGGACGACAAGAACCACGAAAAGGTTGAATAAATAAAAAAACAGATACATACCTTCAAGAACGACCCGGTCTTGCCGCGCACAACGTACCGCAGCTGGTCTTTCATGACAGACGCAATGTTGGTCTTGACCGTCACCACCAGGTTCGCCTGGGCCCCGGTGTACTCGAGCACAACCGTAAAGGAGTCGTGCACGTCGGCACTCACAAACGCGCCATCGCCGCGGTACGCCCGCATAAAGGCCGTGACGAAGGCGGGCTTGCCAAACAGCGTCAGGGCCTGGTCCAGCGTGTGCGAACCCAGCTCATAGATGCTGCCCAGGCCAGGCTCGTACGCGCGGTCGCTGTATGCATCGGCCCAGGGGGCGCTCGGCGGGTCAAAGTGTATCTCTGCCTCGAGGACGTCGCCGAGTGCCTGCTTGGCCAAGAGGTGCTGGACCGTGCGGAAGTCGCTGTCCAAGCGGCGATTTTGGAAGACGGTCAGAATCTTGCCCTGCTTCTCGGCGAGGGCAATCAGCTCATCAGCGACTACCGTCGTGGCCGTAAACGGCTTCTCGACGACGACTATGTACGACACGACGTTAATAATGCTTAACATAAATTTTAAGAATGCGCCGAGCGAAAAGGCAACGTACCATGCTTCCCGGCGAGCAAGGCCTGCTTGGCGAGCGCCTCGTGGTTCAGCGACGCAACAATGACTACCTCAATGTTGGGATCGGCAAAGAAAGACTCGGCCGTCTGGTAGTGCTTGGTCTGTGGGAACTTTTCCGTGCAGTGCCCAAACCGTTGCGTCTTGGCAGCCGACGCAGGCGCCCTCTGGAGAAACGCATACACCTGAATATCCTTGTTGGGCAGGATAAACGGCAGGTGGAAGCAGTTGGTCGACACGCCAAAGCCGATGATGCCAACCTTGATGGGGTTCATGGTGGTGGTGATGATGATGGTGATGATGAATACGTTGATTATATCAATATATGGATGAGATGATATGAGATGGAGAGAGCTTCACGGCGGTTGGGAGTCGAGGCCACGATATAAAAAGTATCAACGCATCTCAGGATCTACGCTTCTTTAAGACCTGCGGGGAAATTCCCGTTTACGACGATACTTGGAGTATCATAACGAGACCACCGCAGCACTGGTTCTTCAGTTGGCATTTATATCCGGTCCTCGCCCGCATTAATGGTCAAAATGGGCGAGACCGTAGCAAAGGGAGGGGTTTGACAGCAGTTGCTATTAGTACGTTGTGCGTTGGTAGAGGGAAGGCGGGGTTTAAATCCGCAATACGAAGTACGGGGTACATTTGGCCGTCCCTTTGATTGTGAGGATGACCTTTACGCGGATAGAATAGGTTCAGAATCTACATCAAGCTGGAGGAAAGAGAGTATCACTAGGCTTGTGATCGCATGATGGGTACCGAGGATTGAATATGTTAGAGGTTTTAGGGGTTTATAGAAACTTAAAATAAAAATTGTGGTATATTTCGTTAGAAAAGAGCTATGAAAATAGACATGTAGATAGATATGAAAAAAGAACACAACATAGTAATTCAGAAAGCTCTATTTCAAGTTGCAATTAGCAGGAAGAAATTCCCAAAAGGCACCCAATAATATTAGCATCAAAAATTTGTCAGTAAAAAAACAACTCCTTTTTTATTAACAAAAAGCAGTAAAGGATAAAAAGAAAAAAAAGAAACGGGACAGAAGAGAGGTGCAAAAAAAGTGCAAAAAATGATCTCCAGGGGGCGAATCGAACGCCCGACTCTCGGATATTATTGATGAGCAATTACAGTCCGATGCCATAAACCAACTAGACCACCCGGAGTTATTGTTGAAGACTGTCGGTGTGGATACGGTATATAGCGTCCACACAGCCAGGACACTGGGCGTGGTATAGGACCATGATATCTGCTCGGCATCAATTTCGTCGACATCCATTTCATCACAACCTGTGAGACATTGCTAATACCTATTCCCACCTGATCTGCAAAATACAACCCTCTACAAGCACGTACTCCGTACTCAACTGAAAAACGTCGCCGTCATCACCATATCCACCTACATGCATTGTCAGTTCTTACAAATTGTGGGACTTGTGATTAGTCCTATTCTTGCTACGAGTACGTCTCGCTCTCGACCACGCTCGTCTTCGTCTTTTGTTCAGTCGTTGTTTTTTCCAGTTTGTGCTCGCACTTACTCGTATTATTGCCGTTGCTTCCCCGCAGACTCCCCGCCTCCTCAGTGTGCTAGCAAGCTGATATGAGCCGATCTTGGCCCTCGCGCCAGGACTACCGCTCTGCCCCCTCCACTGCCGGCCTGTTTTGACCCTTCGAGCATGCCCCCTACCATTGTCGTGTTTGCCTTGGCCCGCGCGAGGTGCAGAGAGGGGAAGTGACCACTACGACTACACCCTATGGAGTAACAGTACAAGAGGCAACGTGCCGAGCTACGGAGATGTGTAAGGCATGACAGAGCTGGCCGTAGCAGGGTCCCCCAGCCTGCACATGGCCTCCTTGATTTGGTATATATGAGGTCTAGTCCTCCCGTCTTGCCCAACTGTCGTCTCCTTCTCATAGTAGTCATTATACATAAAGCCCAAACTTTGCACTGCCCAACATGCCCCATCAACGCCCCCCCTTCCGCGCCGAGCACCTCGGCTCGCTGCTGCGGCCCAAGGCCCTCAGCGACAAGCGTGTGCAGCTCGACGGCGAGAAAGCCGTGGTCATTGCGACCGACAAGGAGCTGCGCCGTCTCGAGGACGCCGCCATTGACGACATTGTCAAGGTGCAGCTGGACCTCGGCTACTGGCCCGTCACGGACGGCGAGTACCGCCGCCACCAGTTCTGGGGCACCTTTTTCCCGGCGCTCGAGGGCATGGAGGAGCTGGCCGACCCGCCGCTCGACATGTTCCGGCTCTACGTGCCCGATCTGGCCGCCTTCACCGAGGCCGGCCACAAGCCCGGCGAGTCCATCGTGTGCGTCGGCAAGATCAAGCACAAGGGCAGCACGTACCTGGACCAGTGGAACTATCTGAAGAGCAAGCTGCCGGCCGACAAGGTCAAGGGCGCCAAGCTGACGCTGCCGGCGCCCGAGTGGTACCACCTGCGCTACAAGCCGGGCCACGCCTACCCGGCCAGCGTCTACGCCAACGACGCCGAGTACTTTGCCGACATTGCCGCCGCCTACCAAGCCGAGATCAAGGAGCTGTACGCCGCCGGCTGCCGCAACGTCACCATCGACGACCCCAACCTCGCCTACTTCTGCTCCGAGAAGATGCTGCAGGGCTTCAAGGACAACAACGACGTCGACGCCGAGGCGCTGCTGGACAGCTATGTCAAGCTGTACAACGACTGCCTCGAGGGCCGGCCGGCCGACTTCCACGTCGGCCTGCACCTGTGCCGCGGCAACTTTGCCTACTCGCGCCACTTTAGCGAGGGCGGCTACGACCGCATCGCCACCAAGCTGTTCCAGCAGATCAACGTCGACACGTACTTTTTGGAGTACGACACCGACCGGGCGGGCGGGTTTGAGCCGCTGGCGCAGCTGCCGGCCAACAAGAACGTCATCCTGGGCGTCATCACGTCCAAGTTCCCCGAGCTCGAGAAGCTCGAGGACATGAAGACGCGCGTGTACACGGCAGCCGACTACGTTGCCAAGGGCACGCCTGGCCAGACGCGCGAGGAGGCGCTGAAGCGCATTGGCGTGAGCCCGCAGTGCGGGTTTGCCAGCCACCATCTGGGCAACAGTGTGACGCACGACGACATGGTGAAGAAGCTGAAGCTGGTCAGAGACCTGGCTGATGCTATCTGGCCAGGCGAGCCTTAGTGGACAATAGATGGCATACGAGTTTTCAATTACTCATAGACACAAGCATCAATAAATTATATTCAGTAAGAAATGAATTGATGCAATCCAAAAAAACAAGGATAGAAGTGCCGATGTGATTCATACGGAGTAGAAGAGAGAATACTCCGTAGCTTGATCACATACTGTGTTTGTACTTATGCGCACTGTTTGTAGCACTGTGAATAAAGAGAGCCAATTAGAACCCCCGCATATGCTGACGGGATCACGTGCACGGTGGATTGGACTTTACCGAACTTGCTCCTTGCCAAATCTGCTTGACGGACTTCACGACCGTTGACGACGCCGACGACGACGACGACGACGATTGCACGAGCTGACCGACGTCGACCCAGATACGACTCTCGACTCTTCTACAGCCACTCTTCCTTCTCTCCCTCTCCTAGCACACCGCACACCGCCACCATGGGTCACGGCCACGATGATCTCCCCGAGCTGCCGAGTGCGTCCTTCCATTGCCAGTCCCACTGGCCGCCGCGGCGACGGCGATGACGGAGGCGATATGCTATCGGCCCCTTAATAGCCCCAGACCGCTAACAAGATACAGAGGCAACTCGCGAGGAGATGCGCGAGGCCAAGCTGCCGATTGCTTACCGCGATAGCTGCGCCAACCTGCTGATCCCCCTCAACCGCTGTCGCTTCGAGACCTACTACCTGCCATGGAAGTGCGAGGTGAGTGTTTTCTCTCTGTCTTCTTGCCATCTGAATACGCAATTGCTAACTGCCTTTTGCCAGACCGAACGCCACAGCTACGAGAAGTGCCAGTACCTTGAGTTCAAGAAGCGGGTGGCACGGATGGACGAGTTACGAGAGGCCAAGGGCGGTGCACGGAGCAACTAGGCTATGGCATAGCATTTGACGGCATTCGGATCGGACAGACCGGGATGATTGGATGATTCTGCGATTAGAAGATCGGAAGATTGCCATGACAGATCGGCAACATCGGAAAGACGCAATCAATAGTCAAGAGATATTCGGAGAGCTCAGATGGCATGACATCGAAGAGGACATACAGTCGAGCGAACTTGCAAAGCATTACTTACGGTTGAACATATACGTGACGGTGGACGAACGTCCCAGTTGTGAGAGGCGGAGAGCACAGAATTACGTTGTTGTTCTTGCTTCACAGAAACGGCATTTATGCAGATTTGGTGTATCATTAACAAGCAAACGCCTTGTCTGGTCTTTCATAACTCTTTACCCTACCCTCCATGTTTGCCCTTCCATAACCGTTTGACTCACTGTTTCCTCAGTGCCGTCCCCTATAACCAGAGAAGCCATGCTTCGCCCCTTTACAGAGCCTGGCCGGCCTCGGCCTTTTGCAGGCCGTACTTCTTGAGGCGGATGGCCTGGATGTTGATGAAGCCGCTGGTGTCGACGGGCGAGAAGTCGACGAGCGAGTCCATGGACGACTCCTCGGACGAGTAGAGCTTGGAGTCGGGCGAGCTGCGGCCCAGGACGTAGGCGTTGCCCTTGTACAGGCGCAGGCGCACCTCGCCGTTGACCAGCTGCTGCGAGAAGACGAGCGAGTTCTCGATGAACTCGCGCTCGGGCGAGAAGTACATGCCGTTGTACAGCAGCTCGGACCAGTTGTGCGTGACAAACTGGTCGCGCAGCGAGCGCACCTTGCCGTCGAGCACGAGGCCCTCGAGGTCGAGGTGGGCCAGGCGCAGGATGGTCATGCCGGGCGCGTCGTAGCAGCCGCGGCTCTTGAGGCCGATGAAGCGGTTCTCGACAATGTCGATGCGGCCAATGCCGTGGATCTTGCCGAGCTCGTTGGCCTTGTTGAACAGCTCGACGCTGTCGGTAAACGTCTTGCCGTCGACAATCAGCTTGACGGGCAGGCCCTTCTCAAAGACAATCTGGATGTCCTGGGGCGTGTTGGGGGCCTTCTCCGGGTCGTCGGTGCGCGTCCACATGTCGACGGGCGGCGGCTGCGACGGGTCCTCGAGCGAGCCGCTCTCGTAGGAGCAGTGGGCCAGGTTGTCGTCCATGCTGTAGGGCTTGGCCTTGGTGGAGGTGACGGGGATGCCGACCGACGCGGCGTAGTCCAGCAGGTCGAGGCGGCCCTGGAAGCGGTTGAAGAACTCGGGCATGCGCCACGGCGCAATGATCTTGATGGTCGGGTCGATGGTCAGGAAGGCCAGCTCGAAGCGGACCTGGTCGTTGCCCTTGCCGGTGCAGCCGTGCGACACAAACTGGCAGTTCTCGTCCTTGGCCACCTTCATCTGGGCGCGGGCAATGACGGGGCGGGCCAGCGAGGTGCCGAGCAGGTAGCGGCCCTCGTACTGGGCGTTGCACTGGACGGCGCGGAAGCAGAGCTCCTCGACGAACTCGCGGCGCAGGTCAAGGATGACCATCTTGGAGGCGCCGAGCAGGGCGGACTTGGCCTTGACGGCCTCCCAGTCCTCCTCCTGGCCGACGTTGGCAAGGAAGCAGACGACCTCGTAGCCCTCCTCGAGAAGCCACTTGAGGATGCAGCTGGTGTCCAGGCCACCTGGGAGGGGTTAGTACTATGTGAGGGGACAAAAGATAGAATAGAGGTGACACTACGCACCAGAGTAGGCGAGGCAGACGCGTCCCTTGCTCATTGTGAATAGTTCTATGGGTTGGAAAGGTAGATCAGAGGTCGGCAAGTGAAGCTGTAGATGCAGATGTTGACGATGTGCAGAGGTAATGAAAATTGAAAAGTGTAAAAGGCAAAGGACGACGGGAAGCAAAGCTATTTAAATCTAGTCTCCGCAGTGACAGCTAGTAGTCCAGTTATGACTCTTCCTTGCATCTACATTTTTTTTCTGCCTATGAAAAAAAAATCAGCTTTATTGATTGCCATCCTTCTTCTCTTATCAGAGGGGTTCCGTTCATCGGCGGCCGCGAGGTGAGGGGGACAATCGGCTTGATTGGCCTCTGTGATTGGCCGATAACAGTGTTAGTCATCCAGCGTCCAGCCCAGCCAAGATGCCAGGAAGAGAAGAGTATTTTGTGGGCCATTGCCAATGGAAGGAGGACTGAGAATGAAGAGACTGCAAATGGAAGGGGCGACGGAACACGCACCCGAGAACTTTTCAGGTCTCCCGATTTTTGACAGTCTTGATCGGGCGATCTCGTTGGGCACCCGAAGACATACAAAAGGCGGTTGGCCCCCAGAGTGCCATTAGCTGGTGGAAGTCAGTCAGTGAATGGGAAAAAAGGCAGCGTAGTGGGGATCAAGCTACGACTACGAGTAGAAGAGCAGCGTCACCGGAGAATACGGAGTAGCCAGCCGTATCGGCGTAATAAGTCGGCGTAGAAGCGGCCTAGAAAGATTTGTCCGAAGCTATGGTTTTTAGTTGAGAGTAGTTTACTGGTTGCGTTGGGGGGAGGAGTAAAGGATGGCGATATTGTGGCCTGGAAAGAAGAAATGAATGGAATCAAGGATGCAGGATGCAGGATGCAGGATGTTGGAAGATGGAGGAAGAAGAAAGGAAGAAAAGGAGAAAAGCAAAGGATAACAGAAAAAAGAGAAAGAGAAAAAGACGACGAAATGACCCAAAAGAGATACTGAAAGTTGATCACAACAAACAGAACGGTGTCGTGGCCTGCAGGATCACAAGTGAGGCTCAAAGCTGACCACATTCACCAAAAAGTGCCGATGCACCCTGCAGCTCGGCACACAGTCCGCCCGGCGACGCCGTGGAAGCGTACCCAGACCGCCATCTTGTTATTGGTCTTGTCCCACCACCGCATGCACACTGCCTCATTATTGGCACGCTGTTCCACGGCATCTGGCGTTGAACTGGGCCCCGCGACCTGCTGTGCTCTTCCCGTGTCTTTATATAGTATTCTCGGCCCGGCCATCATGTGACTACAGCGTAATTGTCTGCTACACCCGGTCCCCCTGGTTCGGTTTCTGCCCAATCCCAGCGGTGTTCCGGGGTTTAAATTTCTCAGTTCTATACGAATAGCGCACTGCATATCATATCCGCATCGCCCATGCCCTTTGTAACACCGAGCAATGGCACGTTCCTGTTCAAAGAGGAACGAGTACGGAGTACGAGTGCTCGTACTTTTTGCTGTTCTTCTTTATTGTACGAGTACTCCGTAGAGCCCGACTGCTTATCCCCATGCTGTTGGATCCTTGCCGGTGCCACCAGAAGCACGGCAGGCTTAGACACTGCCACAACGTTCTTTCGCGCGGATTCGTCCCATCTGCCAGTTGGTTCTTTTCGAATATGTCTCATGCGATCATGGAAGCTGCGAGAGAAAAGGTCAATGTACGAGTACGATCCTCTGAAAAATTAGGTTGCATTCCGCCTCTGGATTTGGCTCATTTGGATTTGGATTTGGATTTGATTTGGGACTAATTTCTTCACAGGACATGCTTGTACCTTAAAAGCAGTCTGTATTAATTAACCTCTTAATTAAGCCTTGCCAACGGCCCCGAAGCCCGTTTGCCTCCGAGCGTATACCCGGCATCATCAGCCGCAAAAAGTACCTCTACCAAACAAACAAACGGGCAACTAAGCGAGCCCAATGTCCTTATTTACTGGTAGACAAAGGCCAAGCACGACAAGGCCAAGCAAGGACCGACAACACATACATATACGAGATTCAGGGGGCCGGGCGCATAGCTGGTCCGTGGTAGCCGGAGATGCTCCATTGAAGAAATATGCGCGTGTCGATCGCTCGGCGCTCTCTCCTCTTTTTCAGGGCCACCCCCCTAAAAGCTCTTGGCAGGCGTAGAACACCTGCTTCTGCTACCCAGTTTCCTGGCATGGCCGTCATCTGTACGCCTATGCGTTGGATCAGTTGTTGCACCAGTGGTTGGGTCCATATCCTCGTGTTTTCCGCGTTTTTCATGACGACCCAAACAAAGCAGAGCCATGGTGGCTATATAAGGTGACTGTTGTTGCTCTTTTTGTTTTTTCAACTTGTTATTCACCCTACCCTCATCCTCACCTCATCCTCCTCTTCATCTTTACCCTCAACCTTGACCTCATCTTCGCCCTCATCTACGTCCACGTCCTCACCGCCGATCACATCTTCTCCCTCTTCTACTCGTACATCTACATCCTCATAATAAATAACCATCTTCGCCAACGCTCATCACCATGGTCGCCTTCTACCTGTCCTTCTTCGCCCTGCTGGCTTCGGCTCTTGCCGCCCCGATGGCGCCCATCGTCGACAGAGCATCGTATGCCTGGACGGTCACAAACTGGACTGCCACCTACGGCGGTGACTACTGTTAGTCTTTTCTTCTTCTTCTTTTTAAACACTCTTGTAGCCAACATGTCTTAACTGAAACTAACACCCGATACAGCTTTCAACATCTCGGCCCCGTACAAGGACGGCCAGTTCCCCATCCCGGCCTTTGTCGCCTACTGCGGCGGCAACGCCGAGACCACCCAGTACAAGCTCTGCCAGATCACCGACCTCCGCAACACGACTCGCCGCCGCCAGGTGGTGTCCAAGCTCATGCCCAGCACCAACTCGACCTCTGTCAGCCTCGCCGTCAGCTACAAGTTTGACGACCTCAACCAGGACAACAGCTGGTGGAACTACACCTCGTACGCCACACAGCCGTACACTCCCCTGAACGCCACGGGCGTCTTCCTCATGGAGCCGTCCGAGGTGGCCGCTGTTGCTTAGATGGGCTATGGGATATTGTCATGAGATTTTTGTTTTCTATCTACGTCGTATTTAATCTTCACGCACATGAATCATAGACTTCTTCTTCTTTCTACTTTCAGAGAATGACGGGCATACGGTGACCTCCACAGCAAGCAACTACAGTGACATGCAATGTAACACGACACCAAGCAAAGCCAGTGTCCACAGCAGAGTAAAAAGCGGAACTCGGTGTGTAGCGGTAGCGCCTGCTCAAACACTATCGTGGAGTTAAGTATGGCTTTAAGAGCGAGGTCGACCACATCATGCATTGAAACTGGGTCTGCAGTTTGTGGTAAAAGGCGTCGGAGCAGGAACCATAGAGTCATCCATAATCCCGAGCCATCGTAGTACGGCGTAGACCTCGCAGCGGGCATGGCTCATGGCTCATCGCCGGAGGTCGACCCGCTAAACGCCGGCTGTCCTCGTGTCGCCCCATCTTCTCTCTCTCAGAAGTATACGAGTATATATATGTCTCTCCAGTGCCGGAGCATGAAGACCGTCTTGTTGTAGTCCAGCAGCCTTATCCTCGACCTCAATAGCCTCTCCCTTTTTGTCAATTTTTTTCTTTTTTTTAAAAAAAAAAATGCCCTTCCCTTACAAGACCGTCCTCATCACCGGCGCCTCGTCCGGCATCGGCCAGGCCCTCGTCGACAGGATGGTGGCCGAGCAGGGCGACGACATCTTTATCATTGCCGCCGGCCGCCGCCAGGACCGCCTCGACGCCCTCGTGGCGGCCCATGGCCCGGCCCGCATCGCCACCGAGGTTGTCGACGTCGGCGACCTCGCCGCCCTGCCCGCCTGGATCGCGTCGGTCACCGCCAAATACCCCGCCCTCGACTGCGCCATCTTCAACGCCGGCGTCCAGCACGGCTTCGACTTCACCGACCCGGCCTCGGTCGACTTGCCCAGCGTCACGGCCGAGATGACCACCAACTACCTGTCCCCCGTGCACGCCACGGCCCTGCTGCTGCCGCACCTGGCATCGCGCGCGCCCCAGCCCGTGGCGCTGGTCTACGTCACGTCGGGCCTCGCCCTCGTCCCCATCCAGCGCTGCCCCAACTACTGCGCGTCCAAGGCGGCGCTGCACTCCTTCACCTGGACCCTGCGCGACCAGCTCGCGACCGCGCAGCCGCACGTGCGCGTCATCGAGGTCATCCCGCCCGCCGTCCAGACCGAGCTGCACATACGCCAGGGCCTGCCGACCATAGGCATGCCCCTGGCCGACTTTATCAACCAGACCTGGGCTGGCCTGGCTGCCGCCGAGCCCCAGGACGAGATCATGCCGGTCGAGCTGCGCCAGCAGATGGGCACGGTCGAAGACGTCAAGAAGGCCACCTACAAGGCCTTTAACGAGAAGATCAAGGCCACCATGGCCGCAGCCAAGGCTACTGCCAGTCAGTAGCTGTTCAGTGCTGATGAGATATAAGTATCAATTCCATAACCATAATACGAGTACATACCTATCTATTGCTTTTTTAAGATTGCTGCAAGACAGCGACTGTATTCACACATCTCCATATATCAGAACGAGTCAAACAAGCAATCGCATTCATAGTTCCGTAACATGATTTGTAAAGTAAGAGAACAGTCAATATGAGCTAATGAAATATGAAATAAAGGGAATAAAAAAATGAAACCGCCAAATCATTTCATCCATGGTAGAAGGGTGAAGCGAAACGATCACTCAGGCAAATCAGTAGACGCGGAATCCACGCTTGACGTTCTGAGCTGGGCCAGGCTGCCCGCACGCAACGACAAGCACAAGGTGTACGCCAGTGATAAGCTCTGGAGTGAAAGATGAGAAAGTGAAAAGCTAACAAATGGGCGAAAGGACGCATCAAAAAGGATCTACCTGATTGACAACGCCTTTCAAGAAGAGAATCGCAGTCTTTCAAATTGGGTACAATGAAAGCTTCAATAAATCAAAACAAGGGACGGCGATAATGCAAAGTAAAGAACAGGTCAGAAACGTTTCAAGGGAATGGAGACGAAATAAAGAAATGGGAAAAGAGTGTCAAAAATAGACACATGCAGTGCATCATCGTTATGGCGTAAAATGGTAAGAAAAAAAAAGGAAGATGAGAACTGAAAAACTCGATAACAATGTAAATGCAAAATAAAAAAAATAACAAAACAAAACAAAACAAAACAAAAAAAAATGCACACCGTTCCCAAGCCAAAGAAGAAAAGTAAAAACAAAGACGGCTTGAGACTTAGGCGGCGGTGCGGCGCTTCTCGATGCTCTTCATCAGAACCATGGGCGCCTTGCGCTGCTGGCCATCGGCCGACGGCTTGACCGTCTTGAACACCGACGCGAAGCTGCCCGGCACAGCGGCGCCCGACGCACTGCCGCTGTCACTAGCAGCAGCACTGTTGAGCGAGTCCGTGCTCTTGCGAATGGTGACCTTCTCATTCGTGTCCGGGCGGTCCGAGCCAATAGCACCCCAGCTGCCGGTCGACGTACGCGAGCTGGGCAGGGAGCACTCAACATCGTCGCCGTTCAGGCTGCCCGAGCCGCTGCGGCCCGAAACCGACTCGTCATCGGTAAGAGGCATGGCCGGGTCCTCGGCGGTCTCCGAAATGGGGCTGATGCTGCCCGAGCTACCGCTGGTAGTCACCTGACGACGGCTGAAGCCCGCACGCACCAGGTTGTGCACAGCAGACCGGCGCGTGCGCGTGGCAAAGTTCTTGCTGCCCTCGTGCTTCGAAGTCGGCTTGGTGACCAGCTCGTCAAAGTTGGGCGGGCCACGAGGCTGGCGAACAGGGTGCTCACCAGCACGGCCCTGGCCAGGGCCATAGGTGCCGACCTGCATGACATTGGCCGGGAACACCGAGGATCTGGGACCAGCAGACTTGGGGAACTCTTGGCCAGCAGCCGACGGGCCGCCAGTCACATCGACCAGAAGAGAAGCAGACTTCTTGTGGCCGCGGCGGAAGGCGTTGGCGCTGGGCGGAGGGAGAGGAGCGTGGTCGGACAGGGGCGTCGTGGAATCGATGCGGCGAGGAGGCGACAGGTTGCGCGGCATGTTGAACGAGCCGGTGTTCTCCGAGGGCGGGGGGGACACCTGGACACGAGGAGCGGTGCTGGGAGACCCCTGGCGGTGCATGTGCTGCTGCTGGAACTGCTGCTGCTGGAACATGTGCGTGCCACGGCCCTGCTGGTGAGGCATCCGCTGCTCCTGCTCCTGGAGAAGCTGCTGCTGCTGCTGCGCCTGCTGCTGCTGGAGCTGCATCTGCTGCTGCTTCTGGAGGAGCTGAAGGTACTGCAGCTGCTGCAGGTTGGCGTTGTACTGGTCCACGTACTGGTTGTTCATCTGCGCCGAAGCCTGTCCCACATACACAGTCTGCTGGCCGGTCACGGGGTCAACAAACGTGTACAGCTGCTGCTGAGCCTGCTGCTGCTGCTGGGCCTGTTGCTGCTGCTGGAACAGAAGCTGCTGGAAGGCAGCATTCTGCTGCTGGGCGTTGCCACCAAGGCTCATGTTCTGGAACTGCTGCTGGGCCGCCTGGACCGACATCAGCTGTTGCTGCAGACGCTGCTGCTGCTGAGCAAGATAAGCATTGGTAGCGACGATATCAGCATAGTCGCTGTCCATCAGAGCCGCCTCATCGTCCAGCTCCGGGGGAGCAAGGATCTGGTCCGCGGTGTAGTGCTGCTGCTGAACAAGACGCTGCTGCTGAGCCTGCTGTTGAGCCTGCTGGACCCTGAGCTGCTGCTGAGCCTGCTGCTGCTGGGCCTGTTGCTGGGCGTGAGAGCTGTTGTACGTCTGGCCGTGAGCGAATCGGGGCAGAGACGTCTTAGGGCCACCGTACGAGCCCTCGGCACCGCCGTACGCGCTACCAGTGGACACGTTCCGCGACTGCTGGTTCATGGCAGGGGCGGCCGAGGGCGCTTGGGCGAACGTCGCAACGGTGGCCGACTTGGGTGCAGTTCTAAGGCCAGCCAGCAAGTGCGAGCGGCTGGTACGCGGCGTCGCGAGAGCACCATCGCTGCCAGCAGTGGGGTTGTTGGCGTCAATGGACAAAGGCTTGAAAGCCTGACCGCCTCTCCGCGAGGCAAGGCCCGAGCCAGGCATAGCCAGGCCGTTGTTGTTGGCACCGTTGAAGTTGGGTGTGGCCGACATTGTGATGTTATCGGAGCAAGACTTCCCGAGTCAATTGCTGCGAAGTTTGTGGGTTTGTGGGGAAGAGGCTTGGTTATCCTTTGAATGTTGGGTATCAAGCCGATATGTCGTATCCGAGTAGCCGAAAGGACTGGATGCGCTGCAAAACCAAAGAGGGAATGGTGGCAAACAACACAAGGTAATAAAAATTAATCGAGAAGACGGGATGTCCGAGCAAATAGTAAAAAAAGTGTCGAACTTGGATGCTGGACAGAAAAAAGAGCAATGTAATGCGATGCAATGAGAAGATGGTCGTGTAGAGCAAAAAAGACGAGATGGTCTAAAAAGGAGGACAAGAGCCGCTGGCGGAAAAAATCCAGACTCCGTGGGAGGAGGTCAAGGTAGAGGGAGAGAGAAAACGGACTCGAGGCTATTCAGGATGCAGCAGCGTCAGCGCGCAAGACGAAGCAAGCCAAGAGTGTTTTGAGGTTATAGAGCGAGCAGAGGACACGACGATTAGATGGCGAAAGGATGCCAAAAAAGAAGTGGTAAGAAAGTGGCCGTAAAGACGGTAGAAGAAAAAGAAGGGAAAAGTAGAAAGAAGTGATGTACAAGAAGTAATTAGGGCAAAACGTGGTAGAAGAAAGACGGGTGGATGACGGAAACAGACGGAGAAATGGTTGAGCAGTCAGAGAGCAGACGAGTAGCCAAGAACTCGCAGGATTCGTCGGGTATAGTGAGAGAGAAAAGAGAGGAAAGGCACGAAGAGGAGAAGAGGAAGAGAGAGTCGATTTCTTGTGCTCGAGGTCGAGTCGTGATGAATCCTGTCGAGGTCGAGGATGAGAGAATGTGCGTCGCACGTCCGAAAAGTGAATTTGATCGATGGAAAGGATCGATGATGGGTAGTAAAAACACAATGGGGAGATTTGCGTGCAAATGTTTTTGTCGGGTTTTCTTTTTTTTTTGTTCTTGAATTGCTTGACCTTGATGGTTTTTTTTGCTGCGGTTTTCGGTAATGCCTTTTTTCAGATCAGATTGGTTTGGGTGTCGAAAAGGGCACAAGAACACAATTGGCCGAACGGTATTGGAAAGAAAAAGAAGAACGACGAAACAGCGCGCGACGATGAAATCGAATAAATTGGGCGACGACGAAGAGCGGAGGAGAAAAAGAAGGAAGCGGAAAACGAAGAGGGAGGGGAGGGGGGAACGAAAGGTTGTTGGGGAGAAGAGAAGAGAGGAGGGAAAAAAAGAGAAAGAGGGAGGAGAGAAGAAGAGAAGAGGAGGAGAGGCAGTCTGGCGATGCTGACTTAGGGAAGGAGCTAATGGCAGGGAAGGGGCGACAGGGGCATAGGGAAGGAGCGTCCGAACAGGGGACCAGGGGAAGGGTGCAGTGGACAGTGTTGGACACGGATCAGTGTAAAATATAGCACGAGTACATATCAATAAAAATAGCAATAATATTCAACCAACAAAAGAAGAAGCACGAGGGGAGAAACGTACAAGAACGGAGGAAGATGGGGCGTATGATTGGCCAGAGGGCGATGGGCGCGCTGGCAAGTGGGTCGACGAAGCGACTAAAACAAATGGGTGTGGGGAGTATTGGCACTGTGCCGCGTACGAGAAGCTACGAGTAATATCTCAGATGAAGTATGAGTACTGGTAGGAAGGTCGGGAATGATGGCTTCAAAAAAGCTACGAGAACTCCGTCGAGCGCGCGAGTCCATCGGAGAGTGGAATGCGATCAAGGCAGAATGGAGCAGTGCGGAGGAGAGATGGCATGACAAGGTGTCAGGCTGTTAAAGCAGAAACGCGTCAACGGCAGTGCTTAAAGTGAGGCCGCGCCCCTGAGAGGATGGCCGCTTGGCATTCCAAGTCAGAAGAGCTTCAGGCCATGGTGCGCCTACGAGTACTCCGTATGCAACATGTTACTACGGAGTACGGAGCACGAAGGAAAAGGCGTTACTCGGTCAATGCCTTTTTTCGTGTACGAGTACTCCGTACTCGTACTGCGTACTGCGTAGAGGTACGTGGGTCGGGGGGTTGAGGGGTTTCACAGGGTTACTTCAGGGGTGCACATAGCCGTGAGGGAGGAGTACTCGTACGGAGTACGAGCGCACTCCATACTCGTACACAGTACGGAGTATGCAGTTAGAGTGGATGAAATCGTGCAGCGTACTCCGTAGATCGCATAAGCACTGAATAATATTCTGTGACGGGCTATTTAGGTCGTAAGGCGTAGGCGTACGAGTACGTTTGATAACGGGGTACTCGTACAGGTAACAGGGCTTGTTGGCATAAACCCCAATAGCAAATGTGCAGGCAGTGCCCACAGTGTGCGAAGGTATAAAGAACACAGTATTACGACTCTGATGGTTGCAGTGTGACATACAGAGACTGGCCAATCGCAGGCAAGCATTGCTCAGAGGGAGGCAAAAAAGACAAAAGGAAAGTGCGTGCATACGGAGTAGAATGGAATGGGTGGTGTGGGTGCGGGCACGGCGGGTGATGAGTACGAGATAGTACGGAGTACGGTGTACGAGTAAGTACCGTTGGAGAGTTGAAGAAGAGCATCGGCGTAGGGACAGGAGAAAGAACAATGTGGCAAGGATGAGCGATATTACGAGTACTTCGTACAAGAGCTGACTCTACAGATCAAATTCGAGCATGGTCAAGGGACTGGCAGAGAAACTACTGAAGAAATAACTTATGGGACGAGTTTGAAGAGTGCCTGAAAAAAGAATGAGGGCCTGGGGCAGAAATGCCTGATGACTGAGAAATGAGGCCCAAATACTGAGAACGGAGTACAGATTGAGACACGCCCATAGGCTACGATAGTACCGCGCTAGCGCAATATGGAAGGTTTGAAACGGTACGAGTCCTAGTGTGCCTAGGCAGGGGGTGGCGAGGTACTTCTACAGAGTACGAGTACTCGTAGGAGCAGTTGACTGAGCATTGACAGTGACAGTGGCAGTGGAAGTGACAGTCGTTTTGGACGATGTGCGAGTCGACGGAGACAAAGGCTGAGGAGAGACGAAGACGAAGACGAAGACGGGAGCGGCAAAACAAAGAAGCTCAACAATCCAGCAATGCTGCATGGCGCATGCAGGATCATAGGATGGAGGGGAGAAAGGAAGAAGGAAACGAAACAAGTGGCCGAGTGCCCGTCGTAAGCGCTTCCGACGTGCTCATTTGCCAGTCCACCAGCCAATCACTTCTGCACCGGCGGGTGCACATGCAGCTTGGCTTGTGTGCACCTTCATCAAGACCCATTCGATACGAGCTTAATCTAAGATGCTACTAAAACGCCCCTTCCATGCAGCCTGCGCGCAGGGGGAAAAAAGAACAGGGAATAATGGATCGCGCAATACTCCGTACTCCGTACTCCCCGTAGACGTTACGAGGCCAGTGCTCGTAATTAAATAACGAGCGCAATAACGGCCGCGTTCGGGCCTAACAGTTGTCGTAAAGTCATATGCCGAGTGGGTGAGGACGCTGCAGATTCAGGTCATACGGAGTACCCAGTGCGATCACAAGTGACAAATGACTAAGATTAGTCATCGGGCATTATGCACGAGGACGAGGACCAGGACGAGTTTTGCAGTCATACGTGCACCTCATGCTTCTACGAGAAGTCGTAGGCGCGTCACCGGTCGCTTGTATCATGAGCTTTGGCGTTAATGAGACGCCGTCGATCAAAGCTTCAACCGGTGTCTATGTGAAACAGTTTTCTATTAAAAGAATCATGCATGTGTCCATTTCTCCGGCTCGGATCATTCTGCAGCTGTTTCTTGTTGGTTAGTCGTCGGAGCACAGAGAGTACGTGCAGTACGAGTAATAAGACACTTTCGCAAAAGAGAATGATTGCACGGATTTGCCAACTTCTAAGATCAGAATATCTATCGAGACCATCACTTGCGTCGTCCACTACGGGGTACTCGTATGCTCAGCCGTCGCCTGACTTGCGTCTTGATCCCTGGCCAATGGCATGCGATCCATGATAAGAGCCAGCCTGGTAACAGCAGTTATCAAAACTTGTTCCTGCTTGCCTTCGTATGTCTTGTTTTACGAGTATTGAGCCACAGCTGCGAGCACTGAGATGCTGTTGCCATAAAACGGTGTGCGTACGAGTACTCGTACTCGTTCTTCGTACGCATGCAAAAGCTTAGTCATACACGCGACGCGTCGCGCTGGCCCTTCTGAGCTGCTGTAGGCGCAGTGCCAACTTGGGCCTGGCCGCGCCACTGCAGGGCGCAGAGCAAAAGAGTGGGTGGGTCTTCTTTAATTGATTTTCGTCGTCGTGCCATCCGCACACGCGAAAGCACGCGTCTTTCGTCTTTTCTCACCTCTCTCTTACCACACCACATCGCCACCGCATCCGCATCCGCATCCGCATCTCGACTTGGTCACATCTACGCCACCACTGTTGTCGCCATTTCGACCCATTTGTTTGCATAGGATGCTGTGACACAACGACTCTTCTTTTTTTTCGGTCACCGTCTACATTATACCCACCGCTCCGATCTCATATTCCAACGGCAGACTTCTTCCCCCGGCGGTTCGAGTTTTTGTTCGGCCGGCCCACGCCCCGGACTCTCCAAGCCCCGCGCCGTCTTGCGATCCGGGCCTCCCATACCTGATCTCTTTCCCGATGGTTTCGCCATTTGCTCAACTTGATTGAACACCCCGACGATAGACTCGCCAATTCCAACGCCTTACTCTCTCTTTCTTACCCACAACCCCTCGCCCAGCATGACGACCCCCGACGTCGGCTCTGGTATCTACAGTGCCACCTACAGCGGAGTATGTTTTCTTCTTTTTGTCTTTTTGCCATCGCACACCCACTCTGGCAAATGACCAGCAGCTGATAATTATAGATACCCGTCTATGAGTTCCAATTCGGTGTCGAGCTCAAGGAGCATGTTATGCGCCGGCGGCACGACGACTGGATCAACGCCACACACATCTTGAAGGCCGCCGGCTTCGACAAGCCAGCGCGCACCCGCATTCTTGAGCGCGAAGTGCAAAAGGATGTGCATGAGAAGATCCAGGGCGGCTACGGCAAATACCAGGGCACCTGGATCCCGCTCGAGCACGGCGAGGCCCTAGCCCAGCGCAACAACGTCTATGACCGCCTGCGTCCCATCTTCGAGTACGTGCCTGGCGAATTCAGCCCGCCGCCTGCGCCACGCCACGCCAGCAAGCCCAAGGCCCCGCGCGCACGACCTGCCGTACCTAAGTGGACGGCGGCGGCCGCGTCGGCTTCGGCTTCGGTCGCTGCCGCAACAGCCCAAGCAACAGCTGCCGCGGCAGCCGCTGCTGCAGCAGCCAAAAATGTGCCGCCACCACCGCCGTCCGTAACGGCGACGGACGACATGGAGAGTGTGATCCACGACATGGGTGGCATGGGCGACGATGACATGCCCGACAACGTGACGGTGGCGTCGGTGTCCTATGCAGCGGACGACGACACCGTGGGCCGCCACCAGCAGCAAATGTACGGCAGCCACCAGTCCGACTTTTCGGTGCGCAAGCGCAAGCGCGACCGGGACCGGGACCGCGACCGCGACGAGATGCAGATGATTCAAGACTTGACAGAACAGCAGCACGCGGTGTACGGCGACGAGCTGCTGGACTACTTTTTGCTGTCGCGCAACGAGCAGCCGGCCATCCGGCCGGACCCGCCAACCAACTTCCAGCCCAACTGGGTGATTGACACGGAGCGGCACACGGCGCTGCACTGGGCGTGCGCGATGGGCGACGTCGAGGTGGTCAAGCAGCTGAAGCGGTTTGGTGCAACGCTGGGCGTGCAAAACGAGCGCGGCGAGACGCCGTTTATGCGGGCGGTCAGCTTCACCAACTGCTATGAGAAGCAGACGTTCCCGGCCATTGTCAAGGAGCTGTTTGAGACGGTGGACGCGCGCGACCACGCGGGCAGCACGATCATCCACCACGCCGCCATTATGAAGAGCGGGCGCGTGACGTCGCAGTCGTGTGCGCGGTACTACCTAGACAACATCCTGAACCGGCTGCAAGAGTCGCGCGACCCGCACTTTGTGCAGCAGCTCATTGACGCGCAGGACCACGACGGCAACACGGCCGTCCACCTGGCGGCCATGAAGCACGCGAGCAAGTGCATCCGGGCGCTGCTGGGCCGCGGCGCGTCGACGGACATCCCCAACAACGAGGGCCTGCGCGCCGAGGACCTGATCAAGGAGCTCAACGCGACAAAGAAGGCGCGCGCGGCGGCCAACGCGGCTGCGACCACAAACGCCATGGCGGCTGCAGGCATGGTGGCTGCCTCGGCCAACGGCCACGGCCATGCTGCGGGCGGGATGCAGATGCCGCAGCACCGGTCGTCGTCGCCGTTTGCGCCGGATTCACAGCGCCGGCCCGGCCCGCGCGAGATACTGTTCGACTCGAAGATGCGGAACGGGGCTGGTGGCGGAGGGCTTGTGGTAAACGGCGGCCTAGGAGGAGGTGCACCGACGACGGCGGCAGCGGCGGCGTCGTTCCAGTCGGAGGCGGCCAATACGGTGCAGTCACGGATCACATCACTGGTGCTGGACAAGTTCCAGGATCTGGCACAAAGCTACGAGGACGAGTTCCGGGACAAGGTGGACGCGGAGAAGGAGGCGCGGCGGATCCTGGGCAATACGCAAAGCGAGCTGCAGGCGGTGCGGCGCGAGATTGCGGACCTGGAGAGCCGGATCGAACCAGACGACGTGGTGGCCAAGATCAGCCACGACGCGGCAGTGGCACAGCAGCAGCTGGCGGCACTGGTGATGCGGCGAAACCAGCTGATGGTGGCGAGCGACGAGGCCCTGAACAGTGCCAACAGCGCAAATGCCAACGGAAACGCACACGGGAACGGAAACGCAAACGGAAACGGAAACGCAAACGCAAACGGAAACGGAGGCGAGCAGGAAGATGTTGAGGCTCTGATCAAGGAGCTGCAGCAGCTGGTTGCAGAACAAAAGCAGGCCGAGGCCGACTACGTGGAGGCGCTGGCCGCTGTGGGCACGAGCGACAACATTGAAAAGTACCGGCGACTGCTGCGGAGCTGCCTGGGCCCGGAGTCGGAGGCGCTGGAGGAGAACCTGGACGGCATGATCATGATGATGGAGGAGGAGGCATCGGACAGCCTGGGGGTGGCCGAGGGCGCCGTGGTCGGGGGTGCGGAGACCTTGGAGATCACAGTATAGCCACGGCAAGTACGGGCACGTGCTGTGTACGTTCCTACGCTGTTGTACTCGTACTCGTAGAGGCTGGACGGGAAAAGGAGGAAAACCCAGGTACACGGACGGAGTTGCGGAGTATTGGGAACTGGCCGGATGTATATTTTCTGATTTTTTTTTTATGTTTTTTTTGTCTCAGTCTTGCGTTTTCTTTGATTATCTATGCTTTTTGGCTGTTTGAGGATTGTTTAGCCCTGTTGAGATAGAAAGGCCCACGGCCGCATATGGCATTTTTATCAAGTCGGATTTCAGCATCGCGTATGAGTGAAAGCGATGCAGACGCTGTTCTCGTACGAAAGAAGTCCTTTGTAGGTTGAAAGAAGCTACCATGTACTCGTAATGCTACTCTGTACGGGAATCGTAAACTCGTACTTTGCTGTCGAACGGTCTCCACACTGGCCTACAGCCTTATTTTTTTTCATTGTTCTTATTTTGCTGATTTGCATTCCCGCGAACCATAGATCTGATCTGGTGTAGGATTTGGATGATGTACTTTTTCTACTCCACATGGCCGTAGGAAGTGAATCGAGTTTTTTTAGTGTTTTTTTTTTTTTTTTTTAATATGAAAACGCAAGAAAACCAAAGAAAACAAGAAGAGGGCACTGTAAAATTCAATAAAATCAAGAACAATCATGATGCACGTAGAACAATAAAAGAAGAAAAGAAAAAAAAAGAAAATTCATCAGAAACAAAAAAGAAGCAGAAGCATCGAACGAAAAAAAACCATCATACGATAGCCCAGCTGCTCAGTACCGGAGTAAAGCGAAGCACAAAAGGAAAAGACAGCAATTAAAAAGTGCATTAGTGCACACGGCATCAGCTGGCGACGAGTTGGGAAACACGCAGTGCCCGCGTCGTCATGTGGAGGTCACCGAGACAATAGGAGCAGCCGACCCGACAAAGGCAAAAGAGGCAAGGAAGACGAAAGCACGAAGAAGAGTGGGACCCGACGGCCTCAGAAAGGCAAGGGGCCTGCCCGGCACAGCTGAAAGCTGCCGAAAATATCTGAAAGGGAGGGTGCCCACTAATAGAGCCCCAGCCCAGCTGGGTGGACTGACCAGAGGAAACAGTGGAGTAAGCAGGAGAATTCAGAAGGGAAACGAGTGGAGCCTAGCCGTCATATGTCCGTACGGGGAGGGCGGGAGCGTCAAACCAGCTGAACCAGCGCGGCGCCCGACTAGATGGGAAATGCATAAAAAACGGATGGCCGATGGATATTGGATTAGCCGACAGATGTGCTCGTACGAGTAAGGGACTCAGCTTGGGACTAGCAGTTGGCTAGGGATTAGTGTACGAGTACGTACCAAATTAATGGCAAGAAGACGAAGAAGGACGACAGAAAAAAGAAGAAAGAAGAAAAACAGAAGAAAAAAGAAAAAAAAAGAAAGAAACAAAGGGGAGGAATGTCGGAGGCAAACTGAGAATAGCAAAAGAAAAGGAGGCCTGAATTCGCCTTCACTTGGCCACGCATACGATGCAGACCGATAGGGGGAATCCCGTTGTTGAGATTCAGCCTCCGTATCGAGTTCGGATGTCGGTCCGTTGTACGAGTGAAAAGCGGAAAGGATGCGTACGACGTACAACGCAACAGAATAAATCCACGCCATGAGGCACGCGAGCAAAAGCAGACCGGGCTATCCCTGTTGTGACAGAGGCTCAGATGGAAACGACGCTGCTTGGCCGTATGATCGTGGCTGAGTGCTGATCGTTCTGTTGACCGCCGAATAAGCGAGATACTACGGAGTATGGACGACCGCAACGGAAGAGAGAATGTAGAAAAAAAGTAAAAAAAATAGGCGACCAAGATGAAGGGACGTGAGCTGACAGCCGGCCATTCTTGTCGTCATTGGCTTCGTTGGAACGTGGCGTGTGGAGAGAAAGAGTTATCAATTTATTGGCCATGTTTTATTTGCTAGCACCCATGATCTGAATCTGATGTATCAACGACTGTGCATTGTAATGATCTCGATGATGTTGCATTGGGATGCATGAGCGGTACCGATTGGTAGAGGAAGAAGAAAGTTTGAAAAAGTCAACAAGAGCAAGAAGGTAGAAAAAAAAAGAACTAAAAAAAGAAAGAAAAGAAAAGAAAACACATCTTCTCGCCACCCACGGACATCGCGACCAATCAACAATACTGTACCGGCAAAGCAAGCAACTCAATCAACGACATATACCCCTCACATTCGTCATGCATATGCAGTGTCGATCTATGCCTCAGTCCCGGCCGTTTTCAGCCCATCCGTGTCGATGGAACATGGCGTTTGTCAGCTACCGTCCTCTCGCACTCCCGTTGCTCTGCAAAAAAAAGTACGGCACTCGTACGACATACGTTGTAAACTTGTGTCTTTCTAGAGCAGAGCAGCCAGCGGCCGGTTGGTGTGGGTGGTCCCTGAGTCAAATCTGCCGTGCGCCGTACTTTTCCGCCGTTTTTCTTTTTTTCTTTTTTTCTTTTTCTTCTCTTTTTCCCTTTCCCTTCCTTTGGCGCTCTCGCACCCCGGTACCCTCACTCAGCTGACGTCGCTCCATGCCGTGTTTTTTCGTTACTTTTTCCTTGGCGGCCATCTTTGCTTTTCTTCATCTTCATCGTTAGCTCCCTTTCTCATATGAGCTGTTGGGCATCCTTGTTCTGCATCTGACTCGCCTAACGCTTTCTATTGTTTTTACTAGCTGCCTTTAACTAGTGGACGGAGTACGAGCAAACGCAATTTATCGTTTTATCGACATCGCTTTGCGGGATTGGGGACTTTCTTTTTTAGTATATTTTTTTTTTCTTTCCCTCTCTACTCCGTACTCCGTATTCCGTATTTTCCATCCGTAGGAGAATATGGTATAATACGGAGCAGACGCCGTGTAAATCGGAGGACTACTCCTCGTATTGTTTTCTATTGCGTCTTTCTTTTGCCCATAGAGCTATTCCTTTTCCTTTTCCCTTTTCCTTCTCCTTTCCTGTCTCCTTTCCTTTTTCTTTTCTTCTTCCTTTTCCTTCCTCTCCTCTTCCGCTTTATTTCTTTATTCCCTCTTCCCTCCCCTTCCTCGTCTCGCCTCCCTCCTCTCTTCCCCCCCCCCCTTCATCTTCTCGACCTACTTCTCTACCTTCTTCTCTACTCCGTACCTCTCTCTCTTCCTTCTCTCTGCTTCCCTCCTCTCTTGTTTTCACCCCCCCGCCAATACGACCTCTCGGCTGTTATTCGTATTGCCGCCCACCTTACTGCTTGCCGCTCTACCGCCTGCCGCTCTACCGCCTGCCGCACACCCCTCCTCCTCTTTGCCCGGCTGCTAATACGCCAGTCAGCCCTGCGCCCTCTTATTCGTCACCCTCAACGACTTACAAGCCTGTCTGCGTGGCTTTCTTATTCGCCCCCTTATATCCGCCTCTCTCATCCCGCCTCTGGCCCTATATCGCCTCGTTCTATTATTGATTATTTCCTCTCGATTTTATTCTCACTCACCTTGAACAAGTCGTTGATTATTTCCTCTTCAGCGCCCATACGAGACCTAATATCTCACGGCCCTCTCTGTCCTCGTGCCCTTGGTCTCACTGCAAAATTCTTCCACAATCCCCGCCCCCCAAGGCAGCAGTATTTACAAGACACCCATTTTTGAGGCCTCACATCGAGTACGCGCATCCTCGTACTGATACGACAGCATCATACACGACAGCACCCGACCTCACAAAAAGTAAGCGCTTGCCTACTTTCGGGTCCCTTGTCTGTCGCACCATCTCGTCAAGCTCCCGCAATCTCAGCTCCGGGCGTCTGTTGTCTTACGCGGAGAACAAGGCGCAGGCCATCACTAGGTCTGGATAGACGGTCACAACGAACACGCCATTTACATCAGCTAGGCGTGCCTCGTGCGCCTATCTTTTGGGTTTGTGTCGTCTGCCCCCTCCCCCCCCCCCCCTCCGTCAGCAAGTAGGGGTAGTCATCTTCATACTACCAAGATCTCTCACTCGAATCATACACCCACCCCCCCTCTCGCCTCCTCAGACCGTCATCATGCCGGCCGTCATGCCCATGTCGGCATCTACCTTGTCCTTTTCTTCCCTTTCCTCGCCCGCTTCCCCCCCCTCACATATTTCCTCTTCAAGGTCACAAGCCATTGCTTGGCTACAGAGTGTAGACTTCGTGTCTTCTATATTTCACTCCTCCCCTTCTCCCTCTTCTCCTTCTTCTCTCTCATCTCTCTCTGAATCTCCCAACACTTACCCATCTTCCTCTTCTTCTTCTTCTTCTTCCTCGCAGTCATATATCCTCTCCTCTTACTGGCGACCAACAGGCGTTGTCATTGTCGGCCTGCTATTGCTTGGTGCTGTGCGCTTGCTGTTGCAGTTGCTACTGCACCCGAAGAAAACAGACAATTCGCCGGTGGATTTGCACAAGGGTATCGAAAAGGCAAAACAGGGTGGTAGCGATTTTGAGAAGAAAGACCCTGTTGAGTCATCAAGCGAAAGCAGAAACACAACTGCTTTTGTATCCAGGCACACACCCTTTCTTGCGCCTTGCTTGCCAGCTTTGCCTGCTGATACGGCTGCTCAGATCATCAACCACTACAACGCCAACGCCCTCGCCTCGAACAAGGGCAGAAGGAGCCGCCGCGTCTACCAATTGAGCTCTCAGCAATCCTTCCAGGCTCAGCCCTCCCAGGCCCAGCCTTTCCAATCCCAGCCCTTCCAGGCTCAGCCCTTTTCCCATCGGCCCTTCTTCCCTCCGCCCTTCACACCGTTCCAGCCCTTCCGGCAGCCACTGTGCCAGCACGCAGTAGACAGATCACGTGGAATAAGCAGGGCCAGTGAGGCTGACTCTTCCCGGGGCCCCCTCTCCACCGCTGACCTGCCCAACATCGGCTTCCATCCCTTCAACAATCCTCTGCTTCCTCCATTGCCCCTCTCCACCTCCAGCAGAGCCCCTGCTGACGCCGACGTTCACTTTGCCATGGCATCCTCAAAGGCTGCCGTTGCGGACTCTGGCGACGCATCCCAGTCGCTGTCGTTTATCCACCAGCCGAACCCTGACTACGGTACCGACACTGCGACCACGGCAGACACGCCGGCCGACAACACGAGCTCTGAAGCAGCCACCGAGGCCGACCCGTGGATGCGGCATACCCGTGTCTACGGTGGCGGTGTCTGCCTGGCCTGCCAGGCTGCTGAGAGCAGAGGTGCCGTTGGTGTTGGCTACGGCGATGCTGTGCCATTGGAGATGCGGAAATAGCCTGCAAAGGAGCCTGGCACGACGGACGGCGGACACGTGACGACATTGTTATGATTTATGCCGGGGACGACTTATTTATATTTGTTAATTTTTTGTCATTGGTTCTTGGTTCTTGGTTCTTGGGTTTTTTTTTTCTTTATTTTTATATTTGTTCAAAAAAATGCTCTCATGGAGCTATTCTATCTTATCACCTCGATTTTTGATTTTCATATACTTGCCATATAGGGACTGCCGGTGATAACATGGGTAATCACCAAGAGTCCGAGTGACTTTCTAACTCTCACGAAAAGGGCAGATGACAAACAAGACATGCTAAGAATAGAGCCGCCTCAGGTGGGCAAGGAATGCCTTCAGCGACTTGGGCTGGCTCCACAGACAACAACCACTTGATCACGAATCCATGCTTGGGCGAACGTGGTCAGCAGGAGCAAATCGACGGCGGTGTGCTTGTCCGACGCAGAGCTCGCCATGACGCGGACATCGCCGTGTGCTACGCGGCGCAATAGCTGCACTTGTGCACCTACGGAGTACACATGCAGCTCGCCTGCGCCAACGACTTTTCCAATCACACGTCGTGGATGTCCTTCACGCAGCCAGTTCTTCCATGACTGGCACGGCAGAAAGTGAGCGAGCGTCTCGTGGCAATTTTTGCATTTGCACGCGAGTTCAGCTGGAGTCCTTCCGGGCACCTCGCGCAAGCTGCGACGGCACGGCCACGAGCCGAGGCAAACCTCAATGGTTACGGAGCATTTTGAACAAGCAACGTGGACGTCACTGGAGTAGGCCCCGACTGAAAACTGACACAACTCCAGCATCTATATAAAGATTAGCTCGACATGTCATTGAGCTAAGCTTTTCCAAGACATTTAATACCCGCGGTGACAAGGTGTACTGTGAGATGAGACGGCGCTGAAACGTGGGTTAAACCGAAGCTTCCCCCCTGCCGGTCGGTATTTAGGGTGTTAGTTGCAGCAGGGGCCTCGAAACAACGCATCTACGCAAATGTTTCCACTCTTCCACACGGGGCAACACAGGTCGTCTGCTTCACTTTGGTTTACGGGTACTCGTAATAGGCAATATTCTCATCATTTATACGGAGTAAGGTAGGAGCGAGCGCCCTGCCGCCCAAAAGGAAACATGCGGAGAACACAAAGACACAAAAACAGAGAAAGAGCGAGCGAGGATGTTGTCGACAACAGACCAAACCTGTCTCCTGCCGTGATTCATCTTGCCTGTTCATCGGTCATCTAATATTATCTTGGTTCTTTTCTTGGTGCTGGACCTCTTCATCACGACCGAGATTGACTCTTCATCTACTTCTACTTCGATTGCATTCTGCTTTCCACCCTCCATCACCATGATCTCACGGGACACACGGGACCGGCTCGGGGTCATTATCCCTCTCGCCGTCACCTTTGTTCTGGCGTGGTCGTTCCGCTTGCTCGGCTTCAGAGACGCCGCCATCACCCTCTTTCTGGATCTCACATCGTCGGATACACCAGATCTGCCATCATCCATACCGGCAGCAGCAGCAACGTCAGCAGCAACGTCAGCAGCACCCAGCTTTGTACAGACAGCCACCGACGTTGAATTCCCCGCGCCCATCGACTATGCCCCCATCCGCGAGGTCTGCAACCGCACCAGGTTCCGTCCTGGCCTCGTTTTCACCTGCGAGGGCCAGCACGGCGGCATCGGTATGCTGCGCAACCAGATGCTCAAGTGCATTCGCTACGCCATCCACGGCGGCGGCGCCCTTGTCGTTCCCTCTATTGCTCTCCGCAACAAGGACGACCTCAAGGACATTGAGACGGCCACCGAGATGCCCCTCGACTATCTCCTCGAGCGCGACACGTTCAAGCAGCACCTGGCGCAGGGTTGCCCCGGCTTGGTGCTGTACGACCGCGTCGAGGACTTTCCCAACTACAAGGCGAACAAATGGGCCGTCAAGAAAATGCATGTGCTCGGCGACCAGTTCGAGCCTGATCACCCGCCGACCGGGCTGCGGTACCCGCGCGCGTGGCGGCGCCGCTTGGACGCGTGGCTCGCACAGAAGTCTGTCTTCATCTCGGCCGACAAGCCCGTCCATATCATGATGGAGCAATCGTTCCTCGAGTACCCCGTGCGCGACGACGGCGACGCCTTTGTCCACGAGTTTGGCAAAATCTTGTCCTTCCGGCGCGACACGCGCGAGCTGGCGGCCAAGGTGCTTTTCCAGCTGGCTACCCGCTACAACCTGCCCATCGACCCGGCCCAGGCGATCAACGCCGGGGCATACTATGGCGCCCACCTGCGCCTCGAATCGGACGCCATCTGGGCCTGGCCGCCCGACGAGTGGCGTTTCTCGCGCATGGCCGACCAGTTCGATGAGCAGTACCGGAACCTGCAGCGCACAGGCCTCGGCGTCGCGTACGTTGCGTCCGGCAACACCACCGTCGTCAACATGTTTGACGCGTACATCCAGCAGCGGCTCAAGGACGAAGGATCAGAACAAAACGTCACTGTCGTCATGAAGCAAGATCTTCTGGACCCGGCCGACCTGAAGAAGCTGAAGGCCATGACGTTTGACCAGCAGGCGCTCGTCGATTTCATGGTCATGTTCAAGGCGAGTGCGTTTATGGGCGTCGCCCACTCGAGCTTTCCCTGGAACGTCGCGCTGCGGCGGCACGAGCTGAGCCAGTACCGGGACTATGCCAACGAGGGGTCAGACCTTCTGCGTGACGAGTACAGCATCATCATGGGCATGGCCGCCGACTATCCCTACGTGGACTCGTTTGTGACGAGCATCTGGCCATAGCGTGTGCGCGGTCATTTGTTTTGGTCCTGTTTTGGGTACTCTTTCTTTTTAGCGTTTCGTTATCTCTTTGGCGTCTGTTATTACTTTTTATCGCATTGCATAGACACGGCGGCGTTTGGGCAGATGGTTATACGGTTCTTTTTGTCTATTTTCTTTTGGATTATCGGTGTCTCATGGATTTGATGACCAGTACCTTGACTTCAAGAGTCAGTTGGAACAATACAAATTTGTCTTGCTAGAAAACTGTACCCCCCTATCCTGCTAATACGCCTCGTCCAGAAAGGGCATGTCGCTAATCCGTCCACATAGCTTGTGCTTTGTGGTGGTTCTTACGACTGATGCAACTCGTCCTCAAATGCGAACTTTTCCAGGGCAAGATTGGGCCAGCCCTATCCGCTAAATTGCACATTTTATTCTTACGTGACAAAGAAACAAAGAATCACACCACAAATTTAAGGATAGTTCAAGACGTTCAAGAAAGTTCACAGTGTCGTCCACAAAGACTTTGCAATGCAATCTTACCGCTGTTGGTTCTAATGCGCAGTTCACGATGCAGCTATGGTGTAGTACTGCACATGACACTGCTAGACCCGCCTGGCCAATAGCCAGCTTCATGTGGACCCACTTTCGAGCTTCCGCCCGGCCCACCTCCACAGCTCTTTCGCACACTCGTCTTTGTCGTCATCTTTCTCCTCTTCTCTACAACGCCGCCTATCTTCGCGCCGCATGCGCGCCTCTTACAATTCTTCCGTCTTCCTACCTGCCTTTCCATCCTTACACCCTAACTTCTACCCTACACCTACCTAATAATTTCTCTTCATCCGATCCGCTGCACAGGTGCTCGTCTGCACCTTCCCTCAAGACAATTCTTCGGCTCGCTCTTTCCCTGTGCGGTAACCTTGCGCCTCAGGGCAAGCGCGTTCAAAAGATAGAGCTCTTTCCGTCTTTCCGAGGCGTAACCCGGCCAGCATCTTGCAACATTAAGTGAGTAATCCATACATGCATACATATGGATATTTAGCCCGCTGTTCTTGTATTCTACACCTCAAAACAATCCCACACACATCTCCATAAGCATACAGCAGCATCATACAGCGCAGACTATTCACTCCCCCTCCCTCTTCACATTCATACCTGTCCTTTTCTATACATATCTTTTTGTTCCAGCCTCTAACAATGCCACCAGGAAAGCGTATGCTGAAGATGCTCGAGGGCACACTCGGTGCACACTAGGAATTACAAGACAACCAAGGCAGGGGCACAATGGCGTCGCAAAGAAACCGCACCGGCCGGGGCCCCAGTGCCCGCGCCACGCAGCAACAGAGCAGCCAAGAGTCGGGCCTGTGGCAACGTGCGCGCGAGGATCTGCAGGGCATCGTCGCCCAGATCAACATCAACAACGACACGGTCAAGGAGATTATCGAGCAGGATAAGATTATGACATCCAACAGCGACAAGGTTGACATTGTTGCTGAAGAGCGCAAGACGGACGACTTGCTGCGCCGAGGCGTCAAGGACAATGAAAAGCTGCAGGCCCAGATCAAGCACGCCATTGAGCAGCTCGAGATCTACCGTGCCCTGAAGGAGGACGAGGCCCGCAACGCCCTGCCGCTGGCCGGAACCTCGCGGTCGTCGCGCGACACCCAGGGACTGACGGGGCGGAGCACGGGCCGCGCTGGTACACGCGAGCGCGAGAAGGAGCGGGAGCGCGAGAGAGAACGGGAGCGGGAGCGCGAACGGGAGCGTGTGGCTGAGCGGGAGCGCGAGAAGGAGCGCGAGCGAGAGCAAAAGGAGCGCGAGCGTGAGCGAGAGAAGGAGCGGGAAAAGGAACAGAAGGAACAGCTCCGCGAGCAGCGCGAACGGGACAAGGAGCAGCGTGATCGTGAGCGCGAAAAGGACCGTGAGACGCAGCGTGAACAGCGCGAGCGTGAGCGGGAAAAGGAGCGCGACAAGGATCGGGACCAGCGCGACCGTGACCGCGGCTCGGATCGAGACCGGGAGCGTGATCGTGACCGCAGCGTACGGGACCGTGACCGGTCTGACCGGGACCGGGACCGGGACCGCGAGCGCGGCGACCGTGGCGACCGTGGCGACCGCGAGAAAGACCGCGAGCGGGACAGGGACTCGCGCGAGAAGGAGCGTGACCGCGGCGACCGCGACAAGTCGCGTGAGAAGGATCCCTACGAGTTCGAAGGCCCCGGCGACGAGATGGAGATTGAGCCGACGGCGGCCGTGGCCACGACGGCGATGGGCCGGAAGGGCGGTACGGGCAGCAGCAGCAACAGCAGCGGCAACCGCGATAGTGTCCCGCCTCGCGGCAGCGGCGACCGCGACATGTCCGTCAAGGCCGATAGCGTGGAGCCGCAACCGTCGGTGGCCGCTGCCGGCAGTAGCATGTCGTCGGCGGCGCAGCGGTCTCGCGTCATGTTTGTCAAGGGGCAGGATGTCGTGTTCAAGCCTAAGCCGGCTAACGCGAGCGACTCGACAGAGTGGTTCTTGGGCAAGGTGCAGCAGGTGCTGGGCGAGGGCAAGTCGCGCCGCTACAAGGTTAAGGACGAGGACCCAGACGTGGCGCCCGAGCTGCGCCAAGAGTACCGCACCAGCGCGAGCAGCATGATCCCGCTGCCGCCGGCGGGCCAGGAGCTGTCGGAGCTGGAGCCGGGCAAGACTGTTCTGGCTCTGTACCCGGACAGCACGACGTTCTACAAGGCCGAGGTGATGAGCACGAACAAGGCACTGGGCAAGGTGAACTTGCGCTTCGAAGGGGAGGAGAACACGGGCACGCTGCAGGAGGTGGAGCGGCGGTTTGTCGTCGAGTACCGGAACTAGCGAGACCGGAGTCGACGCAAGCCCGTGATGGCGATGCAGACGGCGGCTGCCAACGACGAGCACCTCCCTTCTGTGAACCAAGGGGGCCCGGTCGGTCTGCCTAGGTTGCTGCCGAAGCCGGCCGTCGACCCGCCAACAGAAATGGTCCTCAGCACGCCGGTATCTCCAAAGGCCTTGCCCCCGCGCCGTAGGAGTAAGAGGACATTGGCGACGGCGGTGCCGGTGGTTGCAAAGCCAGTGGAAGAGCCAGTGGAAGAGCCCCTGGAAGATCCTGCGGAAGAGCCTGTGGCAGAGCCAGTTGCCAGGCCAGTTGCCGATGCGACCACAGCCGCACCCTCCACTAGGATGACTCGGAGTGCGTCTGCAGGCATGCAACGCAGGCTTCAGCAGAACTCGGGTGGCCCGAATGCGGACCAGAACAAGGACAGGCAAGGCGGCGGCAGCCCGCCACCGCTCTCGGATGCTGCTGTCCTGCGCTTCCTGCCCAGCTCCAGTCCCCGGAGAACATCCCGCGAGGCGACGCCGCCGTCGTCCACGTTGTCGGAACTGTTTACCGAGGAGGAGGAGAGTGACAACGACGACCGTTGATTGGACAGAACGGGAGGCAGTGAAGAGGGTCAATTTCTACGGCATACCCAGGCGTTTGGATGTTATTCTTATTATCTGGTTTCTTTATTGTAAGCAATCTTTATTCGTGTATTGTTTAATTCTGGTATAAATCTGGGACAAATTCTGGGAAGGCACGAGTGCTTATTTTATGGTGTGTGCACTCGTCACTACGAGTGATAACGGGACCATGTGATTTGTGTTGGGAAATGGCTGATAAGCAACTGATTACGTACCCCACTCTCATCCCCTGCGCTGGTACCACGCAGAACCCATCGACGGTACCTTGGTACCTCATACTCCATATGGCATACTTCTCTAGTCAGGGGTAGACAGGGGACGCACTGCCTTTCCTCCCTCGCCCTGCGTCTGGCCTCGTCCCTCGACTCGTGCCTGGCAGCGCTGTATCTCTGCTGTATCCATGCTGTAATTCTGCTGTATCTCCCGCACGCTTGCCCCATCAGGAACGCAATTTTACTTTTTCGGCATCCATCATACCGCATCATCCTCTCGAGTCCACGACAACGCAGTCCACTGACACCCGCGAATAAACACTGCAAACCTCACTACAAAACCTTTTTTCCCTTTCTCCCTCCTCCCGTCACGGCACCAAAACCACCATCTCAACACATCGATCGCCAGCTACGCATAGATCACAGCAGACATTTGTCGCGACGACTTGATATTCATCTACACGCAACTAATTGAATTGAAGACGCGACGAACAGCGACCACGACGAACAAATCTTGCTCAGCGATCTCCATCGGAACCCTCGACACGCAACACACATAATCCTCCCATCCACTATCCATCCGGCTTCTAATACCCCCAAACCGGCACAATGGGTGGCCAACTCTCCAAGATGATGGCCAAGATCTTCGGATCAAAGGAGATGCGCCTGCTGATGCTGGGTCTCGACGCCGCCGGCAAGACGACCATCCTGTACAAGCTGAAGCTGGGCCAGGACGTGACCACCATTCCGACCGTCGGCTTCAACGTTGAGACCGTGACGTATAAGAATGTCAAGTTCAATGTGTGGGACGTCGGCGGCCAGGACAAGATCCGTCCTCTGTGGCGTCACTACTTTTCGGGTGAGCAAAACAAAATAACGGGATCGCCTTGGGACACACAAATGGCTAACTCTCCTACCCAACAACAGGCACCCAGGGTCTTATCTTCGTCGTCGACTCGTCGGACCGCGTGCGCCTTGACGAGGCGCGGCAGGAGCTGCACCGCATCATCAACGACCGCGAGATGAAGGACTCGCTGCTGCTGGTGTTTGCAAACAAGCAGGACCTGGACAACGCGCTCAAGCCCGCAGAGGTCACCGAGGCCCTGCAGCTGAGCAAGCTCAAGGACAAGATTTGGTTCGTCGTGCCCTCGTGCGCTACCACCGGCGAGGGCCTGCTCGAGGGTCTTGCGTGGCTGTCCAACAACGTCAAGGCACAACCGGCGCCGGTCAAGAGGTAGAGAGAGAGGGCTGGTGGCGACTGGCGGCTTTGCTTTCCTTTGCTTTCCTTTGCCGCTTGCCATTGTCCTTGATCCCCTTACCCGAGCCCCTTCCGGCCGGCCATCTCCAGGCCGTCCTTCTCTGAGCGACATGACCCCTTCTGCCCCCCCCCTCCCCCATCAACACTTACGCGACACCTGATACTCTGTCACCTCGACCAACTTAATTCCCTTTCTGTTTATCTAGATACCATGCTTGATTATCCCTTCTTTTTTGTGGTATTTTATGATACTGCCGCGGTTTCTCTATGGTCTCTAATCTCTGTGCATCTTACGCTGCTCTCTTGTTTTTGTTTCACGCGTGTTTTTTTTTCCTTTCGTCCTTGTCCAGCCATGCCTGTAGGGCTGTACTTTTTTCCTCATTACTCTTGAGATTGTCTCTGCGCTAATAATTTTAATAAAATGTTGATGTCCCGTTTCCCCTCCCCACCATGCTTTGATTATGAACGTAATCATTAATTCAAATCAGCCATAACAATACACATTACAAACAAGGCTACTCCTTCATCCGCTTCGCGTGCCGCAACGAGTCGTCCGCCAGCCCACTACGCTTGGTGCCTGGCAGGCTGCCTGTGCGGATGTCATTGTCATCTTGGCTGACACGCCGGTGGGGGTACTCGGCCTTAATGCCCTCGAAACAGTTGTTGTACAGCGGGATGGTGTCGTTGGCCGTAAAAAACGGATGCTCCAGTGCCTTCTCGGCCGTCAGTCGCTTCTCCGGGTCGTACTCGAGCAAGCCCGCCAGCAGGCGGTACCCGTCTGCCCCCAGGCTCGCCAGCTGCGCGGGGTTGGTCGACTGGATCGGCGCCGACGTCTGTCCCTGGCTGATTGTGGTGTAGTACCACTTCTCCAGGTTGCCGTGCGTCCCATGCATCATGTGCTGGCTGCCGTGGTGGCCACCGCCGCCGCCGTGGTGGTGGCTGTGGTGGTGGCCCGGCTGCTGCAGCGTGTTGAGCTGCTGGTACTCGGGCATGTTGGCGAGCAGCGGCCAGCGCTCCTTGGTGGGCAGGCCCATGATGTCGACAATCTTTTGCATCTGGTTGCGCTGGAAGGGCACCGTCTTCTTCGAGTCCATCTTGGCCTCCTCTCCCTTAAAAATAGGGCGCAGCGACAGCAGCTCGGCAAAGATGCACCCTATGGCCCACATGTCAATAGCCGGCGTGTAGTGCCGTGCGCCCAGCAGTAGTTCGGGCGCACGGTACCATATTGTGACGACAACTTTATCGCCCGTGTAGAGCGAGTGCAGTGGCTTGTAAAAGAGACGCGCGAGGCCCAGATCGCCAATCTTGACCTGCCCCGACGACGTCACCATGATGTTGGCGGGCTTGAGATCGCGGTGCAGCACCCAGTTCGTGTGCAGATACTGGCATCCGTTGAGCAGCTGGAACATGATGCTCTTGATCGTCGCCGGCGGGATTGGGTGGCGCGGCTGCTGCGTATGGTGGTGGATGATCTGCAGCAGGTCGTGTTCGGCGTACTCAAACACCATGAAGATAGCCTTGTCCTCGAGGATGATCTCGACCAGCCGGATCACGTTGTTATGCGAGAGCTCGCTGCACAGCGCCATCTCACGAATGGCCGACTGGCTGATGCCCGTGTAGGTGATCTGCTCGCCCTCCTTGTCGGGCTTGAACTTTTTGATCGCAAACTCGCCCGGCAGGCCCTGCCGGCTGACGGCCTTGTACACGCGGCCATAGGTGCCGCTGCTAATAAACCCAATGACGCGGTACTTGTCCGTGACCCGGACCTTGCTCTGGTAGCTGACGTAGCCGATCCCGCGATCCATCGGGTCGTCGAATGTGCCCTGGCCAGTCCGCTTGCGCAGCCCGGATCCAGAAGCAGGACCTGACCCTGAAGATCCGTGGCTCATATCAGGATGGAGAGGGTCGTGGTGATGGCGGGGGTATAATCGAGCACAAAATGATAAACGAGTATAATGGGATGCAATAGACAGAGGTTACGCCGTCGATGCTAAAAGAAACTGTTGGATGCCTCAGGGCGGCTCTCGGGATAGGTCATCGAAAGACCTCATCGGCGCAAGGGGTTCCCGGCAGAAAGAGGGGCTTTGTTCGCTGTCGGAGAGGAAGGAGCTAATGCTATGACATGCTAGATGCCAACAAAGCCGGTTGGTTCGGCTCTGGTGTCGTCGCTGCCGATCGGGTTGTTGGCACAAAAAAACGGCAGTTGTGGTGGTTGTATGACGCTGCGGGTGCTTGGATCACGGCACAGCTAAATGTGGCTAGTTTCGGGGTGCATTACATAACCCTGCCAGTGCACCGCCTCTCTAATCTTCCACTGCACATCGCTGTGATATAGCACCCAATGCGCCCTATCATTCGCTCCAAGAGTTTTTGCATATGTCGCTTTTTAATTGAATCTCCTCACCAACTCATTCTAACTACTGCTCATAAAACACAAAAATATAAATCGACGTAGACAACACAGACCCCCAGACAAGAAAAGCCAAAACGACCTCCCTTATCTCGGGCCAAGCTTCTCCAGCACACGCGGGCCCTGCTCCTCCCACTCTGCCTTGGTCACCCACATCGACTCCTTGTCCGCCATGATGTTGGCCAGCACCGCACCGCCCAGGAACACCATGTGTCTCCGGCGAGGCGGGTCCTCTATCCGCACCTTGAACTTGCTCAGCCGCTCCGGGTTGCCGCCCAGCACCCGCGTCAGCCACAGCTGCTTGAGCTCCTTCTCGAGACGCGACGGCAGGCCCGGGTACATGCTGCTGCCACCCGACAGCACAATGGCCTTGTACAGCGACGACCGCACGTCGACGTCGGCCTGCTGGATCGTGTTGAACAGGAACTCGGCCATGCCGGGCTGCTCGCAGTCCACCAGGTGCGGCTGGAACAGACACTCGGGCGCCTCGAAGCGCTCGCTGCCGACGCGGATGACGCGGCCATCCGGCAGCGTGTAGCTCTCCACCAGCACCGTCGTATCCTCGCTCAGGCGCTTGTCGAGCTCCAGGTCGTACGACACGTAGCACAGCTTCTCCTTGATCTGGCGCACCGTCTCGAAATCGGCCGTACGGTTGAGCGCGTAGCCACGGCGCAGCAGCAGCGCGATCAGGTTCTGCGTGACGTCGCGGCCGGCCACGTCCAGGCGACGGGTCAGGTGGTTGAGGACGACACTCTCGTACACGGGCACAATGTGCGTCACACCGTCACCCGAGTCGACGACAACACCCGACGACAGACCCTGGGCGTAGAGAGCCAGCACGGCCTGGATGGCCACGTAGACGCCGCCAAAGTTGTAGCGCTCAAACATGACCTCGGTCATCTGCTCGCGGTTCTTGAGCGGATTCATGGGCGGCTCCGTCAGCAGAATCTTGCGATCGGTGGTGTCGATCTTCATCTTCTCGTAGAATGTGTAGTCCCAAAGGTGCTGCATGTCGTCCCACTTCTTGACGATGCCGTTCTCCATGGGATAGGAGATCTGAAGCATGGTGCGGGCCGCAGCAGCCTCGTCGCCGCACATAATGTCCTTGATGACAAGGTCATTGTCGCCCTTCTCCTCCGTACGCAGGATGGGCCGGCCGACGATCGAGGGGTACTGGAACTCGGGGAAGTTCTGTGCGGCATAGCCAACCTTGAGGAAACCCGTGCCGCCGTCAAGGACTAGTAAAGAGGGTTAGCAGGAGGGCAATTGACCCGGGACTCGATCCGAGTCGGGTCCAAGGGTGGCTGGTCGTCGTGGTGTCGGGATGACGACGACGACGACGACGATGACGGTGACGGTGATACATACCGATAGGCGGAGGAGCGGCCATGATGGCAAGAAGTATGGAGGTGCGGAAAGAATAGGGGAAGTAGTCGGAAACAAAGGAAAAGGAGCTTCGTCGACAGAGTGACGTGGGAAACTGGCGTCGCTCGAAGGAGGTTTGTCGTGTGGACTGCACCGTCGAGGGATTCGTCGTTGTCGAGCTCGGACGGTGGATGGCTGGTAGAAGGCGGAGCTGTATGGCGCAGGCCGCACCTTCCCTTGCCAGACACTGACGTTCGATCAACTTTAGCGGGGTCGGAGGTTCGGAGGGCGCAGCTCTGGTTTTAGGGGGTCTCCTAATATGGTAATGCGACGTGTTTCCTCCACGTGATGTGGCGTGGATTAGTCATCACTGACTCGAGCTTGTTTACAACGGCATTGCTTCACGTTTTGTATTGTAATTAGAAACATGTTAGATCTCTCTGCTAGAACGAGTAGATATAGAATAATATATTAAGCGCTGACGAGCAAGGCCCTATTGCAAACAGGGCGAAGTACAAAGCAGGCGGAAAGAAGCAGCTGGCTCTATCTTCTTTGCTCATCCGTTACCGTAACTCCGTACAAATAATGAAAACAGCTATGCCATTACTGTTTCTTTCCATGCGCTGACTCGGTACAATAGTACAAAAATATTCTTGACTGCAGAGCTCGAGTGAGGTAAACATACGATGTTACAGGAAAGCATATAAGAGGTTGAAATAGGCCTCTATTACGGGTGTCTACCTAACAACACTGTCTTATATGGAGGCCCCACATGCGGGACTTCCCATATTCACAGATACTCCGTAGACCCAGGAACACCCTCATCTACCTGGAGAGTTGCTCTCATTTTAACATCTGTTGGGATATTTCTCTTCACACATTTTCCAACTCGAGCCTCTATGCCTATGTAGACAGCACAAATCAAAATGACCCGCATTCTCATCCTCAACCCAAACTCGTCTGCGGACATGACGCACGGCATCGAGGTGGCCATCCGAGGATTGCCGGGAGTACGCTCGATTCTCACTTGTCTTGCTTGTGAGTAGCTGCTGACCAATACAGACGCTGACTGCAACCACGGCTCCCTCTGGCCCGGCCAGCATCAACGACGCTGATGGCCTTGCCGCCAGCACCGCGGCCGTGCTCTCATCTCTAGACATTGATGACCTGACGGCCAAGTACGACGCCGTGCTAGTGGCCTGCTTCAGCGTGCACCCGCTCGTGAAAAAGCTGGGAGAACTGACTGCGGGCAAGATTCTCGTCACGGGAATCTTCGAGGCCAGTATCTTGACGGCGCTGTCGCTCCTGCCCCCTTACTACTCGCCCTCATCTCCGGTCCCGTCAACATGGGGCATCGTCACAACGGGAAAGTTTTGGGAGGACCACTTGTCCGAGGGTGTCGCTGCATTCCTGGGCGGCTCGCCCGAAAACACGGACGGGGAGGAGAAGAAGAAGAGCAAGTTTGCGGGAGTCTACTCGACCGGCCTGACGGCGGGTGACTTCCACGGTGGCGTGACACAAGACCTCATTGAATCCCGTATTAGGGATGCTACGAAGGCATTACTGAAAAGCTCACCCGTTGGCTGTGTCATCATGGGCTGTGCTGGCATGGCTGGCCTCGAGCAGATTATCCGGTTGGCCGCCGTCGAGGAGTACGGGGCTGAGCGCGGTGCACAGGTCTACATTATAGACGGTGTCAAGGCAGGTGTTGGCCTGCTTGACCAGGCCGCAAAGCAAGCCGCTCTCTTTAGATAATAAGCAGCCGTAATATATAACGTAATAATGAAAGACGTGACTGGAAAGCATGCTATATCCATGCTCAAACTATACAAAGCAAGCTGACTGAAGTACTAACAAAACAAGTGCGTGGACTGAAGAAAAAGATCAGCATCAACCCAGCGTGTGGTCATCCTAATCGAGGTGTGTTGTGCGTCCCCAAACCTCGTCGGCGTCCCGCTTGCCATTCGTCTCGGGCACATAGAGCCAGAAGAATGCAGTCGAGACTGCGGCAAAGGCGGCAAACAAGAAATAGACCCAGCCGGCACCGCCCAGACGTGCATTCAGGGCCGAGTTGACCAGAGGGAAGAACTGCGCGACCAAGAATGTGGCAACATAGTTGGCTCCCAGCGCCCATGACTGGGTGGCGCCGACAGCTTCTGGACCGACAAGCTCTGATGCCAAGATGAAGGGGACAGGGCCCAGACCAACAGCGAAAAAGGCCACAAATGTCAGCACCGAAAAGGCGGACAAAACCTTGATGCCAAAGACAATGGAGAAGGCCAGCGCAAGCGAGCTTGAGCCCTGGCCAATAACGGACATGATCAAGCACGTCTTGCGACCAAGGCGATCTGGCAGCGGCGCACACAGCATCGTGACGACAAGGTTGACAGCCGAGATGATGATGGTCAGGAGGGCCGAGTTCAGCGGCAGCATTCCGTTGAGGAGCGACACGGAGTACATGATGACCGAGTTGATGCCGCACACTTGCTGTGCAAACATGATGCCAATGATGGCCACCAGGGCGGGGCGGTAGTGGGCATGCGTGACGACGGTGAAGAAGCCGACAGTCGACGGGGGTGCCGACTTGGAGGGGGTGGTGGGAAGCAATAGCCGCGGCGATCGTGGTGCCACAGAAATTGCTCCTTCTTCTTCATAAGAGAGGGAGGCAGCTGGATGCGAGTCCAGAAGGGCCTGTTGTTCGGCAGGGACGGCTGCTGCACCTGTTGTTCCATGGCGCGAAGCAGCAGAAGCAGCGTGCTGCAGCCCGCCTTCTGGCCAGCTAGCTACCTCGTCCTCAATGGAGACTCCGGTGCCACGGATGCGCTGTAGAATGAGGCGTGCACGGGCAGTTTCGCCCTTGTGCGTCACGAGCCACGCGGGACTCTCGGTGACGCCCAGCATGCCAAGCAGGCTGGCAAGTGCAAAGGCGATGCCGGTACCCAGAATGAAGCGCCAGGCAGAGCCGTGGCTCAAGAAGAAGCCAAGTGTCTGGGTCAGGAGAATGCCGACGTTGACGGTGATTTGGGTAAAGGCGCCAAAGAAGCCGCGCGACGCCGGCGGGGCGATCTCGGAGATGTAGAGCGGGACGATGACCGTCGAGGCACCGCCGCTGATACCGTTGAGCACACGGCCGACGGCAAGGATGGGCATGGAGTTGGAAAATGTCTCGGTGAGGGAGCCTGCGAGAAAGATAAAGGATGTAATGGCCATGGCCTCGCGGCGACCACGGCGGCTGCAAAAGGGGCCGGCCGCAAGGGCGCCGATAAGGCCACCCACGGTGTAGACGGACGAGACGGTAGCGAAGCGGGCCTCGGTCATGGGGATGCAGTCAGGGAGGCGTGCATGGTGCGTGGTCGTTGTGGTTGGCGCCGTGACAATATCCTTGCGCCGGCAAGTAATGACATCCTGAGGGGCATTCAATTCTGCCTTGTTTGAAGTGCCTTGTTAACGATGAGGCACATATGATGATAGTTGTTTATTTGAAGCGGTCTTACCAGATGAAATCCAAATTGGAGAGGACCGAGGGTGACGACGGCGAGGATGAAGCAGAAGTAGGGCGTGATGCCGACAAAGGCTTTGCGCAGTCTCTCAGGAATCATCGTGGCTCGTGGCGGCGCTGTGTTGATCCGGCTTGTCGGTAAGAGATAAATGATAAGAAAAGAGATCTATACTAGCTAGAGACGCGAAAGTTCGATGTATGCCGTAATAAGAGGCGCGTTTGAGAGAGATGACTCGTAAATGGTGAGACGTCGAGATGGTGAGACGTCGAGATGGCGAGACAAAACGAGGCGAGGCAAGACGCACAGACGACGCGAGGAAACACCACAGGCGGCAGTCGCACACAGTCGAAACAGAAGGAGCTACCGCACAGTACCTGCCTCTTCGTCGTCTAGTTGCCCGATTGGATGGTCGCTGTTGAGGGAAAGGTTGCCGGCCGCAAGAGGTGATTGCCGTCGTTGTTGATGCCCTTGGGGAGCGTTTCGGAGCAAGATAAGATACGCTGTTCAGGGTAGTCCACCTACGGAGTAGTGTGGGGAAGTGGATGCACTGCCTGTCAGCAGGCCGTGTTTACAGACGGAGCCACAAAACAACACCGCGCAAGCATGTAAGAGTATCATTGTCGTTTGGGATTGATTGGCATTTGGTATCTCCATTTTGTTTAGTTTATTTCTGACATTTACGTACAGGAGCAAGCACAACCGGCCACAACTACTTGCTGACACGTGCAATTTCCCGCTTCACAGCCGTCGCCAGACTGTCCAGGTCCTTCTCCGTCATGCCCAGGATCTCGTTGTCGTTCTTCTCGTAGAGCGTGCCGCCCTCGGCCCAGATGCGCCGCAGCGTGTAGCTCGTCGCCACCGGGATGCCGTCGGCCCATGCCTTCTCCTCCACAGCCTTCAGCTCGTCCAGCGTTGTCGTCTGCACCTGCCACGCCTCGCCGCCCGTCTGCTTCTCGTACTCGGCCAGCACCTCGCGCGGTGTCACAATAAAGGACTGCACCTTGAGCGCCTTGCCAAACGACACCTCGGGGTGGGCCAGCGCGGCCACCATGAACTTGCCGACATCCGCCATGGTGCAGAAGCCGATCTTGGCGTCGGGTTCGGTGAGGTAGGCCTTCTTCGCCGGGACGTCGTAGCCGCCCCCGCGCGTGTCGCCGCGGACGTCCACCCACATGTCAAAGTAGGGGCCGGTCACGAGGTACGTGATCTTGAGGTTCTTGATGTTTTCGCGGATGAACTTGCGCAGGGCCAGCTTCTGCTGATGCGGCTTCTCGTTGGGCGACTTCGCATTGTGCTCAATGTCGGTGCCGTACTCGGACGGGAAGAACCACTGCACCGTGTTGTCAGGCTTGTCAGCAATCTCGACGAGCGTGCGCTGCAGGTGGAGGGCGCCGCGGCCGAGCGCCGAGATGACCGTGTCGGGCTTGACCGTGGCATAGGCCTTGGCAACGTCGTCGGGGCTCGAGATGTCGCCCACGAAAACCTCACTCAGGCCATTAGCCTTCCAGGTCGAGAGGAGGGTTTGCTTCGAGGTGGCAGTGGTGGGCGACGTGAAGAGGGCAATGTGGTTGAACGAGGCCGAGCTCTTGAGAATGGCCTCGGTGATGTAGGTGCCAATGGAGCCGGTGCCGCCAAAGAGCAGCAGACGAGCAGGCTTGAAAGACATGGCGATAGAAATGTGGATGGAAGTGTTTTTGTTTGAGAGGAGAGGGAGGGATAATGAAAACGAGACGGGGGTAGCTGAGTGATACTTGTACTCGTGCAGCAAATCAGCAATAACAACGGGATGTCGTCAGAAGGGCGTCGAAGCTCGACTTATACTAACCCATAAAAGAGGGTCCTGCTAGCTAAGCCGTTGATGGCCATGGAAGACGGGTGCCGTACGGCGGACGTGCGGCGGACTTGCGGATTAACTGGTTGTCACGCTGCGGGGCAGTGTCCTGCTGTCGCCGCTGCTAGTCACCCACTACCCGACGTCGGGTGCAAGCCAACTTGCGAGTGCTGGTGTGAAGTGAGCCGCTATTTTTGCTCGTGTTTCGGCTCAGGGCAGAGTTGTATTATTTTGTAATTGCTCAAACAATAACAAGTGTAACAAATACATAATCAACGCCGATGCATGGAAAGAGAAGGAAGAACCAACAGAAGGATCATGCGCGGGAAAAAAAGAGAAGAAAAAAAAAAGAATAACGGAAAAATAAGCCAATGTCGTCGGTTCCCCATGTACGACGTCCTCTGATGCCCTCCTTTTTCTGCCTTGGCTCAACTTCAACTTCATTGCTTCTACTCGGGGCTTCCTGGCCGGCTGCCCTTGTAGACGTCCACGCGCCGGCCGCTTTCCTCGTCCTCGTCCTCCTTGCCGAACTGCGTAATGCTAAAGTCGTTGAGCCGCCGCGTCTTGCGTCCAGCGAACCCGGCCGACATCACGCCCTTGCGCAGCCGCTCGCGCTCCTGCTGCTTCAGCCGCAGCTCGTCGATGGGGCTCAGCATGGTGCCCTCGATGGCGAGGTAGCCGTTGTCACCCGCCAGCCCGACGTCAAAGTCCTTGATACGGAACTTCAGCGTGCCCGTCACTGGCTTGCCTTGCTCGTCAACCCAGTAGCCCGTGGACTGCAGCTCGTCCAGGTCGGCTGCAATGCCGGTGTCGTTGGTTGGGTCGCTCACAACCTCGGCCGCCTCGCCGGCAATCTGGGCAGCAGCGGCGTCGGCGTCCACCATGGAATGGTCGGTCTCGCCATCATCGTCAAAAACCTTTCGGTTAGACGTGGCCGTAGTGGTGATGGGTGCCTCGCCTTCGCCGTACTCAATGTACTGCCAGCCAGAGGGTAGACGTGCGGCTTCGATGCTAGCGTTGAACTTCTCCCAGCAGTTGACACCGATGGCGCCCTCGTTCTGGAGGATCACCTTACCCTCGAGGGCGGCGCCGCGGCTGGGCACAAACAGATCAACATCCGCCGTAAGCCAGCCGAAGCCGACGGCATACTCGTCCACCGAAGTGAGAGTGGCGGGTGTCGAGTCGGTAGCAGGGTTTGCTGGGTCGGCACGAACGGCCTTGTCGCTGAGGTTGAGGTTACGGTAGGCCAGCAGGTAGCCGCCGAGCAGAGGCGAATAGTGGTTGACCAGGGCGTCGAGGTGCTGGTGGGCGGCACTGGTGAGAGGCCGGTCAAAGCCGACAGGGTACAGCGGTAGCCATAGGGAGACGGTCTGGGTGAAGAAGGGCGAGATGGTTGAAGGGGTGAGAAGGGATATTGAAGGAATGTCTGCGCTCTTGTCTTTCTTTTCCTTTTTGTCCTTCTTCTCCTTCTTCTCTTTCTTGTCCTTTTTGTCCTTTTTGTCCTCCTTTTCCTTCTCCTTCTTCTCTTTCTTATCCTTCTTCTCCTTCTTCTCCTTTTTGTCCTTCTTCTCCTTCTTGTCCTTCTTTCCCTTCTCGCTGCTCTTCGTCACCTCCTCGTCGCTGGCCTCGACAATCTCGGCGCTTTTGTAGGCTGCCTTGGTCTTTTTTGACTTGCGCGGTGACTCGTCGCCGGTGTGCGGCCGCTTCTTGTCGTTTTGTGTGAGTCCGGCCATTTGGAGGACAGGATCGATCGCCGAAGGCATGTTGGGTAGGTATGCGTCGTTGTCGACAGTGATCGTCCATCCATCCGGCGCATTGTTTTCAAAATTCAATATCGTCAATCGATAAAGAAAAATTTAGAGTGGGTCTTATCCATTATCTTAGTTTGCGCAGTTTCTCTTATCATCACCTGATACAAAACGTGACAATTGGTTTTCATCACGTGATATGTCATAACCCCATGCTGATCCGTCTTATCTCTGCCCCACATGCGCCACTCGTATCTCTACGTGCGTCGACCTTCCTATTTGGGTGACAGAGCGGGAGGACCCATAATGATAGCACGAGCGTTGAGTGAGATGAGATTGATGAGAATGAGCGTAGGGGCGAGAGGGCGACGCAAAGAGGAAAAGAGCGACAAGCGACAAGCGAAGAAAACAGTGAAAATCCGTGTAGGAAAAATAAGATGAAAATGAAGAAGGAAAAAAGAGACGCACTGTATTTCCACTGCCATTGCCTCGTCCAAGCCCTAAGCACAAGCACTTGTTCTCTTTTCAGTCATGAACAAGCACACATCTGAAGAGTATGGAAACAGTCTTGGCCAACCTGCAAAGTACCGCATTTTGTCAAATTATGATCAATTCAAACCGAAACTATGAATAAACAGCATGGTCACTGTCGTGGCAGTGGCGAATCTCGAATGGAGAACAAGTTGAAAAAGTAGCCGATATCAGGAAAACCCACATGAGGCGATCGGGAGGGGTGCAAGGCACAAACAACAAGCGGCGACAAGAGAGTCACTTATCGGGCCTTGATAGAACAAGTAGAACAAGCCTAGAAAAAGCGTGGAGGATCACGCGATGAGGCATCGCGGCAGGAGTCGTGATGGCACTGGGTTAGGGGGCCCAAGCAGAGGGGCCATGCCGAATCATACCGTAACCAAGTTGCCTGATACGACGCTATCTGTAATTTTTTACTCTAAGCAGATACGAGTACACCGCGTGCCAGGTCGCGCGTGGGATGCCGGCTTTGCAGTCTGCAGTCTGCGGTTTGCAGATGCGGCTTTGTTGGCTTTGGGTCGGCCGTGGCTAGACCGCGGGAGAGCACTACCGGTACGGGGCAGCTTGGCCGTTTCCATGCTAATGCTTCTCCGTAGTCTTGCACTCGTACAGTACTCCGTAGAAAACGTAATAGCGTAGATACGGCAACTGGCCTGCGGGCAAAACACTCTTCTCGTACGGAGTACACCCATGCCCATGCACCTCAGTCGGCTTCTGTCCCCATCTTTATCTTTCGCCAAGACCCGCCCTGCCAGCCAACCCCAGCTCCCAGTCTTGTTATTCTATCTTTCTATCTACCAATATGCCCTTCTTCTCCAGTCCTTTATCTCGAGCTTTCCTTCTTTCGGTATTTTCTTCCTGGGCAGCACATGTTATGTGCGCGAGCGGGTGCTCCGACGTGTGAGCGTCTTTCTTCAGCTTATCTAGGTTGCACTGCGTATTGCTTGTCACTGCCGTACCTTTTTTTTTGTTTTTGATTTCTACATAATAACAGCGTACCCTTCCCGTTCCCATTTTATCTATCTGGGTGTTGTTCCATTCTAGACACGCGCCTTCTCCTCCGGCTCGACTGTGACACGTTGTTGTGCTTCCTCCAACTCGTCGACATCCTTCACCACTGCACGTTTTGTCAACATGGCTGAGCCCGCAAACACGTCCGCCGGCGGCGCGCTCGACGAAGACCGCCTGGCCAGCTTCGGCTACGAACAGGAGCTTCGTCGCGACTGGGGTCTCGCCCACAACTTTGGCGTCTCCTTTTCCATCATCAGTGTCATCACGGGCCTTACCACCCTGTTCTCCTATGGCCTCAACACCGGTGGCCCTGGTGTCATGTCCGTGGGCTGGATCGTTGTCAGCTTCTTCACGATGCTTGTCGCCATTGCCATGGCTGAGATCGTGTCCGCCATCCCCACATCGGGCGGCCCTTACTTCTGGTCGGCCCTGCTCGCGCCCCAGCGCTGGTCGCCGTTTGCTGCATGGCTGACCGGCTGGTTCAACCTGCTCGGCCAGGTTGCCGTCACCACCGGTATTTCCTTTGGTCTTGCCGGCCTGATCGCCACGGCCGCCCAGGTCCAGAATCCCTCGTACGAGCCGTCTGCGTCCAAGACCATTGGCATCTATGCCGCCATTCTCGTGTCGCACGCCACCGTCAACTCCTTTGGTGTGCACATCCTCAAGTACCTCAACAACGTGTCCATTATCCTGCACTCGGCTGGTGTCTCGGCCATCTGCATTGCCGTGCTCGCCAAGGCCCCCAAGCTCCAGTCCGCTCACTTTGTCTTCCAGACGTTCTACGACGGCACCGGCCTCGACGGCGTCGGCTGGAGCGACCGCGCGAGCCCGGCCTACGTCGCCCTGTGCGGCGCTCTGCTGTCGCAGTACACGCTGACCGGCTTCGATGCGTCGGCCCATCTGAGCGAGGAAACGCGCAACGCCTCCTGGAGCGCGCCCATCGGCGTCGTCTCCAGCGTCGGCTTCAGCGCCATCTTCGGCTTCTTTGTGCTCATGGCCTTCCTCTTCTCTATCCAGGACTTTGATACCACGGTCAACAGCGAGTACAGCCAGCCCGTGCTCCAGATCCTGCTCGATGTCTTTGGCCAGAAGGGCGCCCTGGCCATCTTCAGCGTCATCATGGTTTGCGTCTGGCACTGTGGCCTTTTTAGCATGACCAGCAACTCCCGCATGATGTTTGCCTTTGCCCGTGACAGCGGTATCCCCACCTTCTTCCACAGCGTCGACAGCCGCTTCAAGTCGCCCATCCGCGCTGTCTGGCTCGCCGCCACGCTGTCCTTCATCCTGGCCCTGCCCTCGCTCGGCTCGTCGGTCGCCTTCTCAGCTGCCACCTCCATCGCCACGATTGGCCTCTACATCAGCTACGGCCTGCCCATCTTGACTGGCCTCATCTGGCACAAGCAGTTTGTGTCCATCAAAGGCCCCTTCAACCTTGGTGTCTTCAGCCGTCCCATTGCCGCTGGCGCCTGCGGCTGGATTGCCTGCATCACCGTCGTCTTTTGTCTGCCCACCACCAACCCGGTCACCGACCAGACGCTCAACTACACCGTCGTCGCCGTTGGTATCATTGGCATCTTTTCCATTGGCAGCTGGATTGTGTGGGCCAACAAGTGGTTTACCGGCCCGGCTGCCGAGATTCTTGAGGCCATCCGCTTCGGTGTTGATCCAACTGAGCCGGGCGCTCTCGAGGCCAAGGAGGCTGAGGCTCTGCGGGGCGAGGCCGGCAGTGCCCCCTAAGCCGCATAGTTTCTACCATGTATTTGCTTATTATACCCTTTGTTGTTTTCAATACGCGGTCAACAACCAATGCAGTTGAAAATCTATATATACTATATACTAGTATAGCATAGATTTTTATTTTTATTGTTTTCAAGAGCTCAAAGCAACGGTCGTGCGTGTCCCAGGAAGATGAACTTAGACCCTTTTCATGCTACCAGGCTACCACTATCAAGCCTATCAACTGTTCTAGTAGGTGACTCAGACGCCCTTTATCGTTTTGCTCTGTACATTACACCAAAGAGCTTTTTTTTCTTCTCTTTTTTCAGCCCTTCTTGGTCTCACATTAGTAGTAGCTTATCACCGGTAGCGTGCTAACAACCATGGTGATGCAAGGCGCGTCGTTGTCCGGATTATTTTCTCAAAGCGAAGAATGGCTCCCTGGCGAAGCAGGCATTGTTAAGCGTGCAAGCGTTGGCCATCGCCGCCTCCTGCGAACAGATATCCTGTTGTGGAACGACTGGGTGAGGCTGCGGCTGAGTTTGCGGGGGTCATGACACAGAGACCTGGGATGTATCGTGTGCATAACCACGTGAATATTTTTGATGCTGTTCGAGAGCAGCCGTGTTGTCGCTTCCGATGCAGCCGATAGTAACTTTAATAAGTTTACGAGTATTGCGATTTTTTTTTCCTGATATTTATTTACGCGTAACCCGTTCCTAAACAAATACATGTGAATAATTCTTCACCAAAAATGATTATTTATAAAAAAAAAAGGGCTTTCCAGCCATTTACTCCGTACAGATACCGTCTCAAATGGCCAGTGTGCATCCAATCTCCCCTCCAGGTTCCTCCGACACATACGGTATGATTCCATCATTCTCCGTTTTCTAAGATCGTGATATTCGTCCGTCCGAGCATTGATTATTAATATCAAGGAACCAATTTAGTCAGCTGCCGTCCACTTGCTTAGGTCGATTGGCACGTCATTATGTAATGTCTCGTATTAACCACCTGCTTCCCCTCTTCGCCGTTTTGCGCCATCGGCGGCACCAGTGTGCGCTTTATCCGCACCTCGGCCGTTTCTAGCCACTTCTACCGCAGCAACGCTGGAACCAGTGCGTCTTCCTTTCGTTCGCTCCCTTTGCTCCCTTCCACTCTTCGAGTTCCTCGTCCCGTGGTTTGCACTTTGATGTTTTACCTCCCCCGTCTATTCTCTGTTATTCATCTCTTGCTCTTCACGGCTACACTACCCGCACGCCGGCTCTCTGGCTTAGTCACTTTTGGATAAAAACACCCTGAACTTGGTCCGTCTGATCCTCTCAGATTCACATCTCGTCATGCCGGCTACCTACCCGGACCCCGCCCGGGACGATTCCCACCCGGCACAGCTGCCCTCCTTCTACTCACCACGAACAACCGCCGCCGATGCGACGGGGGACCCCACGGCCAATGCCGAGGTAGACAGCTTGTCACTGTCCGAGGGCGCACCCGCACCCGCGCCCACACCCGCATCCGCACACGACACACAATCACAAAAACAAACACAAACACAGCCACAATCACAATCACAATCACAAAGCTCAGACCCGCGTCTGTCTCATCTGTCGCAGCCGGGACAGCCGTCGCCGTCACCGTCCTTGCCGTCGCTCGTGTCGCCCACCTTCACCCCGCCCACGGCCACCACACCCACCATCTCGGAATCCACGCACACATCTGCCCCTTCCGACGAACCCCGTGGTGTCCCTGTCGACTCCAGCGTGCCCTCGGGCGGCTGCGGCAGCAAGAAGCCCCGCCTACTCGAGACTCTGCCGCAGGTTGAGTGCATCGTGCGCGCGCGTATTCCCACTGTCACTGGCACGCAGATGTTCCTGCATCTGTACACCAACAACATTGACAACAAGGAGCACTTGGCCATTGTCTTTGGAGACCATATCCGCAGCAAGAGCCTGGATGCGCCGCGGCCGGGCGAGACCGAGCGCGACCGCATGACGCGTGGCGCCTACACGGGTGTGCTGTTCCCGGGGCGCACCACCAGCGGTGAGATCCAGCACACGCCGCCCCCCGACAACGCTACGATCCCGCTCGTGCGCGTGCATAGCGAGTGCTACACGGGCGAGACGGTGTGGTCGGCGCGCTGCGACTGCGGCGAACAGCTCGACGAGGCTGCGCGGCTGATGGCGCTTCCGAGCAACAAAGCGGGCGGCATCATCATCTACTTGAGACAAGAAGGCCGCGGCATTGGCCTGGGCGAGAAGCTCAAGGCGTACAACCTGCAGGACCTTGGTTCGGACACGGTCGAAGCGAACCTGCTGCTGCGGCATCCCGCGGACGCGCGCAGCTACGGCCTGGCAACGGCGATGCTAGCAGACTTGGGCCAGTCCGAGATCCGACTGCTGACCAACAACCCCGACAAGATCCGGGCGGTGGAGGGCCCGAACCGCGAGGTCGTGGTCAAGGAGCGTGTGCCCATGGTGCCGCTGTCGTGGCTGGGTGAGGGCGGTTTCCGAAGCCGCGAGGTAGACGGGTATTTGAGCACAAAGGTATGTTTTTTTCTTCTTCTTCTGGTTTCCACACTCTCGTCTGGATTTCTGCTTTGCTACTCTATTGTCCTTCATCTCCTTGTACGAGGTTATATACTAACAGGAACAGATCAAAAAAATGGGACATTTACTGGATTCTGGCGGGTTGGTTTAGTATATCATGAGCATGTAGGTACAGTATTATCCTTGTATACACGCGCTTTCAGGTGGCGTATGAATTGATATCAGCAATGAACGCGCAGGTAAAGTGCTAGTTTATAAATTAAAGCCATTGTTATTCAGTTATCTGTTATTATTTGTTATAACTTTTTTTTACTCACCACAATATTACAGAGTGTATTGTCCATTGTGCCTTTGCGAGACGTGTTACATAATCCGAACGGGCACTAGCACACAATTGTTAATTGGCGGACCCACTTCTCCAAGTACCGCGCGCAAAGCTCTGCCTGTGCTCCGTACGACATATTAGAGTACTCTGTACGGAGTAGAAGCGCGACAACAGTCGTCATACGCCATACGCATCATTTTACGCACGCGACCATTTTTTTTTTATCGCTATATATACTGGATATTTGTCTTATCTTCGCGCATACCTCTTGTCCCTCCTTTCTCTCGACCAAAATCCCCCCTCTCCACTCTCACGCTTGATCGTCCCGGCACATACATAACAGAAAAACAACGTCACCCAACACGACATCCAACGCCATGAACAATCATTTGCGGCTTCGGCTACACGTCCGCCGCAATGGTCTGCCTGACATGAAGCTTGCCTTTGCTGCTGCCCTTACCTGTGGTCCGTCGTCGGATACCGATGCCACAGTGGCGCATCTCCTGGAACAAGTCAACGAGACGGTGCCTCTTACGGGCGCCCACTGGGGCCTCGAAGACTATGCCGTCGAGCTGCACACTCCCTCGGGCGCCTTTGAGTGCCTGCACTACGAGACGCTCGCCCACCTCTTCGATAAAGACGACGAGGTCGTGATCCGGCCTCTGACCTTTGATGATCGCCGGCGCCGTCGGCTGAGCGGCCGCTACCAGATTGCCCCCAACGGTCGGCACTTGGTGGACGGCATCCCTTTTGGCCGGACGCGCATCGACCGCGTTATCCGCCGGCCCGAAGTACCCATCTCTCCTGACCCGGGCATCTCGCAGGCCGAGACACGCATGGCCATTGACGGCGACGACGAACAAGAACCAATGGCTGCCGATGAGCTTCAGTTGTTGCAGGAAGAAGCACGGGACTTGTCTCTTGTCCGCAGCGTCCATTTCGCAGACGGCGCAGGAGGTGATGATGACGACGAGGAAGATGACGATGAGGAAGAAGAAGATGATGAGGACTACAAGTCAGACAGCGAGGACAGCAGCAGTGCTTCTAGTTCCGAAGAAGATTCCGATGAAGACGTCGAGGAGGAACACTCTGAGGATGTCGCCGAGCCCATGGAGGCCATGCAAACCAAGTCGGCACAGGGAAGCGTACTGCCTACCCCTCGTCCAGCCGTCCGGCCTGGTGGCGGCAAAGCATCAACACAACGTCGCAATGCTCGCCGCCGCAATAAGCGTGCCCTGCAACGCGCTCTGGCTGCTGGGATCGCGGGCCTCACTGAAGCGGCAGACAATGCCGTCGAGGCCGGCACGGCTACACCGGGCCAGCACATACTGCTATCTGCCCTCGGAGTCAGCTCCCATAACCGTCCGCGGTCGCAGTCGCAACAGTCAAGCTCCAACCCGCCCAATTCCACTCCAGGAGGTGAGCCGGCCGAGGGCAGCCCGCGCCACTGGAGGTCGGTCATCAACTACACAGCTGTCGAGTGCAGCGATGCCAACTTTCAGCTCGATGAGCCGTCTTTCCCTTTCCAGCAGCAATGGCATGGAAATACCAAGAACACCAAGAGCAGCACTGACCAGAAGCCGACGGACGGCTCTCTCAAACGCAAGGCCTCTACTAACGCCGAGCCGCGCCATGCCAAGAAGCGCATCGCTCTGGACGAGACCGCCGCCAAGAGCAGCAGCGGAACTCTTAGCAGCGGTGACGTAGACTCCAGCAGCAGCGATTCGAGCGATTCGAGTGATTCGAGCGACTCGAGCGACTCGTCGTCCGACTCTGACTCGAGCGATGAAGAGGAGGATGATGAGAAAGAAGAGGAAGTCGACGAGGAAGAAGAAGAAGAGGACCTTCCTGCTCTGCCCGACGACCTCTCCGGGCTGGCTCCTCTCACCAAAGACACCATCTTGCCGGGCATGATCATCACGTGGAAGAAGTGGCTGCTGTCCCAAAAGACCAACTGGGAGCCTCGGCTCATCGACATTACCGCTAAGATTGTCAGTGTTGATGAGGGCAGCTCCAGTCCAGACAAACCAGTCCTGAACGTTGTGCTTGCCCTTCGCGATCGTGAGCACGACCGTGTTGAACGCACGTACGACGACGAAACAGGCGAGCGTGTCTATGGCCGATTCGAGCTCCCCGAGGACGGCGACGGCGACGGCGACGGCGACAATGGCAATGATGATGCTGATGACAACGACAATGGGGCGCGGCAGGTCTTCTGGGATGAGCTCATTGAGCCGCGCATTCTGCAATGCAACGGGATGGACCCTTAGTACGTCGTGTATCTTTTGGAAGCGGTTGCAGGCAATGCTAAGCAGGCTCGGAAGGATTGGGAGCGGGCGCTAGGCCACCGGGCCATCCAGGAAGATTGCAGGCCGATGTAGGCTGCAATGATTCCCATCTGTTGTTGTCGATTTGGCGGCATTTCAGGTTTTTATTTTTATTTTTTTTGCTTTTGCTATTCGGTCATCTTGTTTGCCGGCTAGGTAATACCCCCAGGGATTGCATTGGAGTATTGGGAACAGCATTTTATCCGCGCTGGCATATTTGGTAGCATATCAGGTGTTTTTTGGTAGTGTTTTTTATTTTTAGTTATTTTGGCCGTTTTTGACGTTGGTGTTTTACTATTTCACGTTCAACATTCTCTTATTTTCCCATTGTTATTGTTGTTATTATTATCTTTGATGCAGCTGTGTTAAAAGCCACTCTCCTCTCTTCTCTCGCTCAGTTATTTTTTATAAAAAAAAAAAAAAAAACAGTATCAATAAAGTATCATATTGACCATAATTTTGTTTCACCAGAACGTCTAGTTGGATGTGAAAAGATGACAATACGATGAGAGAAATGTTATTGCATATTGACCGTGGTGTCTGAGAGCCATCAACACTGATGGATTCTAGCTGTGACATAGAGAGATACCAAGGTTTTAGCTCGTCCACATTCCTCTCTGACTCTGGCATTCTGTCAAAGTTTGTTTGAGTCATGTTTGTTACAGATGTCGCAGCTGTTTTGACGATACCCCATCCTGCCAAACGATTGGCTGTGAGTGGCCGGTCGACTTACACCACCTCTGTAGCTGCAGCAGCACTTGCACTTGCACCTGCCCCTACCGACACCTGCGCGACATAACTGGCTGTGAATAATGCACACGTAATGCTGCCACCCAAGGCAAACAGTCTGCAGCAATCATTCGTTCCTGACGCATCAGAAACCTAGACAAAGGACAACCAAAGATGCCGTGCATGTTCATCACCACTAAGACTGTGATATCACGAACAAAGCGCGACTGGACAAGCTGCATGGCAGGCATCCCGGAACCATGAACAGTATGGCTTCTGGCTGTTCTTGCCGAAGAAAAGACCAAACGGCTCGCCAATTTAAAATGACCAGTTCCCCAGGTTGAATTTTGCCAGTCTCTTCAGTCTGTGTCTCAAGTCATCACCAACTCTCCCAACTTTCCTTGCTTCACGTTTCCCAATTCCTTTGGAGTCCCTTGTTTATTATTACTGAGTTGCAGGCAGCTCCGACATTCCTTATCCTTTACTGATACCCATTGCAGTTTATTCATTCCCCCCTGTCTTTCTTATCACCTCCTTCTCCTTCACTATGCTCTCACTCAAGCACATTGTCCTGGCCTTGGCCTGCATTGCCTCCCACCTTGCTGGCACCTCGACGGCCTCGCCGACTGCGCGGATATCCCGCAGCGAGAGTGTGCTCCCCATGGCCCTATCTACTGGCGTGCCATCTGGAAGCTTTCCCGGTCTTGCCAAGCCAACCCATAGATTTACGGTGCCCCCCCCTGCCGCCACGGCTGTGAACGGCACTGGCCACTGTGACGACATGCCGGGAAACCACACGCACGCGCACACGCACGGCCATCATGAACACGCCCAGGACCGTGACCACCACCGCATCAACCAGACAGGCGGCCCTGACCCCCATCCTCACAACTGCACCGACCAGCCCCTCAAGCCTACCGGCACAAAAGCCCCGTCCAGCTTCATCACGCCCGCTCCCGATTCCACAGCTGCCAATGTTGCAAAGTTCGTGCAGACCACCTACTACACTTGTGTAACGATTGGCCCGGACTCGCATTGCGGCTGGCACGAGCCCATCCTGGACGCCGGCACGTCAAACACGGCAACCGGGCTCGCTGTTGCCGGCAAGGCTTGGCTGTCCATGGTCTCTATATTGGTCGCTGTGATGTGGATGTAGTCGTTGTTTCATATATCTTCGTTTGTCTTTTATAGTTGAAGTGCAGATAGTTCTACAGTTTCATCCCGTATTTGATTCCAGACGCCGCAATCTTTGACGAGTGGCTTACTGCTTTGTATTTTTGAATTTTTTGAATTTTTTTTCTTCTTCCCGTTTGTAGTTTTGAGCAAAGTGAAGCATACAAACAAGGCACGACGACATAGAAAAGGGCAAGAGGGTCAAAAAGAGGCCATGCTGCTTGCAACCACAACACAGGAATATGTTTTCAAATGAATACAAGGACGCCCCGAATAAGGTAAAACATAAATAAAACCCTTCCCATCCCAGTTTTTTCTTTTTCCTTTTTTATGGTTGACCGGCTTTTTTGGTTCAGACAGACAAGACTGACGCCGCACTCGTTGTTCTTCGGCTCGAGATAAGCAGTCGTCATCGTTATTGCCGTCGTCGCTGCCGCCGCCATTATCATCATCACCAATCGGTGCGAGTTGTCTATTTGTCCTTCTTGGCCTTGACACCCTTGGCCTTTGCTGTGCCGCGGAGGGTCTTCTGGCGGTTCTTGCGCTGCTTGCCTGTTTCGAGTTAGCATGTCTGATCCGTCCAAGAGCAGCGCCATACAAGAGAGACGCGTCATGTCGAAGACAAAAAAAACGTACGTTGTTGTCTGCCAGGCTTCTCAATCTTGCTGGCCTTGCCAACGCGGACCAGGCGGTAGTGGGGCTCAAACTTGAGCATAGCCTCGGGCGAGTCGTACACCAGGGCAAAGCCGGTGGTCTTGCCGCCACCGAAGTGCGTCCGCAGGCCGAAAACGTTGACCTGGTCCTTGGCAGCCTTGTACAGGGTAGCCAGCTTGTCGCGCAGCTCCTCCTTGGAGATGTTGGCACGGTTGGGGTGCAGAATGTCACTGAGACTGTTAGTGCTGTGTTGCATGCAAGAGAGAAGTGGTGCATGGTGGTGAGTGATGGCAATGTCTGCACTGAAGCAGGCACAGCAGCAGAAGAGCGACAGCGAGTGGCATCGAGCTGGCTATCGTGCCATACGACCCGTATCCGCCATTTAGTCGAGTCGAGGTAGTTTTTTTTTTTTTTTTTTTTTTTTTTTTTGTTTTGTCGTGTATGTGTCGATAGAGAGACAAGTCGATCCGAACCATCCTTTGATTTGTGTTTCGAAAAGGAGTTGCATGCATTTCTTGGCTACAGCCATCCGTTATGTGTGTGAATCTTGTCTTGCTGGTTGAGTAGGTGCGGCTGTCTATATTCCGTGCGCTGATGTTCGCGTCGCATTGATTCGGGTGGTATCGCTGGTTGTAATTTGCTGGCTCGTTTTCCAGTTCCATTGCCATGTGTCGCTGTCGCTGTCGCTATCGCTGTCGCCATCGCCACCACCGTGTTGAACACCACCAGCTCTCGACTTTCGGCGGCTGCCGTCGCCGTGGAATAAACTTACACGACCATCTGCTTGCGGCCGAGCAGGGGGTTGCGGATGAACTTGCGAGTCCGCAGGGTAACGGGGGTGTCAACGTCCGCCATCTTGGGCAATGTGTGTCGATATGTTGAGGTTGGTGATATCGAAAGTTGTCGTGTCGGTCGTCGTGGAAAGTCAAAAGTCAAAAAGGTCGAACAGACGAGGCAGTAGTAACAGAGAGGGGGGGGAAAGGCACAATAGGTTTGGGAGGGCAAACTTTTTGAGACTATTTTTTTCCTCACTGTTTTTTCCTAGTGTTTTCCAAGGAAAGACCCACTCGCCGCGCTATGAGGACTGCTAAACCTCCTGTACCAAAGACAATTTACAGGGCCCTACCTGCTGACAATTTTTGTCACGGGTCGGCGCTGCAAATTTTCCGCGAGTCAGCCCCACATTTGAGATTTCTGTCTACGTCCGTACTAGATTTGTGCCGTGACGTGCATTTAGCCCTAACTGAAGTGTGACATATCACGTGAAATGAGGCGCTACTAAAATTAGAGACAACTGAGCGCTATCCTCCATTTGTCCAAGCACTCGTACTCCGTACTATCTGCTGCTACTCTCTGCTACACCGCACTCAATTGGCAGATGTGGATGGGCACAGCATCGCTGTAAAACGGTCCAGTCTGCTCACTTCGGGGCACTACTGGAAAATCAATCAGTTCGACGCGGAACAGCTGCTCAGATGCCAGCTGCATGAATGTGTCAAACGTCTTCTTATTGCGCTCCGTGGCAGAAATCAGTACAGCTGCCCCCGTGTTGGCCGACAAGCACCAGCGGATTGTCGTCAGCAGGTCGGGCATGTCGCGCGCGTCAAATGTGATGTCGGCACCGAGGATGACGTCGAATGGCGATGCCAGCTCCGCCATCCACTTGGGAGGGACCGGGCCCCACGCCAGTTCACGGCTGGTGACATCTTCTTCCTTCAACCCATTGAGTTCCAGATTGGCCGGCAGGTTGTTCACCACCTCTGGCGAACCATCTGTGGCTATGCACGCGGCCGCACCCAAGTGCTTGCTGCACAGGATAGAGACGTAGCCCGTCCCGGCGCCGAGCTCTAGCACGCGCCTCCCCCGGACCAGCATTGGCTGCTCACGGCACAGGTACTCTCCCAAGTGTAAGGCAGCCTCCCACGTACGGATGCCTGTTGTACCGCCCGCGGCGATCGTAGCTCTGTTCTCGAGAAGAGCCAAGGAAGGTGTGGACGCAGGGGTGGACAAAGCGGAAACGGAGTAGACGACGCGGTGTTTTCGGACAGTAAAGGGAGCAGCCGAGCCGGTCGAAAAGTTGGCAAGGCAATCCATCAGATCGTCAGAAACAGCATGCTCGTCCCAGTCGTCAATGCTGGCTTCGATGGCAGCTACCAGCCCCTTCAAGATCCGCAGAGAATAGGCAGGCGGTAACCGAAACTGTTCTGGTCCGCAGGCCTCAGGTGAGAAGAGGCGTTCGTAAAAGTAGCCCTGGACCTGCTCGTCGCGCAGGAGAGCTCTGTCGGAGGGGAAGTCGGGTGCGGGCTCCGCCTGGAGATATTGGCGACAGAACCGCTGCACCGGCAAGCTCTGCGTCATAGCATTCTTGTCCATGCGAACGGGTGTCAATGGGTCGATGTACTCTGCTTCGAAATTGGTGGCCAGTCTTTACGCGCTGGGTGATGCGCTGGGTCCGAAATGGAAGCTTTACACAGCATCAGCACGTACGAAATACCAACAATGCGCAGGCAGAGTCAGTCAAATTTTTGGAGTGGGGCATAGCTAAATGACATCATCACGGGCCTACAACGCAACGGAGCAGCTCTGTGGAAGAGAGATTCTGCGGCGGAGCAGCGATGCAAAATAGAGGACGAATAATGTATTCTTTCTAGGCAGACCGATGAAGAAAATGTCTAGTAGACTGAATGTCGGCCGGAAGGGATATTTATATATATATATTGTGCACCAAGGGACCGCGAAAAGCCCCTCATCCTCAGTTGCTCTCTTCAATCTCGCACAGAGCAAGGAAGGTCTCAAACTCTTCACCATCATTGAGGCTTCCGGCCTGCATGACCGTCTCTGCCGTTGCGCCAACGAAATAGACGTAGCCCTCCTCGATTTTCTCGACCTTGGGGCCGACAGAGATCGTGCCACGACCACCTGTGCAGATGATGATGCTCGGGCCACTGATGGCATCAAGAGTCACCTTGGCGTCCTTGCACTTCAGCGCCGTCCGCACAACGCTGAATTCCTCGATTGGCGGGTTGTACAGCACGCTTTCGGATCCAGAGCTGTAGGCCTCACGGTTCAGTGTCGCATATGGGTAGTCGACAGGCTGCATCTTTTGCTCATCGATGGGCGCGTAGTTGTATGTCAGCATCGATGTCAGCGTGCTCACGTCCTTGAACTTGGGCGTGAAGCCGGCGCGCACCACGTTGTCCGACGCCGCCATGCACTCGATGATATCGCCCGAAATGTAGGCGTGGATGTCGTCTGCTTGCAGGAACAGGGCTTCGCCGCGCTTCAGTGTCACATAGTTCAGGAAGAACAGGTTGAACAGGCCATAGTCGACACCAAATTCGCCGTATAGCCGCTTGATTAGCTTGGCCAGTGTTGCACCCGACGACGACTCAACGCCACCGTCGGCGAAGCCCTGGGCATCCGCCGCCACAAGCTTCATGAGGCTCTCCGTTGCCGTGGCCAGGGCCTCTTGCGACGCACTCATCAGTGCCGAGAACAGGTCCTTGAGGGCAGCCTTGTTCTTCTCGACCGCTTCGGGAGCGTCGTCTTTCTCGTGGCCCGTAACGGTCGAAACAAAGGATTCAGCAACAGACTCGCCAACGAGGCTGCGCAGCGGTGGGACGGTCTTGAGGAAGTGGGCGATTTCCCCCAACGGGCGAAATCCGCAGAGACCTTCGAACGGTGTAACGGCAATGGCCATCTCAGGCTTGTGGTTGTCGTCAGGGTAGTTCTTGGGGTCGCGGGCGTGCAGCTTCTCGGCAAGCTGCTTGTTGGGGTGTGCCTGGATCGAGAGTGCCTTGTTGATCGAGAGCACTTTGAAGAGGAAGGGCAGCTTGTTGCCATACTTGTTGGCTATGGCCGAGCCCAGGAGGGCCTGGTTGTCTTGAACAAGATCGAGCAGGGCGCGGCCGGTTTCGACATCTTTGGAGGGGTTTGAGGGATGTGTGCCCATCCACAGCTCAGCGTACGGCTTGTTCTCGTCTACAGTAAAGCCATCCGCCGGCGTCGCTTCGGCATACTGAGCAGCTACCGAGTCAGTGCCCAATTTACCCCAGTCGTAGGAGTTGACCCCGCACTGCAGCCGAACCAGAGGAATCTGCATCGTAATGAGGGATGATGGGATGAGGTCTGGGAGAAGAAGAGGCTTCGAGTGTTTGAAGAAGAAAGTCGAGAGAGACGAGGTATAATTAGATGTGAAGCCGAATCTAGGGGACAATAACAACAAAATGCGGTAGCATTCCTTGAGTGAGGGGAAGTCCTGCTGGGAGCTTGGAATAGGAAGGAGCGATTGGCACAGGAGAAAGTGTAGCGGGGCATTGCATACGAAAGTCAACACGAGCTAAATCATTGGCTAGCAGCTGATGAGAGACAACTATCTACGTCATGGGCAGTAAGAGCAGGTAGACGTAGAGCGCTATCTTCTGCAAAATCTTACCATATTATTACCGCCTTTTCTTGGAAAGCTTTATTACAAAAACAAAGAATTACTATTACATATTGAGTGAGTTCTGTGAAGAATGGCATGATACCAGAACTCAGTGGTAGTTTGCTTGATATAGACTTTATTTATATAAGAGAAGAAAACTATCACAATAACAAAGCATGACAGGCAGATCAACGAACTGAATAAAGCAAGTCAACAAAAGTACGCAACTAGAGCGTAATCAAACAAAAATAAACAAAAGCAAAAAGCAACAGGAAACAAAGAAAGAACGAAGATAACCAAAACATAATAAAAAACAGGACCGAAAATAATTAAATGACCCAAGATGGTCTTATGGACAATGACACCCAGGAACAACGGCAGTAGGCGAATAGCAAACTTATCTGCGAGTGTGTGCCTGGCACAACGGTCCAGCCTTGACATCATCCAGCTCCTGCTTGTGACTAGGAGGTGGCGGCGATGAGGCGCACACCGACGTATCTGGATGACAGCTGTTGCCTACGTGCGAAGTAGACCCATAGCTGTGGCAGTTACTCATAGACAGCATGGGACCCTCGGCTGGGCTGTACGGACGCGTCTTGATCAGGCTGTCCGTGGACGACTTCTTCTTGTTCTGTTTGCCATAGACACCATGCAGAGATGGCGACGACTGAGATGACGAAAGAATCTTTGTAGACGGGCCGTTGTCATAGGTGTAGCTATCAAGACAGGTCACAGGACCAGGGCCTTGGCTGCCGACAACATCACGCTCGTGGTCGCTGAATATGCTGCCTTCATTGGCTCGGCCGGAGACGGGGGTAGCACCTACCGAGCTTGCACCAACATACAAGCTGGTCTCATGGTAGATGGACTTTGGCCCATAAGAATGCTGGCCTGCCACACTGGATGACTGATCGTTGCTGTTTGAGGTTGTTGAATAATCAGCTTGGGCGAGGCACCTGATACTGTTGCCTGCACTGGCATGCCCACTGGCATATGCGGTGTTGGAAGGGTTCCCAGCGTGTTTCTGAGAGGAATAAAGCGAAGGAGGACGAGACTGCACAGAAGACATGATGGGGGTGGGGCTGGGTGCGGCGCTGCGGCTGTCGACCACTTCCTGCTTGAAGCGAGTCATGGACATGGGAACACCTTGGTCCCTCAAGCTGCCATGCGACGGTACACGGTCCATTGGGGTGGCCTGCATGACCTGGGCGGCATTCTCTGAGCTGCTACTGCTACCGCCATTGCCATCATCAATGATGCCACCGCATCCACTGAGACGACCGATGCTCTCGACCGAGGCACGAGTCAACACAGAGTGCACCGATGACTCCTGCTGGTGGTTGTAGTCACTGCTAGCGCCAACTCCGCTATCGGAGCCGTTCAGGGCAGGGCGGTACACCAGCTCGCCATGGATATACTGATTGATATCGGTCCCTTGAGAAGAGACAGGTCCAAGGCCAGTGTGTGGCTTCGGTGTAGAAACAGAGATTGACGATGAATGAGCTGGCTGAGCCTGAGCCCGAGCGTCAGACTTGGCCTGGGCTTGAGCCTGAGCTTGAACTTGAACTTGAGCCTGCGTCTGAACACAATGGTGACAGTGACAGTGATCTTGGCTGTCAGAGATCGGAGGCTGGCTCTGGCGCTCAACTTGGTGCTGATCAACTGTGTGAGGCTGCGCTGGTGACGATGGCGGTGGAGGCAACGACGACAAGCCCGCAGTCTCCAGAGTGGGAGCGGTTGAAGGGGCTTGAACCTTGACCATCAAAGGAGGTGGGGGTGGTCCGGCAGGATTACGACCGTCCCATGAAAATGGGGGCATGAGCTGCGACGTCTGGTCATTGACCACAGTGTACGGGCTGCAAGGCTGTGGCGTCGAATAGTCGCTAGGCGTGCTGCAGTCTGCGCCGTAGCTGGCAGTCCATGGCGATGCCGGCAAGCTATTGTACAATGACTTGTGATTGTAGGGGTACAGGCTGGAGGTGGAGCGGAATGGATCTCCTTGTCCGCCACCACCGGAGCTGCCAGGACTGAAATCGCCGGGAGTGGCCCCATAGGTGTTGCTGCTCGAAAGCATCGGCGGCGGCGGCGGCAGAGGAACAGTTGCCCGATGAGCCAGAGCTCGTGCAATGTTGGAGTTGTACTCGAACTCGGTCTTGATGGCGGCCTCGCGGGATGAAACGCGGAGGAACAGGCACGGGGTTACACCGGCACTCTGGCAGTTGGTGCACGGTAGGTTCTGGCCCTTGTCGCCACTGCAACGAATCTTTCTCTGCCGGCATCGTCCACACTATTTTATTAGCTCGGAATGGTGTATGAGGACGCAAACACGGGTGAACTTACGGCCACGGCAATTCTCTTTCGCGTGGTGGCTTCGCCCCTTTCGAGAGGGTCACCCAGCAAGCCGCGATGGTCGCTGTTTGTAACATACACACGATCTTCTCCGTATCTGTTGTTGGTCGTCATGTATGGAGAGTAGGAGTGACTGGGCCTTTTGCCATCTGAGTTATGGGCATGGTAGCCATTCTGGGACACCATGTTGTGCGAAGTACCTCTCTCTAGTGACTTTATATTTCAGTTAGACTGTTTAATAAGTGTATAGAAGTGAAAAGAGACTAGAGGCAATGATGACTTACCTGAATGATAGAGATGGGAGGAGAGAGAGGGAAGGGGGTTTGATCAAAGGTTGTTGGGGGTCAAGAATCCTGGTAGCGGCTCGTGAAGCAGTAACTCGAAACTGAACCGGACAATAATGATACGATGCCAATAGAATAAGCAGTTCTTGACACAATGTGAGCGGTAGAAATGAGTACAAAGGGACACGTCAAAGAGTGGGCTCGAGGACTAGAAAGAACAAGATGGTCTGGCAAGAATGATTGAGTATGAAGATGGAGTGAACAGAATACAGCTCTTTGTTACTCGGCGGGGAATGAGACTTACGACGAGCCGTGCGCTCGACGCGTGTCTGAAGCAACAAAGAGAGAAGAAAAAGGAAGACGAAAATAAGTAAAACTGAAGAAGCTATTGCCAGGGTGTCTAGAATTCGGTGTTAAAGAAAAGGATGAAGAAAGAAACAGAGAGAGATGAAGGACAAAAGGCAAGGATTCTGGACGGATTATATACTAAATAGACAAGGCAACGAAGAATGGGGAGGGAAAGAGGCAGTAAGAGCAAAAGAGTATTAAAAATAATGTATAAAACCAAATCAGAAAACAGAATATCAAACAGCAAGCCAACGAGTTTGGAGAGGAAACGAAACGAAACGAGAAACGAGCACATATCATATATCACTTTTTGTTGTCGGTAGAAGACGGCTGCTTTTGTCTGTGTAACGTATGCATTATTCGGGCTTTCTTTTGCTCGTTCTACTGTACCGATGTTTGACTCCTTGCTAAGTCGACGTATGAAGGGGCAGGGAGCTTGAAAAAAAAATAGCAAAGACAGAGGTGTATTTCAAATCAGAAACAGGACAGGCATAAAATAAGGAGAGGGGATATAACGAAAATATAGAAGCACAAAAGTGTAGTGCACGTGTTTCTTCATATGGTCTTTGCATATGGAGTGTGCGTTTGTTTGTGTGCGTTTGTGCCCACGCATCACAGTCGGATAATGACTTGCTTGATTAGGTATTCAAATAATATCAATTTAGTACTTGCTTTTTTCGAGTCGCTTATCCCAACCAACAGTCGAGACGCTGCCCACCCATCTCGTACCAGTGTTTGCAATCTCCTACTGCACCTCTATCTTTCTCTCATTGAGAAAAGGCAGCACTATGGCCTGAGGCTTGATTGCTTTAATTTTCTCAAATGTAGATACACTTCGTTTGACATCGCTCCATACGATTCTTTTGACAGCCCAGTTGTCTCACCTTCATAGAAAATGCTCTTGTTCATCAAGCTATCACTTGTGTCCGGGCTCCGTCTTCCTAGATTTTGTCCAACTGTTTTAGTTTCAGTTTCGACTTTGTGGCTGGCTGGGCTGTGATTTTGGGTTGACCATCCTCCGCTCAAGTCATACGGCGTTGCAGAAGAGGTTGCCGCTTTGGGGATGAATACATACTGTGAATACCCCCCGTATGTCTGTGACTTTGGAATTCACATAATAAATGCTGTTCCCTCATCTCCCTGTAGCCCTACGCCCTGAAAAAAGTACCCTGATCCCCGTTGGCTGGGTCATTCCCAACATTTGTCTGGTGCTAGTCTTTGCTTGTTCGGAAAATGATTCTGCGAGTGCTATTCTATGACAGACGCTTTTAAACCGACGACCTTGAAATCTTCAATTTTCTAAATTTCTTGACAATATATTTTCTTTTTCATATGTTCGGCCAGTCTACGAGTACCAATTTGAGCATTTATTTGTGTGTTCCCCTCGTATCAGCCCCGTGGCACAGCATTTCAACAATATCAGGTCTAGGACAGATACTCGTATTATGTTGGAAATTATAGAGAGCGGAATAAATAAAATAGGACCCTGAAGCACAGGGGACCGTGTACGTGGTACAATGCAATTGATAAAGGACTACAATACTGTAAAAAGGCAACTCTTCCCGCACGTCGCACATACTCTGTGCTGTACCGTCTATGCCTACGAGATATCCTGTATCACGCCGCTTTCGGTGAATAATGATCTGTTGTATTGTAAAACTCACTGTCTCTAAGCTTTGTATAGAGTAACGTTGAACAGTATCAACGCGAATAAAGTAGAAGAGGGGAATTTGATGAGGAAGGCGCCCTAGAAAGCAGAAATTATAGTGAGCATATCACTGGATATTTCTCTTCTTGATCCCGTTTGATGCAAACGGTGGAAACCCACCCCCACTCCTGGTGGCTTTGAAAGCTGTACGCGTGCTTGGACATACAAGTGTCCACAAGGGCATTGATCTAAGTCGGACTGGTCAATACCTATGTGATAGCCATTATACCTGGACATTTCTAGAATTTTAAATTCAGAATCAAAAGGCAAGGGAAGTATGCTCTTACAGGAGCAAACTCATATTGCTGGCCATTTTATCAACCATGTTAAAATAAATCGAGTGGGTGTTTATACGAGTACACAGAACACTATGAGCACTCGGATAGGCCTGCAATTTTGTATGTGAATATGTCTAAAACAACGGACGTGCACTTTTGAAAAAAAGAGCGCGGAACCATTCTGCAGCTTCAAAGGGCCCCTAACCTCTTGACGCAGTGAGACAGACGATAAATAACATGTCATTTTTCATATAATCTGGCATAGATAAAGAGACGGAAGCGACTACGGGAGCACTGTGAAGTCGGCGCTGACCCGGGTTAGTTCAACAAAGAGGCAAACAGATGTCGAGCAAGCCCAAGTTAGAATATGACGGCAAGCAAGGGTTATCATAACACAATAATGACCAAAAGCCAACGGCGTTGATATGCATCAAGGCTGCTCAAGCTACAAGAATCAAAACAAGCAACGACATAATAATAATATAGGTAGAACCATTTGAGAGCTAGTTAGCTTGGCTGCCATAGTAAGACGGCCTTGGGAGAGATCTCTCGCTTCCGCAATTTGTTATGTAGGACAAACCAAGCACTCCTCATCTTCTCCTATCCCTGGCGAGATGTTTGCCCGGTCGTATGTTGCACAGATTTCTCTTTTAAATTGCTGCCTTGCATACGCATAGGCCGAAACCAATTGCTCTGTTCTGTCATATTTTGACTTGTCGTGTCCGTCTGTTTTCAGTCTGTCCTAGTGTTGCACATGAAAGCAGTGATACTACAAGAACAGGATGTATAAAAATACGACATTCAACCGTTATTTTGGATGATACGAATACAGCAAGAGACGGCATACGACAGACACGCAATGTCTCACCAACAAACAAGCCACTAATGACTAGACTGACGAGGCGCCAGGGTGATGTCACCAGACGAGATCCAAGTCGCCATCTTCTTTCATCTTCTGGGACCAGAAAGAGATATTTGGGTGCATCAGTCACTCATTCCAGGACGTCATCTTTGACGCATATCGCTGTGATGTGCTAACCCGACCTTATGATGACCCCCACCCTTCCTGTTGCCTGTATGACACGGTTGTACGGTTATCTGGATCTATGCAAGGATACATGTACGGAGTATCATGGTCGTAATGTCGTCCGTATTAATGTAGACCGCGAGAACTATTTAAGACGATATAGATGCCGCATAGCATCAATCAATGAGCCGTGAGAGATAGAAACAGAGACCTGATTAGCGCCGGCTTCGATGCCGAACTTCGTCGTCTCTATGGGACTTGGATGGCCGTGGACTACGACTGCGGTCTCTGTTACCCCTCCTGTCCCTGTAGTCGTCATTCCTCCGGCTGTCGTCTCGCCGGTCGTCTCGCCGGTCGCCCCGGCGGTCACCGTAGCGGCTGCCTCCGTCATGCCCTATATTATTCATGCGATCTCTGCGGTCTCTGCCCCTG